>CM038214.1:251571438-251810669 GCA_021442155.1 Cymbidium sinense
TCGACGCACGGCTAGGGCACGCAAGGTGAGTCACTACAATCTCCTCTCTTTCTCCCTCTCTTCCTCTCTCGCGTGCTTTTGGGGATTCTATTTCGGTTTGTCGAAACCGACTCCCCCTTTGGATTTTTTTTCCAAATCACGGCTAACTGTCACGGCGGTTTATTTTTCTTTTATTTTTTTTCCCGATTATTACAGGGGATGTGGTCGACGGCTTCAATCGAGCATGCAAGGGAGTCCATGGCTTCAATCGAGCATGCAAGGGAAGCTGGCTAGGATGCTTCACGCGAGGAAGGAAGGATCGGCTAAGGCAAGGGCAACTAGCAACGACAGTGGCTAAGGTGTGATGCAGCTTCCTCTATGCGACGACATGCTCTCAATCCCTCCTCTCCTTTAGTTTCTCAGGCATGTAGTTTGGTCGAGCTCTCCTTCCCCTTTTATAACATTTTGCGCTCAAACCATTCCCGTTCTTCTCCTCTTATGGTTTTGCTGACGTGGATTGGTAACTGGTGTGCAATTAGGGTTTCAATTTTTTTTTTCATTTGTAAACATCAAGTAAGCTCACTTCTAAGTCAATTAGCATCTAAATAGCTTAATTACTAAATTAATAAAATGAAATAATTCAAAATGATAATAAAAAAACATTCAGCATTATTGGAAATTGCATGGATATTATTAACATAAACTTCTCTAAAAAGTTCAGTTTTGAGAAATGAAACATCATACTTAAAATCAAAAAATTCAAAAGAAATTTTAAGAAATAACTTGCTGCTTAATGTGGCCAAACAAACACTTCAAATGGCCTACCATGTAAATGTGGTTGGGATCAAAATAGGCCACGATGAACTATCGCGTCAATAGGCTCAGGCACAAGACGAGCGAAGAGGTTGGGGTCGAGATGAGTTGTTGTGTTGACAGGGTCGGGGTCAAGACTAGCCTCTGCTACGACAAGGTAGGGGTCGAGATGAGATTCTCATTCCTTCTTTGATGCTCCTAGCCGCTCGTGTGAAGGAGAATATATTGCTAAATTTTCCTGTTGTAATCTTTATTTAGTGTGAAATTAACCCGATTTGATCTCACTATAGATCTGATCCACTCTCGCTATCGTGCTCAACTTGTCACCCTTCTCTTCATTCTATGTTAAGTGAGCGCACTAAATGCTTTGCATAAGCATGCTTCACATAGTCTCCATGCAATTATGACGCAAAGTTGCTTATGTTTGCTTTGTTTCACTTTGGACAGGAAACATGCTTTTGATTTCAACAGTTTAAATTATAGCGAGTTATCAACTTAGTGGATATTCATCTCTCTAAAATTATAATAACAAAAAAAATTAAATACAACATACATGTTTGTTAAATTTAGTAAATGAGTATGAAATCAGTTGACAATTGATTTATTCTAAGTTGATTATATAAAAAATTTCATAACATTCTACTATATGATGAGCATAATATCATATCTTATCTAAATCCATTATGTATTACATTCATCATAGGAAAATTGTACTATTTAAGTTACATTAATATTAATATCCCTTTTCATTTTTATGCATGCGGGTACTTGATTGTCTGGAGGATAAGCTTCATTAGTCAAATAAACATGCAAGCATTTCTATTTATTTCATACTATTCACACTTTTCATATGATTTAGTATTCATCTGTTATAAATAATGTATAAAATGAATTAATTAAGCATGCAAAGAAACCTATGGCATTCATTTAAGTATAATCAACACTTCTAATAGAACAATTAAATCATGGATTACTTGCAATAAAAGGTGGATTAGACATGTATTAATAGCATTTGATGTATTCGATTTAGAGAAAACAATATTATTACTATAAATAAGAAATATTAGTGCTCACTGAACTTCGGATGATTCTACTTTTTGACCATTTTACTCATTAAAGTTCTTATTTGTTTTCATGCTTATAATATATAAAGCATTAATGTTAATTAATTTTTATTCTTGGTTGATCTTTTTATTTATATTATATCATTATTTTTTAAATCTTTAATTTAACATTAAAACTTAAATACTCAACCGAACATCCCCATTTCTTTTCTTTGCTATTTTACATTTTAATTTATACTACAACTTTAATATATTTTAATTTTTTTTAGCATAGTGGCATAAAATTTAAATTAATGTTTATTATAATATTCTTTTCATTTATTTTAGTTAAAAGTTTATTATAATTGTTACTAAGATTAATATAAATTATTTAATATAAATTTAGCTTATAAGTTTATTAATGAAATTCACAAGTTTGTGTTATACATATTATTTTATTTTCTCAAATTAACTTTCAAGTTTTAATAAAATTTAGTAAATAATCTATTCATTTAATTATCTAACAACCTTTATTAATAAAATTCACGTTAATTGATCTTAGTTAACATTCTATTCTAATTACATTTTTTTCATACATGTATGTGTGTGTATGTTGGCCAATAAAAGAGAAACATAAGACTAAGTTAAGTTATTCTAGATGAGGATGCTCGTGGATGAGTTTACCCTTAGAGATAGAATGCAAAATGAGTATGTTCGGGAAAAAGTTGGAGTAGCTCAGTGGTAGATAAGACAGATCGCCTTAGATGGTTTGGCCACATAAGCGTCAGTCCGATGACCATTAGGAGAGTAGATGCATTAGATTTTTCTTTGTTAAGAAAGGTAGAGGTAGACCTAAAAAGACTTGGTTATAAAAAAATGATCTTAGTATACTAATTAAATGAGAATTTGACACATACACAATGGAGACAAAGGATTCATGTACCCACCTAGTGGGACATTGTTGTTGTTGTTGTTGTTGTTGTTGTATGTGTGTGTATGTGACGTCATAATATTTTAATAATCATGCTTAACCTTTATTGTGGATGAATATACTAAACCTGCATTCATACTCTTCTGCATCAACACTTTTAGAGACAGGCTAAACATTTATATGGTTAGTTTGTCTCAGTAGAATGGTCCCGTTAGCTCAGTTCTCCCTAAACTAAAGAACCGTTTAGATTATTCATTATAATCTTATAGTTATCCCATAATCTCAATCATCATGCCAACCCCTTGTTCAATGCTTGGAATTTTCCAGTTGCTATCCCCAAATAGTTTATGCTGAACTCCCCTCACATTCTTCTCTTCCTCCTCTCCTTGCCTTCCCTTTTCTCCATGGTTACTGTCTTCATGGATCATTTTACCCTGGCATGTTATGGACTTGATTACTTGATATATAAAGTAGTTAAATTTTTTTGCTAATATCCTGTAAAGGGACACATGGTTGCTGCCAGCTTTTCTTTGTTAGATAATCTATATCGAAAGTTCATCGCCTGTAATATGTTAATGTTTTTAGAGCACGACAACATGGAAGTAGAATGCTGATAAATACTTTGAACATCAGTAGGCGCTCCAAGCTAAATTGCCTTATTTAAACTAGCTGACTTCATTTGATGAGAAAATCAGGAACATGATGTTTAACAGCTTCCATTAATAACTTTCATGAATGGTGCAGATTGGATAGTCTGGTGGGCTTATTTGGTGCTGGTTGTCAACCAAGTTCAACAGTTGACCCCTTCGGTCTTCGAAGAATCTCTTCTGGGCTTGTAAGTCATGGAACATTCTATGCTTTCATTGGAAAGCATATTATAAAGCGATTTTCTGTATCTTTTAGGTTCAAATACTGGTAGAAAACAAGAAGAATCTGGATTTGAGGAATTCTTTGAGGCTGGTGGCAGATGTGCAGCCCATAGGTATTGATGACAATCAAATACAAGATGTGAGAATTTATTGTTTTCTGTTTTCTATTCATGCTTATATACCTCAAGATGATTGAACCATTGCGTCAATAATTATGTATAGGTATTGCAGTTTGTTGCATGGAGATTAGAACAGCTTTTGGTATGCAACCTTTTTTTAGTTTCTGTGGAGATATTATTATACATTGTATTGTTTTCTCTCCTGGTTGAGATTGGTTTCTACTATTCCTTTTAAGAACTTTATTTGATTCTAGTTGTGAAATTTTGGTATCGCCTCTTTGTACTAGGCTGTCATTTCAATCACCTAAATTTCTGCATTTTAGAAAGAAACCTTTGCTGACAACCTAAAATTTCAAAGAAATGATATGTTGTATTATATAACATCAGATTGTAGTCTAAGTTTTGTAAAAAAAATAGAGGTTATTTCGGTTGGAAGCATAAAGTGTATTGCTTTACATTCCGTAGCATTTAAATATTTTTGGTATTTCATTTGAAACAAAAATGAAAGTATAAAGTAAAATTTCAAGCAATTTGAAATAATCCTAATCCCCTTAAATTCCTTGTTTTTGAAAATCATTCGAATTGGCCAATTTTCAAATCATTTGTTTGAAAAATTCATTTACTCTCCATTATAGTTTATCGAGTGTGACAAATTTTGAGATTAGTTTGCGCTTTAAATGTGGCAATATCATATAAAGCATACTTTTCTAGTCCTTCTCAAAACATTTCACACCAGTAATGTCTTAGCATGTGTCCTTTGATTATATTAGTTTTGCAGTTAAAACATACTTGAAAAACAACAATTATGATAGAAGTTCTCTAACCGAGTGATTTGGTCAAATGGCATTATTATTTTATCCTCCATAAGTTATGAATCATAAGGTGCATTTGATTATACACAAGGTGCTTTATTAACTAATGTTAACTTGAAATTTTCTCAGACAAATATTCAGTGTTAAGTTTATAAGGCCCTTTCAACAAGATAATTCATACTTCAAATAAGGCTCCTTCAGTCAGGCTAGGTTGACCAGGTCCTCGAACTATGTAGACTTAGGTCAATGATAACCCATGATGACGGAATAACGGGATATTGATTAGGTTTTTCATTATTGCTCGGTTCCCTCAAGATACAATGATAAATTTCATATAATTATTAAATTAAAACTATTGTTTTGTATGCTAAGCATTTAGGGTCTAATAATTAGCCCTACTTGAAAGTTTTCTCTTATCATCAAGAGGGGTTAATTAATCATAGCAGTTTGCACCTACGAAAAACTTGAAACTAAATCTTAAAATTCTCACAAAATGAGAGCGAAATTCTTGAAGAGGGTCAAGGTGTGTCATGACATGCATTATTTTACGCCATTGATTTATATGAGCTATATGTTGCCATCTCTCAACTATCCCAATCTAAAATGTGTGTCAAAGACTTAATATCATAGCTTACATCAATTCGTTTTCTTCAGAGGTATTAAATATACGTGACAATAGCTTAGAAGTATAACATGATACCAACCATCTAGTTTCTATGATTGTTTCTCTTTTTGTGCAATACATGCACGAGGTTTGTTTTTAGTGAATTTTGTCCCTCTTTTCTTTTTGCCTTGTTTTAAATTTTATTATTGATTTGAGCATGTGAGTAATATTAATCAAATCTCATTCAATTTGATTTTAACGAGTGTTTGAATTTCAAATAATTTTTATGACTTTTACTATTTTTAATATCTAAATATTATTTCTTTTTTTCCTGAATTGATTTCTTTTTGTATTTGTAATTTTCATCTTAAATAGCTATTAATTGTTATAAAATTAAGAGTTTGTGACCTATAAATTTTGTGTGCCTATTATGTATTTTTTTACATCTTATAGTAAGACCTATATTAAAAATTTTTTCTCTTATGGCGTCATGATTTTAGTAGACCTTTTTTAATGTAAAATATAATTTCAAAATAATGAGAACCAAGTTGTTGGGCTTTTATCAGGCCGGCCATTTAGAGTTACCGTGAACACAATGCACTTATATTTGAATAGGTTTTTATCTTTCAGGATAAAGTGTCTCTGGGCTTAGTTCCCTTAGGTAAACATCAATGTGGAAGGCCGAGTAAGATAAATCATAAAAAATATTTTTAATCCAAATTTCAATATTAAACTAAGATTCTTCATAGAATGATTTTTTTCCTCATCTTCTTGTTGTTGTTGTTTTTTTTTTTCTTTTATTATGGGGAATTGAGATAACAATCAAAGTAAATTAAAGGTTTTCTTGGCACATGACTTACCAGAAACATTCCAGAGAAACTGATTTAATTTGACTAAAGTGTTAATTTTCTTCTGGCTTTGGTATATTTTTATTTATCTTATTTGAATTATTGTTGATTTTGTTAGGTGGACAACGGCATAAGTACTGAGATAGTTCGTTCCATCCTTTCTGAGCATGGAAATTGTCCTTTTATGGCAGCACAATCAGCAATTGATGTAAGTAGTTTCATTGCAATGCTTCTTGTCTTATTCTTTTATAATATTTATAAAGTTTTTTTATCTCAAGTTGTCTTGTCCAGTTATGTTTGGTTCAGTGTTAATAAAAGGGAAGGTGATAAATATCTTGTTTATTTTGAAGGAAGTTACCAGTTCCATGGTTATCTCGTAAGGCTACACTATTAGAGTATGTAATTGTGATATGTGATTGTGATTATGTAATCTTCCAATGATGTAATCTCTTCCCCAGCGATAGAAAGGGGTAAAAACTTAAATAAATCATAAGAAATTACCAAAAAAAGGTAAAGATGAAATAATTGCTCGTATTCTACCAGCACAATGTCAAATTTAATGGCAAGAAAAAGTCAGTTTTTTTTCTCTCTCGAACTTTATTTTCTTCTTCCTTAAGTATATTTTATCCCAAGCAATTTTTTTAGATGCTAGACCTTTCTTATTAATTCAAAAGAAAATATCTACAACAATAGACAGAAAACTTAAAGAGCTGAAGAAATGGAAAAAGATATAGAAAAGCAGAGACTACACAGATGCAAAGTGAAGGTCCTTAGAAATATCTGTAATATTTAGGTTCACCATAGCCATTTTGACGTTTTCATACTTTTTATTCCAAGAAGATGCGATCCAAGCTGATGATATTAAATCAAAGTACTCGGTCATCAATTTTCTATCCTTGAAGCAAGCAGTATTTCTTTCTCCTCAGAATTGGACAAATAGCAAACATAGAAGTTACCTCCTGAACCATTATAATCATCCTTAATGTGTTTACTGCTCCAACTATCAAACGCTATTTGCATACTATCAAAATGATTATTAACTCCAAAAAATTGTAAAATTCCTCTTTGAATTTTATAAATAACCCAAATACTTAATCAAAACTTTGACTTTCTTCTAACAAAAAAGGTTTAGTGTCTGGGATCACTTTTATTTATTTTTTATTTTATGTTTTATTTTGTTTTAGGTGGCAATTATTATTTTTAAAAACACTCAAAGTATCTTAAAGTTGTTTTGAGTGTTTTTAAAAATAATGTTATTTTTTTTAAACAGAAAATAAAAATACTTATAAACACACTAAAAATATATTTTTATAAGCAACATAAAACAAAATAAAAAATACAAAACAAATTGATCCAAAAGCCCCTTAAGAATTCTTTTAAAAGCGGGAACATGAAGAAGAATTGATTTTTGTACAATACTCTTTTAGAGTAGTGTGTTTATCCATGCATATCAGTTTACAAAACTTAAGGCAATAACTAAATGAGCATTCAATTAATAAGAGGCTAAACTCTGTAAAACAATCCAAACATCATCACTTTTTTTATCCCCACAAGACCTCCAAGTATTTTTTTTGCCATTATTTAGCCATCAATGTAATTAATTGTAATTTCATACTCCAAAAGAAAATAGAACATTCCGTTTTTTCTCTTATTTTCAAACCTTACCATTCAATTTTAACTGAAAAGTAAATGCTTTGATTTCCCCTTTTTTAGCATTTGATGTGAAAATTTTGTAGACAATGAACTAGATTTTGATAAACAAGATTTCAAGACATCATGAACTTCTAGCTAATCATGCCTTCTGTTTTAGAAAATTTTCTTGATCTGATTAAATTTTTCAATTTCTTGGAGGAGGGTAACTTATAGTATAGTTTATTTTGATTTTATTAATTTTAACCTTATATAATTTTGTGAGATGTATTTTTCTTAATTTTAAATTATTATCATTCCGCCTCAACTGTATTGGAAAAGTAAAAAAAATCACTATGTATGATTGAAGAATTCAAATGATTCCAATGAACATGTGCTTAAATTTGCATTCCGTGCAACATTATTATTACTATTAAATGCAGATGGAAGCCTACGCCAAAGGTGACCTTTTCAGAAAGTAATTGAGGCATATTCACGACCAACTAGGATTATTCATGGGAAGGTGATTGATACCGATTTGGAGGTAATTGCAATTTGTTTTATGTCATTCAGACTATTTGTTTTCAGCTTGTGTGCTTTCTTGAAGTAACACTGTTAATTTTAAATATTACAGTAGAAAAAATTATTCATTAGGTCAGTTTTATTTGGTCTTTATTCCAGAATATCCGAATATCCATTAAAATGGTCTATGATCTCTGGTGCAATTGTTTTCTTAATAGATGGAATTGTACTCAAAAGAAACATCAGTGCTACGTATACATGTCTTCATTCTAACATTAGCTTTGGAAATTTATTGTGAATTATGGTGAATAGAATATTTATGTCCAAGGTCTTGTGAATATAATAGTTGCTAGGTATTTATATTTCTAGCACCTCAACTTTGATATTTATTTATAAAACACTTTAGTGTCATATTCACATTAAAACAAATGCATGAAAAGGTGTATTTCAATTTAGAAAAGTTAATATTAGTTATTTTTTATGTGATATTAAAGATTTGGCTGTTATATGAGTGAATATCAAAGTTTAGTTGTTAGATATGTAAATACCAAATCTAACCTCATTACTCCTGCACAAATTCTCGTAAGCACATCTCAATTTGCTTCTCTCCCTTTAATGCGAGCTGGCCCTCTCAATTTTTCTTCTTGAACTCTCTAGCATGCGACTTTCTAAGTTCTCGCAATTTTGTTTCCTTGGCTTTCACCTCAAGCTTATGTGAAATCTCGTCTCTTTTCCTCACACAACACTAAACTCAATCCCTTCCTAGATCTCTCCCTTTGCCAGTGTCACACAATCCAAACGGCCCCCATTTTCTTTTCTTTCCCTCCCTCTATTTTTTCGCTCACAAACTCTCTTTAATCTCCGACATTTTCTTCTCTAATCTACACGATCCCACTTTCTTTTCAATCTCGCTTTACTCCATCTCAAGTCCCAACTTGATTCCAAGTTGTGATTTGTCATAATTTTCTCGATCTGAACTTAGGGTCGATATATTTACTTCTCCACTTTCCAATTTCATGTCATCAAGTATTATCGAATTCTAAGTTCATCAACGCGTTCAACTTGTTGAAAACCTACATCGTCCTTAACCTTGCTAGGAACCACCTGCATCCACAACTTTTAATTCAAACGCCATCTCTACTCTCCAATGACTCCAAACAACCATAGTTCAGCTGACAACTCCCCAACTTTTGAAATCACCAAACTTCTTGGCATTTGCTTAATTTATTTGCAACCAAGATGAGTTTCACCCTCTCCCTATTTCTATTGCATCACTATCTTACTATCCTTCTCTATATCTTTATTTCACTCCTAATTTCAGGTTTCAAAGTTTTATGCAGGTATGAAGATCCATGTCTTTCTTGTTGTGGAGAGGTAGAAGATTTGATCATGATATCTCATACACCACCAATATATATTTTTTCTTGATGTGATAGCAATTTCAGCACTACTTTAATGTCCCTAATGTGGGGTGGCATCAAAGTGCTTGTGCAACACTAGATATGCAACAAAAAACACAATTATAGAAAATACAGTCATAAAATAATTATTAAAAAACACTATATATAATTTATGTTGCATTGAAATGAGCTATATTTGGACACAGAATTTACAGGGAACTTAAGAGCTCATCTGTGAGCAAAATAAGATGCACTCAAAACTATCAGGCTCCATGAACTAATGTTTGAACTTTGAAAATAAATTAAAGCAATGTCTTTATTTATCGAGGAAAAAAAAATTCCATGTGGGGTTCACTTGGGTAAAATACAAACTATGTTCAAATGAATTAATCCCACTTTGAAACTCATAATGAACTCTAAAGCAAACAACAACAACAAGCCTTTACCTCTCTATGTGAGGTCGGCTACATGAATTTTTATGCTCCATTGTGTCTTATTATGTGTCAAATTCTCATTTAATTCTAATAAATTAAGGTCATTTTTTATACATCTTAACCAAGTCTTTTTAGGTCCACCTCTACCTTTCTTAACATAAGGCAAATCTAATACATCTACTCTCATAATCGAATCATTGAACGACCAACACTTTATGTGGCCAAATCATCTAAGGCGACTCTCTCTAATCTTATCTACCACTGGAGCTACTCCAACCTTTTTCCGAACATGCTCATTTCGCATTTTATCTCTAAGAGTAAAGCCACTCATCCACCTGAGCATCCTCATCTCTGCAACGCTTAACTTAGTTTTATGCTTCTCTTTTACTAGCCAATATTGTGCGCCATAAATCATTGCAGGTCTTGCCACCATCTTATAAAATTTTCCCTTAAGTCTAAGCGATTTTCTATTGCTCGGCTAGATACATTCCTCCACTTCAACCATTCAACTTGAATTCCACTAATAACATCTCCATCTATTTCACCATCATTTTGAACAATAGAGCTTAGATATCTAAAATGTTCAATCTTTTTAATGGCTTGATCACCCAATGTCACAACACCATTACCACAACTAAAATCACACTCCATATAGTCAGTTTTAGATCTACTCAAATGAAAACCTTTAGACTCTAAAGTTGACCTTCATTATTCAAGTTTCTCTTGGACTCACTCTCTAGTCTTATTAACAAGAAGAATGTCATCAGCAAAAAGCATACACCAAGGTACATATTACTGTAAAGCAAAAAGATAAGGACTTAAAACCCATCCTTGATGTAATCCAACTGAAATAGGAAAATATTTTGTCAATCCTCCTTGTGTTTGTACACATGTAATAGCTCTAGTATACATATCCTTAATGACTTGAATATAATCAATATTAACTCTTTTCTTTTCTAGAACTCTCCAAAAGACTTCTCTTGAAACTATATCATAAGCTTTCTTTAAATCAACAAATATCATATGTAGATCTTTCTTACTTTCTCTATACTTCTTCATCAAACCTCTCAACAAATGTATATCATCCATAGTAGATCAACCTGGCATGAAATCAAATTAATTTTGAGAAACTTTTGTATCACATCATAACCTATACTCAATTACTCTCTTCTATAATTTTAATGTATGACACATTAATTTAATTGCTCTATAATTTGCACACTCTTGTGCATCACCTTTATTCTTAAGTATAAGAACCAATAAACTCTTTCTCCACATATTTGACTTCTTTAAAATAATATTAAAAAAAATTATAAGCCAAGAAAACTCCTTGATCTTCTAAATATATCCACACTATTATTGGAATCTCACCAGGTTCTACTGTTTTTTACGCTTCATTTTTTTTAAAGCTTCTCCAACTTCAAATTTACTAATACGGCAATAAAAACAAAATTCTCTATTTTTGTTTAGGGTTAAAATCAAATCGTATTATCATATCCTTCATTGAAAAGTTTATTAAAATAACTTATCAATTTATTTTCAATATCATTTTCTAAGAAAAACATCTTATGATTTTCATCTTTAATACACCTCACTTTAAGTAGATTTTTATTTCTACTATCTCTTTGCTTGGTTAATTTATTCATACATCTTTCACATTCTTTGGTATTCAATTTATTATAGAATTCACTAAAAATAAATTTTTTTGCATCATATATTGTTTTCTTAAGGGAAAGTTTTATAAGATGGTGGTAAGACCTGCAATGACTTATGGTGCAGAATGTTGGCCAATAAAAGAGAAGCATAAGACTAAGTGTTGTAGATGAGGATGCTCAGTGGATGAGTGGCTTTACTCTTAGAGATAAAATCCAAAATGAGTATGTTGTGAAAAAGTTGAAGTAGCTCAAGATAAGATTAGACAATGCCTTAGATGGTTTGGCCACATAAAGCGTCGCCCATGACGAGAGAGTAGATGCATTAGATTTACCTTATGTTAAAAAAGGTAGAGGTAGACTTAAAAAGAGTTGGGTAAGATGTATAAAAAATGATCTTAGTATACTTGAATTAAATGAGAATTTGACACATAATAGGACACAATGGAGATGAAGGATTCATGTAGTTGACCCCACTTAGTGGGATAAAGGCTTGTTGTTGTTGTTGTATATATTATTTTCTTAGAATCTCTATAGACTACTTTGTATCTTTTCTAATTCTCTAAGTTTTTATATCTAAATTAAGTTTTATAACAATATTTCTTATTTTTTTATCTTCTCTTGCACATTTTGACTCCACCACCAGCTATTTTTATCAAAAAGAAGTTAGGAGAGTAGATGCATTAGATCCAGTTAGGAGAGTAGATGCATTAGATTTACCTTATGTTAAAAAAGGTAGAGGTAGACTTAAAAAGAGTTGGGTAAGATGTATAAAAAATGATCTTAGTATACTTGAATTAAATGAGAATTTGACACATAATGACACTGATGGAGATGAAGGATTCATGTAGTTGACCCACTTAGTGAGTTGTTGTTGTAGTATATTATTTTCTTAGAATCTCTATAGACTACTTTGTATCTTTTTCAATTCTCAGAGTTTTTATATCTAAATTAAGTTTTATAACAATATTTCTTATTTTTTTATCTTTTCTTGCACATTTTGACTCCACCACCAGCTATTTTTATCAAAAAGAAGTTTTTCCTTTTGATTCTCTAATTGCAACTTGCTTAATTTCACTTGCTATATTTTTTCATATAATATTAACTTCCTTATGATCATCCTAATTCTAAAATCTTGTAACTTTCTCTTAAAATATTTTTATTATTGTTCTTTAACTATTTTCATCTAATCGTAGGACAATGATTCAATTTATTTTTCATCTTTCAATCCTTCATTTTAAAATCTAAAACTAACAATCGATATCGTTTAAACTTTCACTTGGATTGTTTTACAATCTTTATAATCTAAATGATCTATTTTTTTATCAAAAATAATTAATCGTGTTTTACTAGATCCATTCTTATAAGTAATAATATGCTATTTTTTTTAAAAAGTATTAGTAATTACAAAATCATAAGCTAAAGTAAAATCTAATATAGCCCTACCTTCTTCATTAGTCACTTTAAATGCATAGCCACCATAAATACTTTTAAAATCTTCTATCATTCTATCAATATGCTCATTTAAATCTCTTCCAATGAATACTTTTTTTTAAGAGGTATCTTTTGTATTAATCCCTCTAAGTCATTCTAAAATTTTTCATTTAAGCATACTTCCAAACCTACTTGAGGAGTATAAACACGTATAATAATATTGATAATCTTAGTATCAACAATAATCTTTAAAGTTATAATTTTGTCTCCAATCCTAATAATATTTATAATATTATTCTTCAAACATTTATCTATAATTACACCTACACTATTTTTAATTTGACTACTACTTGAATACTATAGTTTAAAATCTAAACTATCAATATCTTTGGCCTTCTCCCCAACCCATTTAATATTTTGAATATATAAAATATTTATTTTTCTATGAACCAAAATATCTATTAATTCCACTAATTTATCTATAAGAGTACTTATATTCTAAGTTCCTAACTTAATTCTAGTTTCAAAGACTAACTTCTTTACCCACATTCGTACATAATGTGGGAACCCTTGTTTATTTCACACTGCACTTGGGCACCGATGGTGCAGCCCTTGCACACTTTTCACTGTATTCAAGACATATAGAGCATCGTTTCCATGGGACGCCCTAGCATTAACACAATGTTTTGAAGGATTTATGTCATGATTATTTCGACAAGATTTATGCTAGTTGTCGACTTCTTATTGCAACCCTCCACTTTTCACATTTAGGGCTTAGGACCAAAAGGCAATGTTATGAACTCTAAACCAAATGCTATACTAAAATTGATTCTCATATTTATTTATTGAAGATTACAAATAGAATCATGCTAAAATAGTCTAAAAACTAAATAAATAACAGTACACAAATCTAAATAAAATAAAAAAGAAAAAAATGAATTACATTTATAAGTTATGTATAAAATAAATGATCAAAATAAAAGAAAATTTAATTTCAAAGATCTATGTGCACTTCAATTTAAATTGGACTATTCATGATCACAAATACATTTACCTTGAGATGAATCAAAGACTAAATAAAATATTAAATAAATCTATAAATCTACTGAAAATTGAATTAAAATTTACAAAGAAAATAAAGCGTATGAGGAAATACTGAAGAAATTTGAGAAGAAATAAAAAATTTGATGAAATAAATTTTCTTTGTTTGTGGTGGACTTTGCTCAACATATCAAAGATTTGTGAAGGAGCTGTTCCTATGAGATGTTTACAATTTAAATTAGAGTAAGAAATGGCGTTAGACTCAGTGACGTCTAAGAAATTTTGCATGGCAGCTTAAAAAATGAGGATTAGAAGATGGAGGATTGATGATTTGGATATTTTTCTATGATTGTTGATAGATTTTCATGTGAAAAATCTGCTAGTTAAATCTGACTTATTTTCTTCTTGTTTTTTTTTCTGCCAAAAATCCTTTGATATTTTCAGCAAAAAATTCATTGATAATCTCGTTGGACTTCTTCCACTAGTAGATTTATCAACACTAGCACATTTTCTTGCATTGTCAAGATCAGTGTCGACAAGAATTCTACCACTTAATGACTTATCACAATGTCAATTAAAAGATTTTTTTTATTATTTTACTTTTTTTCTCAATAAAGCTTTTTTTAGTTTGCCATCAAATACTCAATCATGAATTTTACTTGACTATTTTTTGTTTACGTTTTTAAGGGCCTTTAAAGTATTTAATGGACAAATTTTACTCCAAAATGTAAACTCTCAAAACTACCTATATATTGAAATGCAAACTCTGAAAACTACCTCACTTAAATGGAAAATTATATGTGCAACTCTTTGATTGAATTTATTCACTATATATGGGGCTATAGTTGATATTTTCTATATGTAATGAACATTTAAATGAACTTAAATGACACACAAATCATAAACTTGATTCTTTGCCAGCAAATGAGAACAATTTATAATATTCAAGATAATAAACTTCAATACTAATATGTTACATATAGTATTGTATATCTTTATTGGAGGGGTTATTATTAAAATTAAGCTCTCAGTTTTAAATGCAAATGCTTCAAACATTCATATCAATAATAGTTATGTTGAAAGAAAATCTCATCTTTAAGGGATTTTATTATCAAAATATCTTCAAATTCAAAACAAATTATTCGAGTTCAAATTACAATAAAAATATAAAAATGCAAAAAAATTACAAAATTTAAAATATTCAAGCAACAAATGACATCTACAAGCTTAAAGCAATTATTCATCCATTCCCTACAATAATTTAATCTCAGAATAAGCTAATGTTATATCAAGTGTATTTCTATGACTGCTCTAAAAAATCTGACACTAGTAAGAATGTGGCATTCCTTTAGCTAGATCATTTTCCACAAATTAAAGTCACTATATGGTAATATTCAAAGCTATCTAATTGGGTGATTTGCTGTAGAATAACACTATCAAATTATGGTTATGGCCTACTTTTGTAAGTTTCCTTTCTCAATGATAAATCATAGGGTTAACTTGACAAGTCATACAACCTTCTATATAAGGTTATATTCATATTTCCCCGTTAGGCATATTAATCCCAAATTTGTAAGGTTTCATTGGACCAACAACTCATGACTTTTGTAAATAATCATTTAGTCAA
Organism: Cymbidium sinense; assembly: GCA_021442155.1. Taxonomy (NCBI): domain Eukaryota; kingdom Viridiplantae; phylum Streptophyta; class Magnoliopsida; order Asparagales; family Orchidaceae; genus Cymbidium; species Cymbidium sinense. The sequence goes on from CM038214.1 coordinate 251,587,196, forward strand.
TTTGGGTCAACAATACTTTTTGATTATTAAGTGGGTCAAGGTCCACGATAACCCAGAATGACGGAACTATGAGATTTAGTTTTATTATCTTTTCTCTCTCTAACTTTTCAAGCTACAAGCGATATATTTTTTCAATCCTAAATTCAAATTGTTGCTATCATGAGCTAAACACTTAATGTATCATCAACTAACTTTAATCGATAGTTCTCTCTTATGACTTAAAAGGATAATCAACAACAGAAGCTTGCGTCCATGAAAATATCAAACTAGATCATGAAGTCCTCACAAAATAAATGTGAAATCTTTGGGTAGTGTCTTTTCTGAAATCCAATCAGCCTTCTGAAAATTTGACCTGAAAACATAACTCTAGTAGAAGAGTCAGGTGTGAATTTTTGAAGCCTGTACTGTTTCTATTGATTTCTCCACAAACTTATTTTCTCTTCTTAATATTTAACTATTGTGGATTTGTCAACTTCACTTGAAGAAGTTATCTTTGGTGGGGCTACCTTACTGAGCTCTTCCATATCATTCTGTCTTATAAATGCAGAATTTAGTCATCTTTGAATAGTAATATTCTTTCAGTTAATAATATTATCACTATTTAACTACATTTATTGTTTCTATTCAATTATCTAAGTTTAATTTTATAATTCATTTTATTTGTCTTATCTTATTAAGTAGTTGTTATTTTATTTTTTATAAGTAACCTTCATCAATGCAATTGCCTTGATTTCAGGCACATCATATGCGTAGCTAAAATTAGCTTGCAAGGACACCTGCTTGGTGAGCCATTAGGGTATTGGGTTAATTTTTGAAAGGTTATTTTACGTGTTCCTTAAGGACCATTTATAAGCTATATAGAGATACGTGCTCATTGAAGGTTTTGCTTTTTCGGATGACTGAAATATAATTCCTATCTCTAATCCAAATTATGTAGGCTGATCACCTCCAAACATTAGGCATAGACTTTCTTTTCCTTGTGTTCTTAGAAGACCACTGTCGTTTGCTTGGATTCTGATTCCCTTCATTTTTTCAATCAACAAACTGAATATAGGCAAACTTCTTCTCTGCAGCTCTCCAAAGCTTCCAGTTCATCATTGTGATTCCTCTATCACCTTCCATTTTGTTTATGGTGGCAAATAGAAGGGTTAGACAACAGCTTATCCTGTAACTTATCGTTCATTTATTGCACATTTGTTCACAAATTAGAGGAGTGGCAACAATGTCATTGACTAATCTTCTTGAAATCACCCAAATCGTGTTTTATATTGAAATAATGGTGCTGCATAGTTTTATTGGCTTACATGAAACTTATTAATAGGTGATTGAGACTGCTTTGAACATGGTGAAGAACAAGCCTTGTGGAATACATATTTGGCAGTGGAAAAAGTTCATACTAGTATTGCTTTACTTTCACAATTTCCCATCAATGTCTTGAACAAACAAGATGATTCCATGTCTATTGAACATTATTATACCTAATGCTCAGCATTTTGATGCTTTTCCTTGCTTAAATGTAATTTTTATTCCTAGTTCAAGCTATCTTTTTTCTCTTGAATTATTTAAATATTTCTTTGGTCTTTTTTAGGTGTTGACATGAATACGTTTCTGACAACCTCATTAGAATTGATACAGCCACTTGAAGATTTCTTTGAGACTGTTTATGTTATGACGGTAAAATTTTTTCCCATTAATCTTCCACGCTGCAAGGCTATTAATGTTTTTGTTTATCTTCACTTGGTTGAGTTATATATTTTTCCTAGTATGGTTCAAGCTATTGAATAATTTAATCATGCTAATAGATTTCATCCTTTGACAATCATGATCAGCTTTAATCAGCTGCATTATTATTGTTGTATTTCACTGCTTTTCATTAATGCTTAGAGAAATATCTCAAGTCTGAATGTTCTTAATCTCAGCTAAAGGGGACCCAATTATAGTGATTCTTAGAAGCTCATACAGCTTGAATGCGAAACACCTTTAGCTTGAAGCAGTTGTCTGCATGTACTGCATACATTAAAAAATTTGGTTTCGTAAAGTAAATATGTTGATGTGTGATATTTCATTTATATGCTTTAGCATATTCTTCTCACTTCTCCATCTATAGTTCTGCATAATTAGTAAAGAATATATCTTTTAGAACAATGTTTTGTATAATTTGTATGAAGATTTTAGATGAAATCTCGTTAGGGCATTTCTGTCTAGCTTTAACTTTGCCAATGTTAGTTGTATTGGAAAAACGAAGTGTTTTAATTAACACATGTGAAGGGACATACATATAATGTATGTAGCCAGTTCATAATGTGCTAATCTAGACTTTTTTTTTCTTGAATGTAAAAAAATAAAATGTGTTATTCTTATAAGATAAGATGGTAAGAACCATCCATACATAATCATAGCACTGGCACTGTCTTACCATCATTGGCATGTGAAAATGGAATGTACAAAATATCACAGAAGAAAAGAATCGTTAAAATTCATGGAAAGTATTACTTGATGGGGCATGTATTAAAATTGGGGGAAGATCCAATGTTTTATATAGGCTAATTTTACTCCAATGTATTATTTTGTTGTGGTTTTTTGATGAATTTAGAATGCATGAATTATAAGAGTGTGAAGTGAAGTGTGCTATATATTTTGCTCATCTAGGTTCTTTTGTTGTTGTAGTAAATGTAGTGAGATAGTTTTTTTTCTTTGTTTACTCAAATAAAAAAAATGATATTTTAATAAAATAAGATTGTAAAATTGCCATACCTCAACACAAAATGAGTAGTTATATTTGATTGATACATGAAATGAAGGCTATTTGGTAAAGTGAATGATCCAACAAAGTGTTTGATTTAGCCAAACATTAAAAAATAATATATAACATTGATTGAAAAATAATATATTAATGTGTTTGAAATGAATGCAAGGTAAAGTAAAAGTAATGTGTTTGGAGTAAAAGGTGGTTTAAAAAGCAAAATAGTTTGGTAAGTATGAGAGATAAGATGGCGGTCGCAATGGCCAGTAAAAAAAAGACTAGGGGAGGGGCTCGATGATAGCTGTGGATGTACATTATTTGGTTATAATTAAAAAATCATACAAAATTAAAATTATTTGGAACATTTGGTTCAGTTTAAATCAACGGTTCAAATATTGGTTTTTAGTAGTGAAATATTAGGTTTTGGATTTTTTGATTTGCTTAGATTAATTAATTATTAATAAAATAAAATCGAATAACAAATTCCTTGATTTCCATTTTGAATTTTGATCTGCAACTTTTTCTTTGTCTTCTTCTTTGCCACTAACTTAAATCATCTAGGATTCCGATTAAGTAAGGTTGTCGCTAGGAATTAGTATTCTTAGTTTGATTTGTCATTCACTTGTTAAGCATATCCCCAATTTCAAATTCACCCATCAACTTTGCTTTCACTAGTTAGTTTTCTCTTCACTAGTCATTAATTCCCAAACATCATTGTTTTCGCTACAATTTCAACTTCATGCTGCTCCACTGCTTGCGCCATTTCATTTGTCATGAGGCTCCGATTCCATATCCATCCCGACTTCCAAGTTCCAACCATTGGTGATGGGTCGTTCCTAGTCACCATTCACAGTTTCAGTCACCTTATCCACAACCTAACTTCCAAGTTCTAGCCATCAGTGATGGACTCCCATTGACTTCGAGGCATTATCATCGACCTCAAGTCCCGCACCTCTTGCAACCGACCATTAGTCATATCAGTGTACCTCGCAGTAGACACTGACGCCTCCTCCATCATTCAAGTAACACTCCATTCCCTTGGCCACACTATAGTATCTGCAACCCCTGTATTATCGCCTGTCCCTCAGGATGGGATCCAAATGGATATCAAGAGCTACAATCCTTCATAGTCTTTGTAGGGCAAGTTACCTATGCTTTTGCCATTGAACAACTAGTTTGATGGCATATATTTCTCAAAGGAAGCTTTAAAATTTGGTTGTCTCAGAAGGACAGGGTGACAAGGAGGCGGTGTCCTTCCCTCAAAGCAATGGAGAGATCCGATGGAGACAAATACTAGGATTCTAACTACTAATCCAATTGAGTTTAATTGATTACAACTTGTAAGTTAAATATTTATTATTTAAAATAATCAGCAACTCATACCTTTGATGTTTGCAAAGTAATTCATTTTTTCTATTTAATAAGGTTATTATAAGTTTGTTATTCTAATTAGTATGCATTGTTTATTTATTTTCTATCTTGATGAATATAGATTTCACATTGTGGTAATATAGCTAGTTTCTCACAAAATCCAAGTTCAACCCAACAAGTTACCTATGCTTTTGCCATTGAACAACTAGTTTGATGGCATATATTTCTCAAAGGAAGCTTTAAAATTTGGTTGGTGACAAGGAGGCGGTGTCCTTCCCTCAAAGCAATGGAGAGATACTGATGGAGACAAATACTAGGATTCTAACTACTAATCCAATTGAGTTTAATTGATTACAACTTGTAAGTTAAATATTTATTATTTAAAAATAATCAGCAACTCATACCTTTGATGTTTGCAAAGTAATTCATTTTTTCTATTTAATAAGGTTATTATAAGTTTGTTATTCTAATTAGTATGCATTGTTTATTTATTTTCTATCTTGATGAATATAGATTTCACATTGTGGTAATATAGCTAGTTTCTCACAAAATCCAAGTTCAACCCAACAAGTTAATTTTCTAGGTGATAATATTTCAAGTAACAAACCACCTCCAAAAAATTAAAGGCCACGAGACCTAGGTCGGAAGTTTGGGGTCATTTTGTTAAGTTAACATCAATTGAAGGAGAAAAAATGAGTAAATTTAGTTATTGTGGAAAAATATATTATAATGATTGTAAGGTTAATGGTATAAATAATTTGTGATTAGATCTCTCTACTTGTCAAAAAAAATCCTCATAATAGTGCCACTACTCAATTAAGATTGTTACTACAACCGAATGTTATAGGAGATGAGATTGTTGATAACTTCAGAGTTTGGAGATTTGATCAAAAAAATGTTATGAAGTTTTAGCTATCATGATGATTACAATTATGTCACAATATTGTCTAATGATTTGTATCACATCTCGTTAGACTCTTACACATGATTTTTTTTAATTTTTCTTAAAAGAAAAGTTTACCTTGAAATAAATTTTAAGGATCCATGTAAAAAGATTTGTTTAACAATTGATTTGTGGACATCTATTCAAAAGAGTAATTATATGTGTCTTACTACATATTTTATTGATAAGGACTGAAAATTACATGAGTCATAATTTTTTGTCCAATCTCTAGTCACAAAGGTAAATTAGTTGGTCAACAAATTGAAAATTGTATGACAGATTTGATAGTGTAGCTTTAGCCAATTGATATGATTCACATGTTAAGACTATTTAGTAATTATAAATTGAAGATAATTAGTGATATTCAAGAAGAAAGTTTACATGAGTCAAGGCAATATTTGGCTGAAGTTTTAAGTGATTTAAAGATGGTGGTTGAACATATCATATGGTGGTAATTATGGAAGGGATGATTTAGAAAACAAAACAAATTTATAAATACTTAGCTGAAGAACATAAAATCTTGAAAGATGATTTTAATAATTTAGCATGGTGGAAAGAAAATACACTTAGATTTCCCATCTTCTTGTAACTGACCCAAGATGTGTTAGCTATTCCAATATCAACTATAGCATCAAAGTTAGTTTTAACTACAAAAGATCATGTGCGTTGTGCATTTAGTAGGCCTTTATCTCCAATGATTGTGCATCCTCTTATGTGCTTAAGATTGGAGAGAAAAATGGACAACTAATCCTATTGTTGAGGAGGTTGTTATTGATGTACAAATTTGATGAAGGTATAATGTATAATTTTACTAGTTGTATAAATATTATAAAGTTAGTTTAGAACTATCATGTATTCTATGTTTTGTCAAAGATTACAAGCAAATCACAACCTTGGTAATGGTCTTCAATTGGCATGGCATATGTATAGAGTCAAGTGTGGTAATATTCCAACACTTATCTTCTATGTTGCACCTAATTTTTAAGTTACTATTTAATACTTATTGTGTTTATTTCTTTTTTGGTAGATTGCAACTTGAAACCTATCTACATTGTATAAGACAACAAATTTTGTAAAACTACTTATAACTTGGAGCTATATATTAGATGATGTTTTATTAAAAAAATATTTATATGTTTCATCACTAGTTTTTGAACAACTTTATGTCAAATGTACCAAAACGTTTTTGTAATTTCGTAAACTAATTATTTAGTTTATCTCATTTATCGAGGGCATTATCGAGGGCATTATATTCTATTTGATTTAATTATATATTTTACACTTCTATGAAAAAGTTTGTTACGTGTTAAATTGCATGCAATATGGATAGCAAATTTTATGCTTCATTTAGGTAAGTAACCAATTGATTTTAAACATAATTTTTTATCAGTAATATACTTTATATTAAGGAAAATGTAACTAATTTAGCTTTTAGTGATTTATACAATAGATTAGATATCAAAGAAGGTGAAAGATGTATTTATAAATTAGTCAACCAAAGTGATAGGAGAAGTAACGACCTAGTTTAAGTGAGGTATATTAAGGATGAGATATTTTGATAAACTTTTTCAATGAAGGATTTGAAAATACGATTAATTTTATCAACCTTAATACCCTAAACAAAAATAGAGAATTTTATTTTTATCGTCGTATTAGTAAATTAAGTTTTAAAGAAAATGAAGTGTGAAAAAATAGTAGACGATGATATTCCATAGAAGTGTGAAAATGTTTAGTAGATCGAATTTCTTGGCTTACAAATCTTTTAATGTTATTTTAAAGATTAAAAGAGATGAAAGTGGAGAAAGAGTTTGTTTGTTTCTATTTTTAAGAATAAAGGTGATGCACAAGAGTGTGCAATTATAGGGAATTAAGTTAATGTGTCATACATGAAAATTATGGGAGAGAGTAATTGAGCATAGGTTACGATGATACAAAAGTTTCTCATAATCGTTTAGTTTCATGCCGTAGATCTACAATGGATGCTATACATTTGTTAAGAGTTTTGATGGAGAAGTATAGAAAAGTAAGGAGGATCTACATATGATATTTATTGATTTAGAAAGCTTATGATAAAGTTTCAAGAGATGTTCTTTGGAGAGTTCTAGAACGAAAAGGAGTTAATATTGGTTATATTCAAGTCATTAAGGATACATATACTAGTACTTGTGTCCAAACACAAGGAGGATTGACAAAATATTTTCCTAGGGATTACGAGGGCTTTAATCCCTTATCTTTTGCTTTAGTTATGGATGTTCTTACTAGGCATTTTCATGAATATGTACCTTGGTGTATGCTTTTTTCTGATGACATTCTTCTTGTTGATAAGACTAGAGAGGGAGTCCAAGAGAAACTTAAATTATGAAGGTCAACATTAGAGTCTAAAGGTTTTCGTTTAAGTAGATCTAAAACTGAATATATGGAGTGTAATTTTAGTTGTAGAAGTTTTGGTGATAGTGTTGTGACATTAGGTGAAAGTCATTAATAAGAGTGAGAGATGATATTTAGTTTATTGTTCAAAATGATAGTGAAATAGATGGAGATGTTGTTAGTAGAATTCAAGTTGGATGGTTGAAGTGGAGGAATGCATCTGACCTGTTGTGTGATAGAAAAATTCTACTTAAACTTAAGGAAAAATTTTGTAAGATGGTGGTAAGACCCGAATGACTTATGGTGCGAATGTTGGCCAATAAAAAAAGAGAAACATAAGACTAAGTTAAGTGACAGAGATGAGGATGCTTAGGTGGATGAGTGGCTTTACTCTTAGAGTAAATGAATGAAAAAAAGTTGGAGTAGTCCAATGGCGCAGAAAGAGTCGCCTTAGATGGTTTGGCCACATAAAGCGTCATTCGATGACTTAGAGAGTAGATGCATTAGATTTGCCTTATGTTAAGAAGGTAGAGGTAGACCAAAAAAGATTTGGTTAAGATGTATAAAAAATAACCTTAGTATACTTGAATTAAATGAGAATTTGACACATAATAGGAGATGAAGGATAAATTCCGACCCAGTGGGATAAAGGCTTGTTGTTGTTGTAGTAATATACTTTATATTATGCTTATGCAATTAACAACAACAATGCAATCATCATTGTGTTATTGCTTATGCAATTATATACTAAAATTTATATATTATTTATAAATTGCACAAATTCCTTTTAAATATAGCAAACATTGGTTTATCTAAATTCCAACCAACATAATCGAACAAAATTGTTATTTGGTTTGGTCGGTTTTCATTCTCTATTTGGTGGGTTTGATCTAAATTTTTTGGACATCCAAAACTAATTAATTTTGTAAATTCATCATCAAAACTGTTCAAATTGATCAAGGGCACTCCCCTGGAAATAACAATGACGGATAGTAATAGCAACGGCAAATTTGTAGTGTATTTGAAAATCATCTTATTTGAATGAATTCAAAATACATCAAAAAATTAAACTAGATGATTAATTTGGAGTTTATTGATGAAATACATTGCATTTGAGGTGCAATGAAACAAACACCAATGAAGAGCACTTGATGGAATTGTTTCGAAAAAAAATAAGTCAGTCCCATATTGTGGTTGATTCCTCTACACTTTCTATTGTAGCTCTTTTTAAGGTAGTCAACAAAACTATTGTTATCTCCCTCAATGATGATCCCCTTTAGCTCAAACATTCATGGTTCAATGACTTATTTAATTGAGAGCAAAGCATGGAGCTCAACAAAGGTGTTATTCCAGTGCTCAAAATAGTGTCCAAGAGTCTTAATGAAATCCCCCTTCTCATCTCTAATAACAACACCAATCCTAGCTTTACGTGATGGGAGGAGGGAACCGAGAGGAGAATGCCATATCAGTGGAAAGAACAACCCATGGGGCTGATGGATATCCCATTGCTCTTGGAACGAAGAATTTGAAGTATGAATGAAGTTTCAAGAATGGTAGCTGCTAGTGGTGTGCCAAATGACTGATCATATATCTTGGCATTTATAGTGCGCCAGGATTGATAAACTGCACAACAATAAGCACGGGCCCAAGCTTTATTGGTTTTCCTTACCTTAGACAAAGCTTCGAGTAGGCTGTCAAATCTTTAGAAAGTAGGAAGGGTGAACCGCAGTGCGAGATGGTTTTGTTGATGCTAATAACAAGAGAACAGGAAGTGGCAATGTTTTCTATACCTTCTTTCTAATTATAGCCCCAGGGGCAGCTCCGATCCTCCCTGAGGCCTTTATGGTTGAGCCAAGTATTGGTGGGCAGCGCCCCTTTAACAGTCTCCACCTGAAAAATCTCTCCCTTGGGTGTAACTGAAGGCTTCAAAGCGATTTACATTGATTCTGGTTGTACAGGAAGACAGCCCCATAAGCTAGAGCTAAAATGGTCTATCCAATGGGCATTTTAATCAAATCAGCCTGGTCATTTTGGAGTTTTTTGGTGGGTTTCGATACCCATGATTCTTTCTACCATATCATGTCCCAATCATTTCCAGCAGGGAGGAGCTTAGGAATATGGAGGTCATCAATGCAGCTACTGGTAATGGGTGCGGGCCATTTGAACAATGGCAAGTCAGAAATTCAAGCATGCTCGATAGCATTAATGCTTTCTCCATTGGCAGTTTTTCATTTGATAATATTGGCCAAACTCTTGGGCTCACAATGATAGCCACCCCGTTGAGTCTCCTTTTTCACTATCTACTCCAAATGTTACACCTATAATGTTCCATTAGAGAGAGTTGGGACTCACCAGGAAGCCCAGGATAACCTTGCTTGAAGAGGCCCTCTCAATTCACCACAACTTGAAAGCCCAATCCACCCATCCGAATAGGTTGGCAGATGGAGTCCCATGCGACATAATGAACACCCGGTTGGTCAAGGTTTCTATTCAAAAGAAAGTTACGATAGAGTTTTTTTTTTTTTTTTATATCGTGTAGGACATTTCTAGGCACTTCTATGTGAGTAAGCTGATGAGGGCCAAGAGAGATGAGTTTAGGGTGGATTGGCCAACTAATGAAAGGAAAAGAATTCCCACAATGCTAAGTTGGCACAAGCTTTTTGTATTATGTTAGAAAAATCTGTCTTGTTCAATTTTCTCATTGCCAGCTTGATGCTCAAATAGTCAATTTTAATTGGCTTTGTGAAAGCCCGTGAGTTGGGTAATTATGCTTTTCTGCCTGAGTTTAGTGGCTTTGCTGAAAACAATGACTGATTAGTTGGAGTTAATTCTCTTCTCGTCTAAAGACAGTTGTCCTTCATGATGCTCATGAATTGCTTAGCCATAGCTTTGGAGGTGAGAAGGATGTCATCCACATAGAGTAAATGCAAAATTCAGGTGTCACCATTGGCAATAGCAGTGCCAATGTCAAGCGCTCTTTGTTTGATGGCCATAGAGAGCAATTTGGGATAGAGAATGAACAGATAAGGAGATATGGGTCACTATGAATAGAAGCCGATTCCGCCTTAATTAATCCGGTCAATTCTTTTGCCCATTAATTAGAAGAGAGACATGTTGAAATGCATTGGAGGACCTAGTTAATAAAACAATTTAGCAGCCTAATTTCCTCCATAACTCTTTTGAGAGTATTCCAGTTCATCTAATCATAAGCTTATTCCATGTCAATTTTTATTAGCATAAAGCCAGTGGTAGATTATAAATGTTGAAACTTGTTAATCAACTCCTGAGCAAGGAGACAATGGCGAGAAATTGAACGATGGGGGAAAAATCACCTTGTTTTTTTGAGATCAACATTGTGAGTAGGTTCTTCAATCTATTAGCTAGAATATTTGTTACAACCTTGTTTGTCGTTGGGAAAGACTAATTGGCCTCTATTTTAGTCTTGGGGGTGAGGACAAGTAGGGTCTCCCTCCTTTTTGAATCTATGTCTAGTTTCAAAGAATTCCCAAACCGTAGCTTGAACATCTGACCAACCAATTGCCAAAAGTATTTGAAAAGGAGGCGGTGCCATGTGTGAGGTGCATGATTGGCACCTAGCGATCTCACCGAAACCTAGTTTTTTGTGTTTGTGATATTAACTTTGACTAAACTGAGGATTTTAGATGAAATGTGATTTTTGCTCTCAAAGAAGGGCCAATTGATCGAACACAAAGCAACAAGATTATAGAGAATTTACTTATTATTATTGGTTGCATACTCAATATTGCAGTCCACATCCAAAAAGATAACTCTCGAAATCATTTTCCATCTCTTGATTTCGCGACTTTTTTTTTTTTTGCTTTTAACACTCACCTTCCCTTTGTTTCCTTCTGGGCTCTCACAATTGCTTCTTCTTTCTCTCTCTCTCTCTCTCTCTCTAATCACTTTCAAATCTCTACTCTCCTCTCCATTGACCTTGTGCAAAGTATATGGAGTGCTTCCAAACTTCTTTGTTGCCCTCCTTACACATTTTTCTTAACTCAATTAGAAATCTATATTGTGTTATTTCGTATTTTCTTTATGCAAGGAACTCCACTAAAATATGCATATATTCTCTCCTTGATGCGGTGTACATGAAGACTTAATCAAGTGCTCCATGCACTGTTCAAATGCATTTTTTTATTGTGGTGGAAGACAATTTTGATTGTGGCGTTTTTTACACCACCCTAATATACGTTTTTTTAGTGTGGTCAGATGACATGGTATTCTTCCTGATACCCTTATGGTGACATGGAAGCATTCCAAAATTCACCCAAAATCTAAAAAGTTAAATAGAAAATTATTTTTAGATGTGAAAAAACTGAAAAGAATGACTAAAATTATAAAAAATTAGACAAAATGAACAACTTAAGCATGCACAAGTCATCAAATGGTTACATGCAATTTTGGTGTCTTGACAATGATGGTAAGCAAGACTCCTCATTGCTTCTCAAAACATGATAAACTAAAATCAAATTTAATAATATCATGCAAAAAAAAAAAAAAAACCTTATTTATTTGTGTGGAGTTTTCTCTTGTAGAACCTACCTACATACCAATGCTAACAAAATATGTGCAAAATGGTAGCTTTTAGGGTATTCTCAAAAACTTTAAGTTCACCCTATACAATGAACTTGCAAGTGAATTAAAATGAAACCGTCAATTTATGCATGCAAGAAGCATGCTCCAAATACTGTACAAATGGACAAAACACGATTAAATATATATATATGAATTAGAAATTATGTGCATATTTTGACAAAAGTGGTATTTCTAACAAGGGCATCAAAATTTTGAACATAGACAATTTTAAGTCGTGGATGCGCTTCACTCGACCATACAATTCAAATTAAGGCATGTTAAAAGTCATAGGGTGCACTTTGAAAAGCATCGCATACTCCATATAGGTTGTCAACCTACTTAAATGCAAAAATACAAGCATTTTAATAAATACATATTTTCAACCGAAAACATGAAAATTAAAATCACAATGGCTTAAAAAGTGTTGCATATGCTTTTTAGACAAATCTAAATTGTATAACTTAACAAACATGAACAAAAAATGTTAAGTGAGGATGTGTGTAGATCGGTTAGTTTTAAAGTGGAATTCAGGTTAGGGATTCAAATGTGGTTGGCAAGTCCAAGACAGATTACTTTATAGAACCTGGTACAATAACTTTCCAAATTTAGGATTCACTCTATAGAACTCCAAAGAGAATGAAGTTTAGTTTCAATGTGGAAAGTTTTACAAATTTTCATGAAGTTTTTCTAGATTCTTCAAGACTGATCTTGTAAGTGGATTGAGCTTGTTGGAAATTGGGTTTAAAGTGAATGAAAACTCTGGGAAACACTTGTAGGTGAAATTTTAGCATGTCTAGTATGATTCTAGAGTTTTACAAGAATTTTAGAGAAGTTTAAGGCCACAAAATTTTACTTAATATTAGACTAGGCCTAGTTTGGCCTGCTATTGCCAAACAAGATTTTGATGCTTCTATGTGGAAAATTTGAGTGGGAATTAATTTACCAAGATTTAGAAGAAGATTAACGAAACACTGCTAAAGAAAATTCAATTAAAAGTAAGGCAATAATTTTAGATTACTCACCAAAGTGATCTTGCTTGAAAATTCACCAAATCCCCTTTTTTCGGCTGGTTGCCAAGTCCCAATCAATTGGATTTTCTTTCAATTTTGTTTGCAATCAAAGTCACCATAAGCTTCATTCCACAATGCAAAAATGTTTTAAAATATCCATGCAATAAAAATTTAAGATTTGGAATAAGAGGGAGAGGTTGAAGGGCCGGGCCACACACGCATACTACAATATGCAAAACAACATAAAATAAAATGATTCAAACTTCATTTTTTTTTTCATTCTTCTAGTAATCAGACCCCCAAGCTTGGTTTCAAGTTTTCTTGCTTGGGTTCTTATTAGTGAACCTCCTTGTGCTACACCAGTAGGGTATAGTTGTATGTCTTAATCTACAAACCTGATTGGAATTTTTGATGGCTTACACTTATCGCAAGAACAAATTTGATTTGCTACAATGATGGAATTAGCAAGTTGGTAATATACTGTATGAATTATATATCTATTTTATTTTGTAGTTTGTAGTTTTTTGAGTATTATTTGAGAATAATGAGAACATGTTGTTCGCTTAAAAAGCTAACACTTCCTTTGTGAGTCTTCTCAATATGTAAATGACAGGATGCAAGAGAAGGTTTTCTTGGGGTAAATTAGATTTATTTTAATTATGCTTCTTTGATGTTCTATGAGGGTTCTTAAATCTTAAGAGGATCAGCTTCATACCCACTTAGTTAATTACTACTTTCTTATATGAGAGATCACACTTGATCAAGGAGGTTGCTTAAGTTCATTCTTTATATTTGGTTTAATGTTTAGTTTTGAATTGAATTAATGGGAATGATGACAAATGAAGTAGACTCAATTAATATTCTATGATTCTATCATCCCGTTTATAATTTGTAAAGTGGACGCTCCTCGTATCATAAGTGTCACACCCCTTTATCTCTTGCGGTCATGGTCAGACAGATGACTCGAGATTCCACCAACACGCTCACTGTACACCGCTGAACGAGCAAGTGAAAGGTGTATCTAATCAAATCATCACAAACCTATTTACAATTCATATACTTAACTTAATTCATATCACAAATACTGAAAGCATGAAATCTTTAAATAAATACAGAGAAGCTAAAGACATTTAATTTGTACGTACCCAAAAAGCCTTTAAGCTTCCCAAACTATAATTCAACAAAACAGACTAGCTTCTACCCAAATTGCCTTTTCCCTACCAAGAATATCATAAGCTTTTAGTGAGACAAGAGTGCTAAAACAAGCTCAAGACAAGAAGAGGCAAACGCGGCATGTATATGTAAAGCCGGTAAAACTCAGGTAAACTATACTCGCAAGAATGCATATCAGAATCGAACAATACGCCGTAGTGCCGTAAATGTAACAATGAATCAATAATATGTCAAGTTCATAATCAGATCAATCAATGTCACAAGTGATTTTCATTTCGCCATATATCAAATCATTTTCATTTTCTAAAATGTCATTTATAATTGGTTTTGACTTTCATTCATAAGTGTCCCTACCGTCGACTAAAACAAGTACAGTAAGGCTCGAACCATACTCTACATACCTAACAAATGACACCTTGGACAAACTACACCAACCTCAAATGCCGAGTCGGATACTAAGATCCCCTAATCAAGGCTCATCTCGCCGAACACTTTATCTCATAGATCCCGTCAGATAGCCTTCCTATCACAATTTTCCGACATTTCCCTTTATCACATTATCGCATTTAACATGTAAAACATTTCTATATGCTCAATGAAATCATATGCTACAAACTAACTGCTCAGAATCATGTAATCATAAAGCATCGGCCAAGTAATCAACATTTATATATGCATTCAACATGACGTAAATATCTACATTTTATATACGATTCATACAATTTATGAAAGTCGTAAACAAGAAGATACATAAGAAGAATTTACATTAGCAGTATGTCTCACCTCAAATGGATGTCCGATCCTCTCCTCACACACAACCTATAATGAAATAACTCTTCTAAATCCTTCTAATACGGAAAATTCATAAGTAACTTAACCCAAATCTTGCAATCTTACCAAACGATGTCTCTCATAAGTTTTAAAACACCAGAGTACTCCAAAGTAATCTCCAAAGAAATCTCCTAACGCCACTATTAATTACCCGCTTCAATCAATAAACTAAAATTAGAAACACACAATCCAAATCCCCTCAATAATTCCACCACTCACCTAGCAAAAAACGGTTCGAACCCTTCAAACACGATTTCAACGCCAAGAAGGCCGCTAACGAAAGAAAAGGAGGGAAAGAAATTAACAACTTACAAAACTTCCTAAGTTTCCGACGTGGTGAACGGAATGAAGCCGATCGGTTTATGGAATTTCCCAAACCGAAAGCTTACTGGACCAACCCGACCCGAAAGCAACACTTGCGGCTTCCGGCTGGGAAATCGGCTTCCACCGCGGCGGCGAGACCGAAGTTACCAACGTCGAACTCGCAATAACGCCACGGAGCTGCACTTCTCGTCGCCGACGGGATGCGGCGTTTCTGATCTGTCACGGAGCGACGTGCCGGAAGGGAGCGGCCGCCGATTCGTCGGAAGGAGCGGCCGACCCGGGTCGGAAGGAGGAGGAAATCCGCCGATGCCGGGGAACGGAGCTGCCTCGACTCGCAGCGTCAAGGAAATGAAATAGTCAGCGGGAAGGAAATAATTACCTTCGATCGATCCCTACCAACACGCGAGGCTTAATCCCGCCACAGATGCAAGTAAAGTGGATTGCTACAGTAAATAGTGAATTAGCTTAAACAAAACTTAATTAAGAATTAATTAAATGGGATATTACAATTTCCCCCTCTTAACAAAAATTTCGTTCTCGAAATTTCTTCTGAATCATTCAAACAGAAGGAAACTCCTCATCTCTTGTTCAACCTCAAGTTTTGACGGTCTTTCCATTTAATTTTAACATAGGAAATTTGTCTATTTCGTAATCTCTTGACATCAAATTCTAAAATCTTTTCTGGTTCCAATACATAAGTCAAATCTCAGATTTCAAACTTGGTATATGGAATCTTCTCGCTTACATCTGGATCCATTTTCTCAACATTGAAATGTGAATCATGAATGTGAAGTCAATGTCGCAAGTCAATGGTAAGGCAGTGTAGTATATCACGATCCTTTCAATGATTTCAAAAGGTCCCCATGTATCTAGGCTCAATTTACCTCCGACCAAATCTACTAATTCCTTTCATAGTTTGACTTTCAAAATACAAATTCTCCAACTTGAAATTCTACATGGTGCTTTAAATCGTATTATATTTCGCCGTTCCCCGAAAGTTTTCAATCTATCCCTCGACATCCGATTTTCTCAGTAGCTTGATCAACCAACTCGACCTAAGAGGCCTTTTCTCCCACTTCACCCAACTCAATGGAGTTCTACACTTTCACCATATAATGCTTCATACTGAGCCATTTGAATACTAGATAGTATTATCAGAAACAAACTCGATCATGAATATGATCTTCCCGCCTACCTCCAAAATCTAAAACACATAACCTCAACAAATCTTCTGTGACTTGAATCTCTTCCGATCATTCATCTGGCCTGGTGGATGTCAGACTTGTAATGCGCTCAAGCCTCTCAATTCCTCCCATAATCCTGAAGTAATCTACCATCTCGCCGAGACAATCACTTTGGTACACCATGAAGTCTTACAATTTCTTAACATATAATCCTGACAATTTATCAACCGAATCGTCTGTTTAATGTAAGAATGAAATGATTTGGTCAATCTATCCACAACAACCCGTATACTAGACATTGTATATATTCTTCATACACCAAAATGCTTCTTTTAAATCTTTATACATTTTGAACCACTGATGAATAAGATATCCCGCCACGATGAAGCTTCTCAGAAATTTCATGTCTCAACTCCGATCACCATCCATAATGAATTCTTCCAATAATACCTCGATCTACAATAAAATTGCTTCACCAATCTGATTTGTTCAATGAATTTCTATCCACGATCCATTGATTCTCACAATAAAGTCGACAGACCATTCGAGATAAATGCCCAAGATCATCAATTTTCTAACTTGTAGAAACCTCAATTCCTCGATTAACTCGACTTTGAGTAATAATCCAACCTGATTTCCATGACTCATGCGCTAATGCCGCCTTACACTTTTACTGGACAATACTAAATGTCTAAATCATAATCTTTAATAAACTCAAGCCACCTTCTTTGTCTTGGGCTTCTTGTAAAGATATACTTAAGACGATGATCAAGAAAATTTCGTGATTTCACCCATACAAGTAATGTCTCCAAATTTTAGAGCAAAACCATACCGCTAATTCTAGATCACGACGGATAATTTCTTTCGGTTTTAATTGTCTCATAAGAATTAATTACCCTTCGTTTCGATTAAGACACACCCCAAACCTTTCAAAGATGCATCACTAAATATTTGGAATCCTCATGGAAAACAAAATCAAAGCTTTTTCAATTCTGAAAACTCGCCGATTCACCGTCCAATTGAATCCTTTCTCAAAAGAAAATTGCAATGAGAAAATCTCGACAAACTTGTAATAACCGCTAAGCCCGTAAAACCGCTGAACTTCGTAATATTCTTTCTGCGGATCATTCTAAAATTTTTTACTTTTGGATCAACAACTCCTTCGCCACCGATAATGGACCTAAATGCGACACATGCATCCAAAATTCACATTTTGAAAATTATATATAATCGATTTTAACAATTCTAAAACAATCCTCAAATGATTCATCGCTTTCATCGTTTAGAAATCGAATATCATCAATAAAGATGATAACAAACCTACCAAGGGCAAAACACGATTCATTAAATCCATAAAGATCGCAGAGTATTAAAAACCAAATGGCATAACAAGAAATTCATGGTCCATACCGTTCCAAAAGTCGCTTTAAAAATATCGATCTCTTTAACCCGATGATATCCGCATCTCAAATCAACTGAAAATACAAGGTTCTCCAACCGATCAAATAAATCATCAATCCTCTAGAATGGATACTTGTTCTCACACTTTATTTAACTCCTGTAATCAACACATAATCGATAGACCCATCCTTTTCTTAACAAATAATACCGCACTCCACAAAATAAATCCTTTGTCAATAATTCGAATTGACACTTCAATTCCCAATTCTTAGAGCCATCCTGTGAGATTTATGTATAAGTTGTACTGTAATTCCTCGTGAAACACATCGTGAAATTCAAACAACGGAATATTTTTCAAACCACTCCTTATTCAAAGACATCTACTTTGCAAATACCATTTCACCGCTTCTTAAATATTTACTCAACTTCACTAATCAAAGAAGAAAACATTCTTATCACAAGAAAAAATAAAATGATTTTTCACCGTGCATGCCAAATTTCACTCTCCTCTTCCAAAGATTCAATTGTTGCAAAATATTCGATCAACCAATCCATACCTAAGATAACGCCAAAATGACGATAATAATTAATTCAGAAAGTGTTCTTGAATGTTAATGCAACACACATTTCCTATTTCAGATTCAAACTATCACCAAGGCATTACCACATTCAATATGTAAAATAAATAGATCAACCGTAAATCAAAAGGAAGGAACGAATGCGGCAATCGTAATCAACCCAAATGATTCGAAATTTTAAGCATACCCGACACCACTTCATTTGATTCCTCTTTCGAGAGTGATAAGAAAACTCTGCTTTTAGGAGGATTGGTTTTACGCTCAAGCTTCTCAATTGAAGGTCTTCCCAAAATTGTGTGTTACCCGGCTTCCCTGCCAAAAATTTTCTTCATTGATTCGCCCTCGATAATTGTATTTTACATCCTTCTTCTTCTCCATCGGCAATCTAAGGACATCCAATCACCACATCCAAGCATCTCCCCGATCCAAATACATACATTGACCAAAATGTCTTTTCCCACACTTGTCACAAATAGTTTATCCAACTGAATTTGTTTTGTCTATCATCAAACTTAAATTTCATAGTAAATCCGCGTTAGAGAATCGCCTTCTTCAAAGTTTTCTGCTCACCAGAATCCCCGCTTAAAAAATTCAACTCATTCTCAATTCTTCTATTTCAACTAAGATCAGAACTCATATCAAAAGAGGCTAATCTCAATCGATCTCGAGGCTCGCAGAATCTCATGACATTTCTCTTCCTGATACATAATGTGGAGTATCTAAAGAGAAGTGAAATTCATACCTCAGATTATTATCGCTTTTGAGCCTCGAAGTTAAAAAATTTATCTTGTAAAGCCACCCCCGATGGAGGAATGAACCAATCTTTGAAGACTTTGACAAATTCATCCCATTTGATCTGAGTAATGGGTATCAGGTCAAATCTTTCCCTATGCTGAGCCTACCACCACCTTTCTGCTTCCCCTTCTAACACAAAAGTAACAAGATTACTCTTCATTTTCGGGCAAATCATCCCATCCAAAATTTTTCCAATCTTAAGCAGCCAATCTTCCGCCACTATAGATCACCGCCTCAATGCCGGTATTTGAACGCTTTGAAATATCCTCAAATGTTGGTCCACTTCAACCATACTTAGATCTGTCGCCGTGGATTTTTTCATAGGCTATCAACAACCTCAGAAATCAACCTGAACTACCCTCGAATTCATCGATCTACCTTCACCACTTGCTAGTCAGATTTCACCTGCTAATTATCTTCGCAGTAATGGTTCCATTTAGTCTATGACCCTCTAACCTTTCGCATTTCTTCGCAAATTAATCAAATTAAAAAAAAGTATTTATATGATATTACTAATATCATACATGCATGAAATTAAATATCATACATGCATGAAATTAAGAACATATAATCCTAATCCAAAATTAATCGCCCTTGATTACCAATTCATACTTATCCATCCCTAAATCCAAGTCATGCTTCCATTCCTATCAATCTTTTGCTCGTTTCAACCTTTTCTCGATACCACTTTCTTCACACCCCGATGACCCCTTATGCTGTGGTCACCAATAATAGGATGACTCGATTGGACACGATTCCACCAACATCCAAACTGGTACATGAACCAGCAAGTGAAAAGGTGTATCTAATCAAATCATCACAAACCTATTTTTACAATTCATATACTTAACTTAATTCATATCACAAATACCTAAGCATGAAATCTTTAAATAAATACAGAGTATTTAAAGACATTTAATTCAGATGCACTAAAAGCCTTTAAGCTTCCCAAAACTATAATCTAACAAAACAGCTTCTACCCAAATTGCCTTTTCCTCGAATTTTCAACAAGAATATCATGTTTAAAAGCTTAGAGACAAGAGTGCTAAAACAAGCTCAAGATACAAGAGAGAGGTAAACGTGCATGTATAAATTGTAAGTCGGTAAAACTCAGTAAACTATACTCAGAATGTACATCAGAATCAACAATATGCCCGTAGAACTGTAACAACGAATCAATAATATGTCAGAAAGTTCATAATCAGATCAATCAACGGCGAAAGGATTTTCATTTCGCCCTATATCAAATCATTTTCATTTTCTAGAAATGTCATTTATAATCGCTTAGTTTGACTTTCATTCATAGGTCACACCTACTAAAAAACAAGTCAGGGTCGAACCATACTCTACATACCTAATGACACGGACAAACTAACGACACCAACCTCAAAGCGAGTCGGGATACTAAGATCCTAATCAGGCTCATCTCCGAACTTTGCCTATCACAGATCCGTCGAGATAGCCTTCCTATCACAATTTTCCGACATTTCCTCGCTTATCACATTACCAGATTTAACAAAAACATTTCTATACGCTTCAATGAAATCATACGCTACAAACTAACTGCTTGTAATCATCAGAATCATAAATGCACGCCAAGAATCAACATTTATTCAACATGACAATATCTACATTTTATATATACATTCAATGTAAAGTAGTAAAATAAAATACATAAGAAACCGAATTTACATTAAGTATGTCTCACCTCGCTGTTGTCGGACGCGCTCGATCCCTCCTCGAGTACAAGACAACCTATAATGAAATAACTCTTCTAAATCCTTCTAATACGCGAAAATTCATAAGTAACTTAACCTGAAATCTTGCAATCTTACCTGAAACTGATGTCTCATAAGTTTGGAGACACCGAGTACACAAAGTAATCTCCAAAGAAATCTCCTAACGCCACTATTAATTACCGCTTCAATCAATAAACTAAAATTAGCAAACATCACAATCCAAATCCCCCCTCAATAATTCCACCACTCACCTAGCAGCCAAAACGGTTCTGAACCCTTCAAACACGCATTTCAACGCCAAGGAAGGCTGCTAACTGAAAGAAAAAGGGAGAGGGAAAGAAATTAAGAACTTAAAACTTCCTGTTTCCGATCGGCCAGAACAGAATTCTAGCCGAGCCGACGGTTTATTTAATTTCCAAACCGAAATAGACTTTCCAACCCGACCGAAAGTAACGGACTTACTGCGGCGGCGCTCTCGGCCAGGGAAATCGCTTCCACCGAAAAGTGAGACGGGAAGTCGTTACTCGAACTCGAACTCAATAACGCCACCTGAGGCTGCACTTCCGGCCCGCCGACTGATGCTTCCTCGATCGGTCACGGAGCGACGTCGCGGAAGGGGCCGCCGACCGGGGAAGGAGCCGCCGCCGACCGCCGAGGAAGGAAAGGAGGAGGAAATCCGTCGCCGGGCGAACGGAGCGGTCTCGATCCCGCAGCGTCGGAAATGAAATAGTAAAGCGAAGGAAATTACCTTCGATCGATCCCTACCAACACGCTGCCGAGGCTTAACCTGCTGTACGCGGCAAAGTGGATCAAAGAATGCTACAAATAGTGAATTAAACAAAACTTAATTAAGAATTAATTAAATGGGATATTACAATAAGTATATAGGGTTGGAAAAGTGAATGTGTCAAGAATGTGCTTTTAAGATTTACATTGATTTGTTCTACATTAGTTTGTTTCAATTTATTAGTTCATCGACTAAGTTTGGGTTACTTGCAATTTATAGAAAATGAACATCGACAAGATCTCAAAGTCATGGCATTGCACATTTGTTTATTCTTGTTGAACTTAAGAAACATGGATAAAAAAAAGTAAAATTATTTTGTTAGTATAGTTTTAATTTTGAAAGTTGCATATTGCATTAAAAATAGAAGGTGGTTACAAAATAAGAGCACAAAAGTGCAAGACTAGAAAGAAAAAGACTAAGATACGCTCACGGTCCCGCTTCTAAAATACTAGAAAATGTAGTAGAAGATACAAGCATCAATAGGATGCCACACAAGAATGGACCGTACAGTGACCGCTTCTGCCTCCGTCCCCGCAGATGGGAGAAGATAACCCGTGGAACTCAAAGAAAGCCAATATCCGTGCCCGTGTCGGAGAGAAGTCCAAGTCTCCGCAAGGTCTGGAGATAAGTGACCACCCCGCGGGTTGTCGCCTTCCAAGATCATCCTCAGACTCATACATCCATGGTCCGTGGATGTGTCCCAATGCAAGCATAGCTTGCAGCCTGTCTGTCCCAAGGTCAAGATGAATGAGGCCATGATCATCTCGATCACGACTCCACACCGCCAAGCCGAGGAGAGGAGGGCACCATCAACATTTAAGCCATCCGGGAGTCCAAGAAGTGTGAATGATGGGCTGGAGCCCCATCGCTCAAATGGAAAGGCTGTTGGTGAATGCCTCCAAGATGTTGAAGCTAGCACCTGGGGTTCCATGAGGTCCCTTGCTGCTGCCTGGCAGATAACATAGTAAGATGCCTTTCCCCAAGCTGGGATCGTCCTGAATGCCGAAGAGATCCCGAGAGCAAAGGAAGGCATGACAAAATCCCAAGTAGAAAGGACCAGAAGATACTGGAGTGAACATCGGATTAGAATATGCTCCAAGTCCTCTGCAGCTCTGGCAGGCATTGGACTTCCCCATCCCTCCGACGAAGCCAGGTGAAGGTTGGCAATGCCCCTTTCAGGACACGCCACCAAAAGAGCTTCTCTCCGGATGTACTGGAATTTGAGCCACCAACAAATGAGTATCTCCGTGAGGGAAGAGAGCCATAAGCAAGTGCCGAGAGACTTGCTTAGGGATGTATAAGCTCGCTCATCCTGGTTCGAGTGCACACCACCGCCTTGATCCGTCCACCGTGTCAAGACCAGCCTTTGGAGTATCTGGCACGGTCCGACAAGAAGGAGCACCCGTAGTCTCGAGAGCCGGATCAAGGTAGTCTCCGAGAAGAGGAATATCACCAAGTCCGGGAGAGGACATGTACCTTTTTCCCCACAAGTTTCCACCGCCAGCTCCACCCCATGACGGCTCCAAGACTTGAGTACCCTCCGAGAGAATTGTTCCGATATCATCCCTATAACGGCAACGGGTGTAGAAGAGAATCGCTTCGCAAGAAGTCCCAAGTTACTGAGCCCTTAAAGGCCCCGGCCCACAAAGCAGAGTGGAACCCAAGTCCACCAAGTCTCCCTGTGCAAATGGTGTCCCACTTCACATAATGGATGCTACTGGTAGGGCTCTTGTCCCAAGGAAGGACTTGCACATCTTCACCGCAACACATACATGTGGCATGTGTCACAGATGGATCCCGCAGGTCAAGAAATGAGGGTGGCTAGCCAATGAGAGATGTCTCGGAATCTTCTCCCTAGCCTTCTGAATCAACTGGGAGTGATCCTTCATGTACAACCTCCGCATAGCCAGCTTAAGACCCAAATAGTCCATCTCATGGACTCTCCTGAACCCAATGGATCGAACAATGCGGTTAGTCCTCCATCTTTTAGCTGCTCTGCTAAAGAGGATGGAGGTCTTCAGCTGATGCACGCTGCCCAAGCAGAATCATCAAGGATGTCCTGATTTGCCATGAGCCACCAAAGCCTGGAGACGTAATGTCATCTCGATAAAGAAGATTGGAAATGCAAGTACCTTCCGCCAGACATGCCAAGATTGGCTCCTCCCCTCAATGCCAAAGATAGAGCTCGAGTACGTGATGAAGAGGTAAGATGAGAGAGCTCTAACGAAGCCACACCGAATCGACCATCCACTCCCTTCAATCATTCAAGAAGATGGAGTACCTGGGTGATACATCAAGTATCCAGGTCAACTTGAAACCCATAAGAGAAGATTCGCCGTGAAGTTTTCCAACTCATCCTATCGTAAGTCGCCTCCATGTCCACCTTGATGGCCATAAAGCCAACCCGAGAGGTGGAGTGCTGAAATTTGTCAAGATCTCCTGGGGCAAAGGATGAGATGTTCACAAGGGACAAAATCTCCCCGCTCTTAGAGATGAGGACCTAGAGAGATGCTTCAAATGGCTCACTAGATCTTCGCAATCGCCTTATAAATGGTCCTGACATAAGTCGATTGGTCTATACTGAAGGGGAGTCGCCCAAAGAACCTTGGACGATGAGAGTTTCCTTCCACAAATCATCCATGTGGGAGGAACTAAAGAACTCCTGGACAGCAGCGATGACGTTTGTCTTCACACAAGGCCAAAAATGTCTGTAAAAGGATGAAGTAATCCCATCCAGCCCTGGGGCCCGATTGGCCCCCATAGAATGCATAGCCTCCCAAACCTCGCAATCAGAAACAGGAGCATCAAGAAGAGGAGAAGCATGAGTGGGTACCGCATAAAGTAAGAAGGCCAGGGAACAGCACCCATTTCTCACGAAAGAAAGTGGTAAAGGTCAGAGATGTCCTCCCGCTATCCAAGAATACCATCATCCCACACCACTAATCTGGAGTGCGATGTCGGAGGAAGCAACGGCGGTGGAAGAAGTGAGGTTCCCATCACCCCAGCAGCCATCTTTGCTCCTGCTTTCACCAAGTGGCAGCTAATGTGGAGTTAAGCTCAACCTTAGAACTAAGCTCACCATCCCTGCTCAAGTAAGTCCCTCATCAAGACACCCCTACAATCAAGAGTGGCAATATCCTTCTCAGCCTTCTCCTCGAGCAAGTGGAGATTCTTCAAAGATGCTTCTACTCCAATGTAAGAGTGCTCAGAGGCAGTGCGGCTCTTCCTCCAAGCACAAGAAATTTTGGTACCAAAGTCCTCCTGGTCTACTTTGCACACAATCTTCCAAGCCATCTGCAGACTGCCCAAGTATCCTCAGCGAGCCACCAAGGTGATGAGAAGAGTGGAAACAAAAAGTGGAGGGCAATGGTGCAATCGGTAACTGGTGAGTACCTTGTCTCCAAGGATGTTGAAGCCACCGAAGTTAATGAACCCCATCGTCAACCCGCTCTTCTCCTCCCTCTTGTTGTCGGTCCAAGTAAACCCTGCGAATTCTAACTCATGCAAGTCCCAAATACTCATGCGCCTTCCATCTCCTAACTGAAAGAGGTAAACCTTTCCCCTTCTTGCTGGGAATACAAGTCACCTCCAATAATAGTTGGAACCTACAGTTCCACACTGTCCCTGATGTTTTGCTAAAGAATCCTTCTACGGTGGTAAGCTTTGTTGGCATAAACCCAACCCAACGTCCATTGGGAATTGTCAGCCATTTTGACCTTGCCCAGCACCAATTGATCTAAAAGAATAGTGGGAAGAAAACTCAGAAGGTCATGTCGCCATAAAATGATCATACCTCCAGAGTATCCCACAGAAGGGTGGCAAAGAAAGTGCCAGTTGCTTCCAGCCAGCTCATCCACCTCCCGTCTCGAAATCTGCTCGATCCTGATCTCCACCAGGCCAATAAGACAAAGGTCATGGCCACCAATGAGGTGGCTTAGGTCTGTGGTCTTCACTGCACCCCTACCTGTGAGGATGGAAGACATCAGTCTTCCATAAGGGAATCGTCCCCGCCAAAAATGGGTGAAAGGGAGGCCTTCTTTCTCTTTTTAGAACTAGCCTCAGACTTCTCTTCCTCATGCAATTCCCTGCTAGAATGGGTGCTTTCCCGTATTACTTTTCCCACCTCATCCCAGTGGTTTAGTCATCTTACCCAAGTTTGTGTGCAGAAGATGGAGGAGAACAGAGATGTCAACTGAAGGATTTTAAGAAAGGAGGATCCCTGATGGGACCGAGCCTGTGTGGCGGTGCAGTCAAAGTCTTCACTCCCTCTTTACTCTTCACAGACAGAGGAGGTCTTGGTTTCTTTTCCTGGTAACCAACACCCATGGACCATACTCAGGATCTGGTTCAAGAGTGAGAAGGTTGCTCTCCTGGGGGATGGTAGAATGTTGAACCTCTGGTTCCTTTTAGCTTCATGTGTGAGCATCAAGAGTAAAGAGCCGCTTCCCCTTCTCAAATCTCTTTAGGAGGCTATGGCTACATAAAGGTACATAGGAGGTTTACTTGCAAGGGTGACCAGGTGGATGTTGGGCAAATCAGCTTTGTGTTCCACTGGCTGAAAGAAATGACCATGTCTTCCATGGATTTACACGTGGAATTTTAGAGAGATCCAACTGACTGCATAAAGGCTCTCCCCTGAGTTGGTTTGATGATCCATCCAGTGGTTCTCCAAAGAAGGAGGCAATTAGCAAGATTGCTACTATCCTGATAATAGTGGCAAGTGAGGAAGCCGAACCCAAATAGGGGATGAAAGACCATGGAAAGACTTGGGGTTGAAAGAGGGAGTCCATTTGTCCAAGCCAATCACATTCCGCCACAAACCATGGTCCATTCATCGTAACAAAGATCCCTAGCTTCAGAGATAAACAAGCACACAAAACAAATGCAACCAGATTACCTTGAAAGTTCCCTGTCCCCATTTCTTTTGAAGATCATTTAGAAGGAAAAGGCCTTCTCCCCAATATCTTTCTACAGGGCCTTCTCCAACTTGGCGATTAGTCAACAAAGATTCATCAATCGATAGTTACTCCATCCTCCATAAAGGAAGAAGCTCTGTCAATCTGCCCAAACTTAACAAACTCTTTCCTCCTCCAAGGGTTAGATTGGGTAGGCATACCTTTGCCATTAAGTGGCTTAGTAGAAGGGTGCACATGATGGTCGGCCAAGTCCTCCATCTGCTTGTATTCAACAGGGTTGGAGGTAGTAGGGTGACTACCTTATCATGAGAAATTCCCCAAGAAAAGCTCTTTGTTGAGGCATTTCACACTTGTGTGCATGTTTTGTGTAGTTGATGACATTTCACCTGTCAGCCTACAGTGGGTGTCATGTAGCTCCCCAAAGAGGCATCCATGATCCAAAACTCGCCTATCATCACCACAACAAGCCATTGATCTAATAGACTAACGGCTAAGATTGTCCGTCCAACTGCAGATCTCCCCTTGTCATTCTCGTCTTTTTGGCTGGCCAGCAAATGCCTCCCTCAAGTTCTGGCCGCCAGTGCTCGCGCCATAAGTCAGACTGACTTGCTAGCTATTTTCAGATTTATGCTTTTCGCAAATACTGATTTCGACGCAATGGCTCGCGCTGCTAGATGAGTGAGTCCAGCCGTGAGCGCTGCTACGAACCACTGATATGTGATCAAACCGCTTTCCCCTCGAGTCATGCCGGCCTGGGACGTGCGATAAACCACTAATACTCATTGTCCGCCGCAAGTCGCAGCTGCGAGATCAAGATCCCGCGAATAGTGGAACATCATCCTGTAGAGTCGACGCGAAACACTTTTATCCGAAAAGCATCAACAGCTTCCATCCACCGCCACCGCCAACCCACAACTGCTCCGGAGAGTAGATGTCGAGAGTAATCCTCATCTAATTTACTTCTTGACCAAGATCAAGAATCCCTACGCACTGGTTCTCCTTGTCCAGAAGACCACCCTTGCACTGCCACGTACAGTGATTAGCAGAGTGTAATTAATTTTGATTGGTGGGCATATTAGCATAAGAGTTGACTTGAGTTTAATAATGGATAACTTAATATTCTCAAATTAAGATGGGACTTACATCTATTATAAGGTCCATATCTTGTTATAATAATATGTTAATTTTATATTGACTTGATTAAAGAACACACCTAGGGGATGAATTATGTGTCAATAGAGCACTTTAAACTTGAAATTTACTAATTCAAAACCTTCTCAAGAAGCACCAATGTAATGTATGTTAAAGAAAAAAATATGGAAGCTAAATAATATTATCTAAAGCACATTGTAAGATATAAAATTTAACATTTAAATTGCAAAACTAATTTCATGAAGTATGCACAATGTCAAAGATGATCTTACTAATGTGAATACACTTATATGAGTAAGCATACAAGTTACAACCACAATATTTAAATTATTGCACTTAATTATACTATAGATTGCACGCAAGTACTAATTAATTTAATCCTATTAAATATCCAAACAACAACAACAACAACAACAACAACAACAGTTTTAATCCCACTGGGTACATGAATCCCTCTCCATCAGGTCCTATTATGTGTCAAATTCTCATTTAATTCAAGTATACTAAGATCATTTTTTATACATCTTAACCAAGTCTTTTAGGTCTACCTCTACCTTTCTTAACATAAGGCAAATCTAATGCATCTACTCTCCTAATCGTCATCGACCACGACGCTTTATGTGGCCAAACCATCTAAGCGACTCTCCTAATCTTATCTACCACCTGAGCTACTCCAACTTTTTCCAACATACCTATTTTGCATTCTATCTCTGGGTAAAGCCACTCATCCACCTCGAAAGCATCCTCATCTCAGAACACTTAACTTAGTCTTATGCTTTCTTTTATTGGCCAACATTCGCACCATAAGTCATCGTGTCTTACCACCATCTTATAAAATTTTCCTTAAGTTTAAGTGGAACTTTTCTCACATACATAAAGCCGATGCATTCCTCCACTTCAACCATCCAACTTGAATTCTACTAATAACATCTCCATCTATTTCACCATCATTTTGAACAATAGAGCCTAAATATCTCAATCGCCACACTCTTATTAATGACTTGATCACCTAAAGTCACAACACTACCACTAAAACTTCTACAACTAAAATTATACACTCCATATATTCGCTTTAGATCTACTTAAACTAAAACCTTTAGACTCTAAAGTTGACCTCCATAATTCAAGTTTCGTTGGACTCTCTAGTCTTATCAACAAAGAAGAATGTCATCAAAGCATACACCAAGGTACATCTTCTTGTAAATGCCTCGTAAGAACATCCATAACTAAAGTAAAAAAGATAAGGGCTTAATGTTGATCCTCATGTAATCCAACCAAATAGGAAAATATTTTGTCAATCCTCCTTGTGTTTGGACACAAGTGCCTCTAGTATACATATCCTTAATGACTTGAATATAACCAATATTAACTTCTTTCTAGAACTCTCCAAAGAACATCTCTTGAGACTTTATCATAAGTTTTCTCTAAATCAATAAATATCATATGTGATCCTTCTTATTTTCTATGCTTCTCCATCAAACCTCTTAACAAATGTATAAGATCCATAGTAGATCTACCCGGCATGAAACCAAACCGACAGAGAAACTTATCACATCGTAACCTATGCTCAATTATTTCTCCCATAATTTTAATGTATGGCACATTAACTTAATTCCTCTATAATTTGTAATCTTGTGCATCACCTTTATTAAATATAGAACCAACAAACTCTTTCTCCACTCATCGACATCTTTTAGTCTTTAAAATAACATTAAAAGATTTGTAAGCTAAGAAATTCCTTGATCTCCTAAACATTTCCACACTTATTGGAATATTATCCGGTCTCTTCGCTTTCCACATTTCATTTTCTTTAAAGCTTCACTAACTTGACTATCTGACGATAAAATGAAATTCTCTATTTTTGTTTAGGGTATTAAGGTTGCTAAATTCAATCGTACTTTCAGATCTTTCATTGAAAAGTTTATTAAAATACCTCATACACCTATTTTCAATATCCTTTTCTAAGAAAAATACTTTATTATTTTCATCCTTAATACCCCTCACTTGAACTATGTCTTCTCCTATCTCTCTTTGGTTTAACTTATACATACATCTTTCACCTTCTTTGGTATCTAATCTATTGTATAAATCACTAAAAGCTAAATTTTTTGCATCATATATTGCTTTCTTAGAATCTCTACAGGCCATTTTAACACTACCATTGCCGGTCCCAAGTCCGGATGCAAAAAGTGGAGGGTTGCGTTAGGTAGTCGACAGCCAGCGTAAAATTTGTCGAAATAATCATGACATGAATCCTTTATTGAATATCCAAACAATAAAACTATATTTTTAGGCTAAGAGAGTACTAAATTTTTTTATTAATATGAATTAAATAACTCTAGTACGCAACAATTAAATTATAAAATAATAAATATTAAACTCAAAGATATGGTGAGATAAATAAATCAATGCTCAAGTGAGATTATTAAACTTTAAGCACAAAGTAAAAAAAACACTACACCCATGCACTATATTAATAATTTATTCACTACTTGGATGTTCAAGCATGAGATTAAGTATTATGGTAGCTATAAATTGATTTTCTAACTTAATCACTTTATTTTGAGTTATTAAATAAATAATAAGTGTAAGAATTAAAACTAAAAGTTAGAGTAATTAAGACTATAATTGTACATGATTCAACTACTCGACTGGCTTATGTTTCACTTAATCACCTCCTTAAATTGAGATTCCCACTACTTGAGCTTGCCATGATAAGCTCAACTCCTTGATTTGTAGAAGCCTTACTCTTCACTCTCATTTCGACAAATCTTTAAATTGCATAGGCAATCCTCTCTCAAAAGAAAAACTTTAAAATAAGAGAAAAGCTCTTCAACTAAAAGATCTCTTGAACTTTAGAGGTGACTAGAATGAAATTAACTAATAATGAAAAACATGAGATCTAAAATACAATAAATTTTAACAACGAAAAGATAATTTTCATAAACCCTAAAGATGTTAAGTTAAGATGTTACCTAGAAAATGACGTCCATGAAGATGAAATATTTCATAGACTTTAGAAAATTCTCTTAAAATATTTTGAGAAGGCTTTACGTATGAACTCAAATACTCTTTTATTTGATTTTTCTTCTCGAACTTATGTGATACTTACAAGCATATAAATTATTTAAAATAATCCTAAAAATATATCAAAATATTATGAAGACACCCATTAAAACCAACCTAAAAATGGCTAGTCAAAATTTTAATAGATCCTTCTAATGGCTAGCTCAAATCCTCCCAATAGCAAATTCAATAATAAAAAAATATTTAATATTTTTGAATTGATATTATGCTCATCTTTTTAGTTGAAATTATTTCTTCTAAAATATGAAATCATCTGGAAAATATTTAGTGAATCCAACAAAATAGGGATCAAGCCCAAATTTATTTATGATAAAATAGTTTCTTATTTATCACAAATTACTATATAGTTATATAAACTCTTAAATCTATTGAATAAGCTTAAAAAATCAAAAATTTTGTCTATGAACATTGATATGCTAGTAAGATAGCTTATAATTTTTTAGAAAAAATAAAAATTTATTACCTATAAAAAAATTTCTTAAGATAGTAATCAACTCGTAGTTACATATTATTTTAGCACATGATTACTAATTATTATAATTTTTATAAATAATCAATATTTATAAGTTATATAAATATAAAGATAAATCTAAATTATTTTTTATAGATCTCAAATAAATTTTAAATTATATAAAAACATAAATTAATTTTAGCTACTTGTTTATCATCCTCAAGATCTTTGGTACATCTAAGTTACACCAAACAAACTCTTGGAGTCCTTGATTTTTTATTCAAGTCTTGATGTCTTGAATAATTTATAACTCCAAATGGTCTGGCCACTAAGTGACCTTAGTGCAACCTCTATAATATTACATCCCTATTCAATAATTAACCTACAAGAAAATACTTAACATATCATTAGATTACATCCAACAAATTTTATTTTTATCAAATCAAACACAGAGTCGAGTGATCACATGTGCTCATCGGATCAACAATATATCCATTAGAATTTGAGCAATACTACAAATAAATCATATAGCAGGGAGATAAAGTTAAGTCATGTTCATAATGTCAATAATAATTTTATTTATGATATCAGTATGAAAATAAAGTATTAAGGCGAAAGAACTTCCATACAAGTCTTGGTTGATATATAGTCATCATATTATTAACATATCCACCCGTTAATAATTATAAGAGAATCATGGCATGCTATGATTTATGCATCTTTGTGCTCATTTGTCCATCATCAAGAGGTTGAAGGGATTCAATGAATCTTCCTCTTTTCTCTGATAAATGTGAGTTCATTTGGAGCTGGGATTATAAATGGGTTGAAAAGGATCCAGAACAAATGAAGTTGTCTGATTACTCATATACCTTACGCCTTAAAATGTTGTGTGCCATTATTATTAACTGAGTTAAGGTTGCTTTTATGCTCTCCAATGATATTCCTTGTCATAAAGCTTTATAGGTTTTGTAAACAGAATATTTGGCATTAAATCAGTATCCTTTTAGTATCGACAAAACTAAACTATATGTTATAACCAGCATAATGTCACATTTTATCTTTATTTTTGGCATTTTAATAAAATGATCAGAAAAAAAAGCTAACTTGTTTTTTAATTAAATGAGGATGATCTAAGAGTCAGAATAATAAGGCTTCTTAGGCTTTTGGGAGAGCTTTTTTAGTGAGTTTTGCTTTTGAGAGCAATTTTAAGTTTGATAGTTTGAATAGTGTGCTTTTGAAGCGAGTTTTAGCTCCATCTCTCGTTTTAGCCCCTCAAAAAAAAGACAAATAGCTTTTTAGAGCACTTTTAAACCAGCTTTTCAAGAATCCAAAAGCTTTGCAGACCTTAAGAGAATTGCGGATCTTCCCAAAGGGATTCGATCTCTCGGTTTACGGCTTTTAGAAGCCCTTGTTGCAGCTGTTTGATTAATTGTTCATTCTTTAATAAGCTTTGAATTAATTAAAAGTGTTGTTCTGTTGTAATATCATGTAACAATCCATGTTATTTTAAGAATTGATTGTGTTTGTGGTTTGATCATGACTCTTATGTAACTTCAAATTAAAAGAGGGAAAATGGGAACGAAAGATGCATTCTCTAAGAGAATGGGAAAAGCAAACTTTACAACATGAACGCTATTTTTCTTTCAAGTTAAAGTTCTTCTTTTTTTTTTTGAATGGGTACCCAACATCCCTTGTCTTGTGGGTGGGGATATGTATTAATCTGAGCTTAGTGTCACATTCATCACCCATATGTGTCGGGTCTTCACTTGATTTCTCCACTTAAGTATAGACGCCTTTGCTTTGGAGAGGATTCGAACTCGGTCCGGGGGGTTTCTGGCCACGCTCGCTCACCAACTGAGCTAAAAGACGATGGGTAAGTTCTGTTCTTTTATTGATATGGCCTTTTTTTGATATTAGGTCAAACCCCTGGCGAACCTGTTGACTCTGTTTTGCTCTGTTCTACATTTTGTATAGGGATGGCATCTGAAATGCCAGAACTGTGAGATAAACCCTAAAATGATTATATATTTAGCCTTCTATTGTTAAATCGAACTTCAATTATATATTTTACAAATCAATTTTTTAGAATATATAAATGCTAAAAAGGTACACTATACTATTTTTTAGTTCTTTTAGTCTATGATTTTAAGCAATTTGATTACAACGAAATCTACTTAAATTTATGTACTTTATATTATTAAAGAATGACAATGCAGTTTTTTTCATAAAAAAATATTTTGTTTCGAAGAACAACTGTTCCATGCCTTTAAGTTTTAGTTAATCTAAATTGGTAATTCTTTAAGGAGTCTTCTCCGTTTTAATTTCATTGTGCTGGCGTTGTGAATCTTTAAATGATCTTAATCTTCTTTGAGTTTGGATTTCAAACAAATCTTAATTTCAAACACATGTTTTTCAAATCTAAATTAATCTCAATCGATTGATAACAAGGCACCCAAAAAAAATCAAACATTTGAAATATTAATTGAACTTGATTAAACTCAAAATAAATTTAAGTCATTTGAAATTGAACTTTTCCAAATCATTAGAAATATTAATTGAACTTGATTAAAGCATCATCAACACTCAATTTAGCTAATTGGTTCATTTAGCTTAAATTAGCCTAATTAGATCTTATGAAGTTAAAATTAAATTCAATCTAAATGTAATTCAAATTGAACCAAATCAAGGTTTTCAAAAACACTTCAAATTAATTTTTAAATATAATTCAATGATCAAGTGAACTTCATTGGTTAAATTTGGTCAAGTTGATTTATTGACTTGACTTAGCTTAATTTGACTTATATGAATCATGTTTAGCCAAAAAAAAAAAAAAAAATGCCATTCCGGTGGCGAGAGATTTGAGGGGGTGGTGTTTGGTAGAGAAATGAAGAAAAAGTATAAAGTTCTAAAACACATCATCTCCTTATATCACTCCATTTGCTTGTCTTGGAGTGATTTTAGTCATTTTACTACCCCCATACCATAAATGCTAGCTATCCATCATCAATGGCCACACTACCATATCACCTGGAGATTTTTGGCCAACCATAAAAACATGTATAAACGAGACTCAAAATGTCTCATATTTTGCTAGAAATATTTCTTCATCTCCCAAAAAGTATAACCAATTCGTCCCTCTTTCTTTTTTACACAATATCAAAAGCAGGCAAATTCTAACAAAGAGGTAGTGACACTTTGTTGTTGGAGCAATTTGAATAGACGCAAGTGAGCAAGTTGATTCCAAAGCTTCATCTCGGCCTAAGGATCATCACCAAATTGAAAATTTCATTCAACATTAGTTTGAGTGAGATAAATTTTAAATTTTATTGTTGATCTCATTTTTAGAGTGAGTTCTAAACTTCTTCATCTTAGACATAAGACTCTTCTAGATATTAAGAGTTCTTTAGTCTTAAGATACTTCTAGTGATTAGGTGAACATTAAACCTAGCCTTAGAGATTTGGAAGAGTTAGTCATATAAATAGGTTATGCCTTAGGGGTATTAGGAAAACTTGTCTACCCTATAGCTTAAATTGAATTCTTACATCCTTCTTTGAAGTAAAATTTCAAATTCAAACCAACTTCAAATTCAAATCAACTTTAAATTCAATCCAACTTCAAATTCAAACTAACTTCAAATTCAAATCAATTTCAAATCAAACCTCAAATTAATCACAGCTTAATTGATTTTCTCAAATTCAAATCATTCCAAATTCAAAAGATTTTTTCATAACCCATTTATATTCTCTTTTATATTCACAAATATAAATGAAATATAAATTCAAATAGTCAAAACAAAATTATTAACTCAAATCCAAATCCAACCAAAATCTAACATAAAATTCTTTCAAGTCAAATCCTTGAACTTAATCAAATAAAATTCAAATCACTCCAAATTCAAAAAAATTTCTCTTAACCCATTTATATTCTCATTTATATTCACAAATATAAATGAAATATAAATTCAAATATCCAAAATCAAATTCAAAATTAAAACTCAAATCTAATTTAAATCCAACCTATACCCTTTCAATTCAAATTCTTGAATTTAACCAAATCATTCTCAAATCAATTCAAACATTTGGATTTCTCTGCAAACAATCAATCATTCAAACATAGGCCCATATGTAAACATAAACTTCAATCATCAAATTAAATCAAATTAACCCAAATCAAACTAATGTTCACCTTTTTGAATTTAGAACTGTCAAATGAATCAAAACTCATTTGACTCTAAATCACTTGCAATTGGATTTGTATTTCAATCATAAGTTCATATATGATTTCAACCAAACTTGAATCAAGCCTTGATCAAGCTAATTGACCCACATAGGCTCACGACCCAAAGTGACCTAAAGCACCTTTTTGAGCCAAATTCTAATCCTACCTAAATTGGATTGAACTAAGCTCATCGAAGCCTCACATTGTGAGCAACAATCATCCAAACCTAGCTCAATTGGACACTTTACCTAAGTTGCCCCAAGTTGACCTAAAAATTCAAAGTGGGTCAAATCCTGATCTAAGCCAAATTAATTGCAACCAATAGATCAAATTCATTCTAAACCCTTGTTAAACTTGACCAAAGCCTCAATTTTCCAACTAGACTAAACCTAGCCCAATTGATCATGAACCCAATATGATCTAAAAGTCAAATCAACTTGAAATCAAATCAAACCAAAATTGATTGAAACCAAAGCACATTTCAAATGATCAACTAAGCCTAAACCAACCCATTCAATTGGTCAAATGAGTCAAATTGATCAACTTGACTCATTTGACCTAAGTGAACTCAAATGAACCAAAATTAAATATAAACTAAATTGAACTAAACCAATGACACCCATGGGATACAATTAGGATGATAGATCATTTACCCTCTACTTTCATGCAAAAATTATATAGTCTGAAAATAGACCGAAAACATGCGTGAAATAATGTTCTCCAAAAATTGCATGCTATGTTGTCATCCAAATGTCAACATGAATTTGCCATATGACATACAAATTAATAAATTATTCATAACTATGATTTCAAGTTTTGCTAAAGCCCAACACTTTGATTAGTGCAAAAATTGGTAACTTCATAATTATGAACATTGAAAAATATTTTTTAGGAATAAAAAAAATATCATAATGACATTATTCATATACAAATTTGAATCCTATATATTTTATTAATTTATTTACAAATTTATTTTATATTATTATTATTATCACACACACACACACACACACACACACACACACATATATATATATATATATATATATATATATATATATATATATATATATATATAATTGAAAAATTAAACATATTGTGGAAAACTCTTGGACTTGCAACATTCAAATTAAGAATATTCTAAAGCTCTTTGACTTCCCATCCAATCAATTATAATGCCCCTAGAGGAAGGGAGAATGCATATTTCTCTCCTCTCTTATCATCTTTCTTTCTTTCTCTTTTTAGAGAAATTCTCTACTATCTTGAATAGGCAGAGTACAACCCCTTTGTAGTCCCCAATCTTCTTTGTATAGAGGTTTGGTACTGTCCAAAATAGATGGTGCATAATCTCCCTTCACTTGCTTTAGTTCTTATATGTATTTATGATTGAAACTATTCTTAATAAGTGGTGCGTAAATCCCTTTTACAAGTTTTAGTTCTTCATTATATAGAAGCTTAAAATAGTCTTGGATAAACGACATGCAACCCTTTCGCAAACTTTAATTCCTCTTTATATGGAAGCTTGAAAATGTCATGGACAAATGACGTGTAAACTTTGTAGCGTCTAATTCTTTATTATATTGAGGCTTGAAATTATCTTAGACAGATAGTGCACTTCGCAGTCTCCAGTTCTTCATTGTATAAAGGCTGAAAATGTCCTAGATGTGTCTCATGCTAGATTTTATGGGAAAGAAGTCGTTGATCATTTAAATATCTATTTTTTTTTAGTTAAAGTATTAATATAATACCTTCTTGCACTTGCATTTATTTTTAAGTGTATTCAAAATATCTTCAATGTATTGGTTTTTTTCAGTAGTATTTAGTGCTTCTATTTGATGGGTTGGATCAGCGTAGGATCATACTATGTCTCGCATCAATGATGTGTAGAAAGACTAGGGTTGAATACCTCCAAGAAAATACCTCGAAGTACCTTTAAATTAATTTCTAAGATTTGATGAGCTTCATAAGAGAATCTTGAAAATATTTTTTAAGAGTATCTCTCTTATTTTGGCAAATTTCAAAAAGATGGGAGTAGTCTTTAACAATTCTTTGGTTATTAATAATTGCTCATTATAAGCTTGACAAATTCGTTATAGGTGTAGATAGTTCCTATAAGAAAAGAGTAGAATCAAGTGTGGGCTTGACCTTTAAGAGTTATAGGAAGACTTAAAAATGTATAGTCTAATAGTGAATTATTGTCTAATAGTGATTCATATGCTCAAAAGAATATGAGGCCCCATCATAGGGGTCGATTGCAAGCAATTTAAACTTTAACGAAATAACATACTAGACAATTGTATTAATCAGAGATGAAGACTCTTGAAATCTATGGCAAGGTGTCAAGTTCATCTCTTATAACATTATTTAAGGGGAAGAGGATGTGTTAAACTAGTATTATTTAAAAGATTCTCTTGGGCATAACGTTAAGGGTGAATAGCATGGGGGTATCAAACTAATTAGCTTTCAGTTGATTTAGTAAAGGGAGATTTCTGTCACATTGTGATAACCCCCTTAGTTGCCCAACTTTTAATAGGAGTTGAAAATTTTGAACCTAATTATGCTCCATCTCATGTATACATGCTTTTAAACTTAAGATTGGATAGTGTTGTCACTAGTTTTCAACCATTAAAGAAGTATATTGAGAATTATTTCTCTAAGATGGCACTAAACTATTGTGTGCTAGAAAATTCAATTTGATAGAGAAAAATATTATATCTTAGCTTTGCATAAAAATTTAGCACCAAAAAGATGATAAAGAAGAAAATAAAAATTACCAAAGATTTTACCTGAAAAACCCAAAAGAAAAAATTAAGGGGCTTGACCCATTCAAAATAATTCACTATATAGTTAAAGTTATATATTTTTACTCTCTTTAACTAGAGATATTGGCATTACAAGATATAAGTTGTACAAAAGTTAGGCAACAATAGTCATATGACAAGTTGTCAATGCCATTGTGGTGATTGCCAATAACTACTAGTTGTGGTCAATGATGGCTGCTGGTGGTGATTAGTTTCTAACTCTTAAGCATACGCTTTCTCTCTCTCTCTCCATGGTGAAAATTATGTCCTATTTATAGAGATTTGAGATGGGCATTTTAATAAATTTAGCCAAAAATTTAACATACTCCATCATAAGATTTATATTAATTCTCTCAATCATAGATCATTCTTTTAACATATAAGTGATATAACAATCTCAAATTTAAGTGATCTTGAGCTCAATGGATTTATTTCATCTAGACACACAATTCGACTATAAGCATGCCAAGTTTGAAGATCGTTTGACACTTCACTTAATACCTGAAGCTTTCAATTGCACTTCATGGGCTAGATTTGATCTCTTTTAGATTCAAATTGGTTCACTTTTGATGTTTATAGGTTTGTCTTATTAATATGTTTAATTTAACTATAAATTTATTAGAATTGGAGTTTGAATGATCTAATATTTAATTCTAGAAGATTTTAATATATGTGTTATCTCAAGATTTATGCTTGATTGATTATATTTTAGGTTGATATATCAATTATCTATGTGTTACTCTCATCTTAAAGCATATTCATTGACTCTGAGATTTATCATAATTAAAATTTTGACCATGATATTCTGATATAATTTTTTCACTTTATGAAAACAAATTGGCTTTATATGCCTTGTAATACATATAATATTCAAAATATCCCTATTGTTTAATTATTTGCAGGATTATGTTTTATTTTAGATGAAAATATCCCTACTAATGTGAATCTTCGAACACGATAAGTAGGCAATTCTTCCCAACATCTTTTGTGTCTCTAGCAATCTCATAGCTCGTGTTATTCATCTTTGGTAAAGTTCAACAATAATCTTTACTTTTCAATGATCATCAAAGTTTAATGTTGTGCTCATGATTATTTAGATTTAAATGCATTCAATGTCATAAGTTTTAGATTGTAATAAGAAAGGGATAAATGTGAGCCTTATATTTAAAAATAGACAACATTCAAATCCTATATTTATATTTAGTGTTGAATCCTTGTCCAAACAAGGTTTCAACATTTAGTTTGAATATCAGATGAAAATTAGATTCAAAGAATATTCAAATAGGTACAAATTTATAGGAAGTTTCAAACATCATTCACAAACTAAACACTAAACCTCAAATACATCAGATCTCATTTTACTCATTATAGTAATTATCAAGTTATATTTAAATCATGTTCGGATCATACTTGAATGTTATTGTAAGTTAACTTTACACACTTCTTTTGTCATCATTATCTTGTATGAAATTAGTTCAATTGAGTTACTTTTTTATGCAAATGCCCAATCTAATCATACATGTGGAGAAACATTGCACTACTTGGATCAAAGATAGAGTTGAGAGTGTAATAAGAAATCGTTAAATAGTTTGAGGTTTTTTATCTTCTTCAAACTAATAAAAAATCTCTCTTAAACCCCACATTTTTGTGCTCATAAAATGAAATTTTTTTTGAGGAACTAACTCATCAACATTCGATTAAGATAATTAAAGATTAAAAGATTGATAAATACTCTATTATGTTCAACAATGGAGATAAGAACTTATTTTTATTATTTGGGGGTTTGATGAATTTTAATTGAGGTGAAAATTAAAGTGATAACCAAAAGTAGTACACTAACTGAAAACTACCTATATAAAGAAAGTAATTTTAAGAATGCATAATTAGATAATGCACTGAAAGTGCACTTAGAAAATAATGTATGAAAATTTAATTTATTTTTTCTTATATGTGGTATTCTGCTCAACCAATCGATACATATTATAATTTTCATTAATATGCTTTCCTTGTTTGAAGATGAGAAACAATTATTTGGACAGACATAAGAATTACTATCATGGCATAAGACACTAAAAGGAAAAAAAATAAGAATATAATCTACTATGAGGGAAATCCTCTAAAAAGAAAAGTCTTTGTAAAGTATAATATTATTTTATTTGTTATACCATAAGTATTGGGCTTATAAGGATATCCTAGAATTAAAGAGAATATGTGTAAAATATTTTGGAGCATATCACTTAAGATGCTAAGTAGGAAAAGATAAAGTGCTAAAAAAAGATCTTTTATCGTTATTAAAGAAAAAGTTATAAGTTGTATGTAAAGTATTATATTTAAAATATCGATTTAAAGTAGTTATTTTGTAAATTAACTTCAAACCTATATTGAATTATTTGTGCATTTTATTATTAGCCCTACACTAGTTCAAAAATTTAATGAAGGGACATCTATGAGTCAATTATAAGTAATTCATCTCAACCTCTCTTAGTTAGAATAGTTAGAGAAGAAGGTGACCATGTGATGGTCATACTAAAAAAAAAGTAGGAGAAGAGATGCATGAAAGACAAAATATGGATGAGCCCATCATTTTTGTTTTTAAGTTTATGAGTTCATCCAATGAGTTGAACTAGTTTTTTTATTATAGTTAGAGAGCTAAAAAGCAATCATCTTAGATTAAAAGATAATCAACTGAGAATGGAACAAAAATTAGATGATTTATATAATTTTATTTAGAGTTTTATGTCAAAAGAAAATTAAATGTGTCGATTGTGCTACATAAATGAATAGGAAAAAGGTCTTTATTTCTAACTTAGCCATTCATGTTATGATTTAGGGAGATAAGGTTAAGAAAGAGAAGGATAACATTGATTTTTTTTTACTATTTTTATTCATTCTTTGAATATTATAGCTGATATAATAAAGATTATTGGATATAATAACCCATCTCATCTTATTATATATACAAATAATGTGGTAAATTAAATAAGAGATATTAGCTCATATATATATATATAATATATTATCAAATTAAAAAAATAAAATAAAATATATTTAACTGATGATTTCATTGATCAATCAATTAAGAGGCAAATGTTGATGAATTTATGTGTTATCAATCCTTTCTTCATGGTTGATGAAGAGTAATTATCTTTCTTTGAAGCTTTAAATGTTATAATTGGAAGTAATTCCAAAGATGATTAATGGAAGCACAATGTGATTTCAATTGTTGAATATGCTCTCAACTTGATTAGATAGTATGGTAACTTTTTATATTAATCCATAATAACATAACTTGTTTGGTCATATGATTGTATTGTGTTGCTCATTTCTGTAATATATGCTTTATAATATTTAATAAGAGAGTGAAAATGGAGCAATCCAAAGGTTGATTAATTACATATTAGTATATTAAAAAAATTATTTGATCAAAGATCATATCATTAATTTGTCTAATGTAAAGCTTTAAAACCATTTATATTACACAATTTATTTATGTAATTAGGTTCAAGAAAATGTAAGTGCTAATATTACAATTTTATGTTCTCATCAATTGAATTTTAATATTATAGAAATATGACTTTATTTTTCAAATTTTAATATCATTTAGAAGTTTTGGTATTTTTGGATATATATATATATATATATATATATATATATATATATATATATATATAATGTTATTAATTTTGAATTAATTTAGATTATGATATAATAAGGCAGATATACAGGCATTTAAAGTGATTAGACTATGACACAACTCCATCATAAGTTATAATTGAGGGCCAACAAATTAAACTATAAGTTAAGCCATGAGTTTGTGTGTTTTTTCACTATTAAGTATTTCATTTAAAGTACTTGAATTTTTGTCAGCCATTATGACTCTTTCTTTTAAAATAGTAAGGGAAAAAGTCTAATTCTATAATAATAAATTGTTGCACTTATATGTGTGGGTCAATTTAAGAGCTATCTTAATTACAAGTGTTTAAAAATTACAAGTAAAAAAAAAAAAAGATAAACCAAAATTCTTTAGACATAACATACATTCATAAAACATAGATAATTAACTCGATAGTAAAAATTATGTACAAATATGCTAAGATAGTAAAATCAAATGCACTTATGCTCCCACCATACTAGAGTGATTAAGTGGTCCTAAACCATGAGTTTCCACAATCAAAAGTTGCACAATGACATCCTTAAGTCACATTGGTGTGTATTTTCATTATTATTCATTTCATTCAAAATGTATGAATTTTTCTAAGCCATTGTATGGCTCTTAAGCTCCCATGCTATTATGCATCCAATTATTACTTTGGGAATGGTGAAGCTTAAAACCCAATATAATAATAGGTAATGATTGCATATAAATATAAAGATCAACAAAAAAAGATTTGAAATTACTTACACTTAAATCAAGTAGCTCAAATTATAATATACAATAAAAACACTTGATTAAAAAAAATCAAATTTAATAAAAAAAAAATTCAAGAAGTTGGCTTGGGTTCAAATAAGATTGATTTGAGTCATACATGTTCCATCTATGCCAGCAATGTCAATTGGAGTATATGAAAAATAGTAGTATTTATTGAAAATGGCACATACACTATTGTTAAGTAGGGACTGAATTATAAGCCCTTTGAGCCTTGAGTGGAACAAGAGAGCATCCCATACAACAAAAATAAAACAATCAAATTTGTCATTTCATTGGCTCCAAAAAACTAAGAGTAAAAGCAAATATAACAAAATCCTCAAATGCCTAAATTATTAAACATATGATAAGACTATAGATTAATCTTAAAAATCCAAAAATCAAGGTAGTTTGAATAATTGCATCAGAAATAT
Source organism: Cymbidium sinense (assembly GCA_021442155.1). Taxonomy (NCBI): domain Eukaryota; kingdom Viridiplantae; phylum Streptophyta; class Magnoliopsida; order Asparagales; family Orchidaceae; genus Cymbidium; species Cymbidium sinense. The sequence goes on from CM038214.1 coordinate 251,630,506, forward strand.
TTCTTTTAAACTTACAAACCTCAAAGTATCACATGCCTATATACTCAAAGATTCATTTTCATTTCTTTAGTTCTTCTTCTATAAAACTTTCAATATCTATAAATAACATTAGATTTTATTTGCACTTGGCCATAATGCAACCAAATTTAACATGGAGAAAAACAAAACAACTGCTATAATTTTATTACAACATCAACACAACACAAAATTTTCAAAGAATAGTAAAAAATCACCATAAATATATAGAGTTTAAACACTTTGTTCAATATTTTTGAAAAAGATATCACAACTACAATACATAAACATTTGAAAAGGATACCAGAAAATACAAAGAAAATGAAAGAATGAACTAAGAAATTGCTCTCCTAATATCTTTTCCACCTCCTTGATCTCCTAAGTACCCTTTTCTTCCTACTTCTCACATTCTCACACAATCACTCCCTCACTAAATGACACTCCTATGTGAGACCCCACAAAAAATACTTTCTAAGCCTTTAATTTTTTTTAAGACATTTGAGCGCATTTAATCACAAACTCACACACACAACACATGTGCAAGGACTTAGGCTAAGGTGCCTTGCACTCTAAGCTTTTAAATTAATCAGCATGAAATAACTCTTCTAACTACACTAATAACTCTCCCAACCCGCTCTAAAACTACTCCAAAACTAAATCTATAAGGTCATAGTGCCGTCCTGTCAAAGGTGGCACCATTGTGCTGGTTCTAACATTGTTGTGCTGACTACTAGTGACAAAATATTGTTCTCTCTATTTTCTAAGCTTAAGGTGTTGTACTGACTTTCTACTCTCTTATTTCTTTCCTTTTTCTTTGTTGAAAATTTGCTGCCTTCAAAATTATAAATTAGTGAAAATAAATCATAAATCACATTATTTTAAACCTAAAATATATTTTAATTACTTTATTATTTAGCGTATTTTTTCACGTATTATCCAACATCTACCACCAACTCTTACAGTTATCTATCGTCAAGTCCCATCACCACTCTTTGTTGCCACTATCAAAACCATCTTAAGCTACCACTAGACACCATCACCACTATCATCCAATACTATAACCACACAAAAATACTATTTTAATTTCTATTGCTTTACTTTTAATCAAATAAAAAATTTTCTACATTTGTAGTGTTTTCAACCATATAAATAAAAAAATTTAAATACATTACTTTAATTTTACATTTAGTTTCTTTTATATTGCATTTATTTCTCAACCAACTAAACAGTCCCTCAAAGAACTTTAAGCATAATTTGTAAATCATAAGATTTTTAACTTTCACATCATTTTTAGATCCAAATAATAGAAAAGTTCAAGAATTGAATGTATTCCTTGCATGCGATATAACATATGCCATGACGTAAAAAATGCGAAGATAGAATATATTACAAATATTATGAGAAGAGTGGTGGGCTAAAAAAAATAATGTTTATTGGTAGTACATTCCAAACCAACCACTTGGAAGAAAAACAACAAAAAAGAGATGGTTATAAGCCTCAATATTGTGCTCATAATGTTCACAAATATTATAATAGTAACACCCTTTACATAAATATTTGTATATTTTAGACCTTTATTTAGAGCCATCCAACAAAATAAATAATGCACAATAAATTTTCTTTACACCAAACAAAGTGAAACCAATCAACATTAGGCATATATATATATATATATATATATATATATATATATATATATAATATGGCTTAACTTTAGAGTTAAAAAAGCTTTTTTTTCTAACTTTTATGAAATTGTATCTAGATTTGAAAATTTTGATACTTTTTTAATAACATTGAAATAATAAACATTGATGCCTTCCAAAGAATAATTAATCACCTAACTTCAAAAGAAATAAGGGGGAAATCCTAGCATTACTTTGAATATCCATGATAAAAGCATAATTAGTATCCAAGATCTCTTTCAAAGTAATACCTACAAGACAAGGATTATTAAACGAAGACGTAGAACTAGTAATGTATTATAATTCCATGTATTAAAAGAAAGCCCTCCATAACAATTCACCCAAGATAGCAAGCATTAAGAGCCGCTGAACTAATAATAAATAAAAATAGAAGATTTAAAGAGTTTTCATGCAATTCTCATCTCGCAAATTTGGCTAAGAGCTACTATCCCATTCATTTTTTATTTTTTTTGTGAGAGTTATATAATGCTATAATTATGGAAGCTTCTTAGCATCACCTCCAACGTAGAAAAATGACTAGTAAAAGAAGTTTTTGTTAAAATACATCTACGAATACAAACTTACCTCAACCAATATAAGTGGCAATTATTGATAGAGGAAGAAATAGTTGAAATCTTCCTTTAAGAAAAAATAGTTCTATGCTTATCAACTACAATCCACCTAATCAACTTATAGAAGAGAGCAAGACAATCTTTCATGTGAAACATACAAACAATGCGAAGCAAACCCCAATATGAAAAAGTAAAATAGTTTGATTAACCTCCATCAACTTAGAAAAAGTATTCACGAAGAGACAATATAATAAAACTATATCTCATGCTCGTTAAACCTTACTTGCATGCTCAAATTCATTGCTAATAAGTGGAGAATCTTTAATAGTCTGCAAAGTCACCAAGTAAGCATTGTCAGCCATGAGCGAGTCATCTGCAATACAAAGATGTGTACTGTATAAAATACCAGTTATCATTAACAACCTTAGTTTTTTTTTTTTGCAAAAAAGTGAATATATTCGTGAGAATAATGAATTGCATTTTAGAGCTAAATAAATAAATAAATATCAGATTTCTTTAATGAATTTGAAATTTTATTAGGATATTTTAATCTTTTTATTTTTTTTCTTATTCAAGAATATGGAGAATCGGTATAATTTGATTATTAACAACATAAAATGTAATGGTAATTAAGCACAGTATTTGTTCTCCAAAAAATGATTATTAATGTGGAAACGGCTTGCCACGTAAAGTTTAAGTCTTCCCGATAATGAGATTACAAGATTATATGTATGAAATCCTAATAATAAAAAATGATCGCGTATACGATGTAGTTGGTATAATAGTTATTGGTGGCAGCCAATGATGATAATAGACGGTGATTAGCGACAACGGTGATGATGATGAACTTCGAACTTCTAGTTCTCTTTCAACTTTCTTCCAAGTTTTCTTCTAGCTCTCTTCATCCCTTCATAACAAGAATGAGATCCTATTTATAGGATTCTGAGAAGGGCATTTTGGTCATTGTAGCAAAAATCCCAAAACACTCCATTGGACGATTTATATCGATTCATTTGATTATTGATAGTATTTTGATGATTTGACCATTTAAACGATCTTCGATTTGAGTGATCTTAGGCTCGTTGGATTCATCTCGTCGAGCTGCTCGATTCGACTATAAGCACGTCAAATTTGAAAGTCATCCGATCATCCAATCAATGTTTCAAAATTTTCATACATAGCTTTTGGGCTTGATTTGAGCTCATTTGGGCTCGATTTGACCTGATTCTAGCATTGTTGGACTCGTCTCACTAAATTATTTATTTTGATTGAATACATGCTTTTACTTAAAATCCGTACTTGATTTATAAATTTTAGAGAAATATATCATTTGTCCCCCAATTTTTGGATGATAAAAACTTATTTCATCTAAAAATATATTAAATTTTAAAAATCAAATAACTTTAGTTAAAATTATTCCGATTTGTAATTATATATGTTATGTGTACTAATTTATTTATTAATTAGTTATTAATATTTATTTATTTTATTTTATTTTATATATATGAAGTGATAATTTTAAAAGTCATTTTTCTAGTATAAATACCCCCCAAAAGGATATGAGAAAACTTGCACATTTTTTTTCTTTTCTTTAGTAGCCTCCGACAGTATAACGATCGACCCCTCGTGCTCAAGTTCTCCTCGATCTCGGTTTCCTGACACGTTAGCGGTCATCTTGAATTCAGGCTTTAGTGTACTTCCAAGTTTCTTTAAATCGTGGAATTCTCCACCTTCATATTGTGCGCGACCCCCCTCACAGGCTCTAGTTCTCCCAAGTTTCGGGGTTTGATATTGACCTAGTTAGGATGCGTGTATCCCAAATTCAGGCTCCAATGTGCTTCCAAATTTCACTAAATCATGAAATCCTCCACCGACCTTTATGACGGTGCATGACTCTCCTTGCAGGCTCAGTTCTCCGCAATCATAGGGTTTAAAATTGACCTGATTAGGCGACGTGTATCCCAAATTCATATTCCAATGTGATTTCAAGTTCTCCCCACTTGTTTCAAATCTTGGAGTTCTCCACTGATCTGTATAACGGTGCACAACCCCCTCGTAGACTCTAGTTCTCCCCGATCTTGGGGATTGAAACTAATCTGGTTAGGCGGCACGTATCCCAAATGCAAGCTCCAGTGTAATTCTAGGATCCTTCATTTTCTCTTTTTTGTTTTTTTTTGAGTAAAAGTTAAAACTATCATGAGTATGCGGTGCATAAATCACTTTCACAAGCTTTAGTTTTATTTTTTATGTATGTTTAGGCCTTTGCCCCCAAGTATAAAAAATAAATATTTTTTCTATAAAATTTCTGCCCCTCAATGACGACAGTAATCATATATCCTTTTTCAAAATTTGACGTCAAAAATATTATGATTTATATATAACTACTGAGATTTTTGGTATATTTGTATCTTTTGAGGCTTTTGCCTTTTTGAGATTTTCAATATACCTGTACTTTCTTAGGCTTTTATCTTTTGAGATTTTTGATTGTATCTGTACCTTCTGAGGCTTTTGTCTTATGAGATTTTTGATGTACATGTTCATTCTGAGGCTTTTACCTTCTAAGTTTTTTAATGTACATGTACCTTATGTGGCTTTTGTCTTCCTTCTGAGATTTTTAATATAGTTGTACCTTCTAAATCTTTTGTCTTTTAAGATTTTTGATGAGTGGAGACCCTGTCAACCACTTATTGTCTTGGAGTCTTTCTAGTGAAGACCTCGCCCACTATTAGCTTCCCATCGAGGCTTTCTCACGAGAGTGCCTTCTAGGGGAGGAATCTATAAAAGGATTTTTGACCTATTTGAAGTTGTTTGTCAGAGTGTTGCTCGATGATATTTAACCTGTGTAAAAGAAGTCAATAGTTTTAACTCTCATCCGAAGTTATTTTATCAAAGTGTACTCGGTGACGTTAACATGTGTGGAAGGGGTTAAATATTTTGATTCTTCAAAGATTATTTGTCGAGTATTACTCGATGGCGTTAACTAGAAGAGATCAAATTAAAATATCTGTTTGAAGGTGTAGTTACTCTTGATTTGCCTTATTTTCCATGAGCATGATAGAAGATTTATAATTTGTAAAACTATGTTTTTTTTAATGTCAAAATTGTCCCTTAATCTTGACTTGTTTTTCGAACTGATAATCAAGTAAATATCTAGAATATTAACATGGACGATCTTTTGAGATTAAGGGTTGCCCCCAAGCTTCTGATAAGAACTGAAAGATCATAATTTGATGTTTTTTCATTCTTCATATATGTTACTCCAAAGTAAGATTTTCTCCATCATATAAACGGTGTTGCTCTTAACTTGAAGTTAGATTGTCAATCATTGTGAAAATGTAAAGAGAATATTTCTCACAGACAGCGTCAAACTATTTCGTGCTAGAAAATAATAACGATAAAATAAAACTTCACGCCTTAGCTTGTATTGAAATCCAACACACACACAGATAGTTGAAAAGAAAATAAGAAGCTCCATAATTTTTACATATAAAAATCCCAAAAAGAGGGGAAAAAATCACGAGGCCTAACCTAGTAAAAATACTCTACTATATATATGTTTTGGAGTACAAAGTTTAAGTCTTCCCGATAACGGGATTACGAGATTGTATGTATTAAATCCTGATAATGAGAATTCCAGAATTATATTACAATAGCTATGCGATGGTAGTTGGGCTGTAACGGTTATTGGTGGCAGTCGGTGATGATAATAAGTGGCGATCAATGACAACGGTGGTGATAACGAACTTTGAACTTCTAGTTCTCTTTCAACTTTCTTCAAGTTTTCTTCTAGCTCCCTTCTCCCCTTCATGATAAGAATAAGGTCATATTTATAGGATTCTGAGAGAGGCATTTTCGGTAATTGTAGCCAAAATTTTAAAATACTTCATCAGACATTTTATATTGTTTCATTTGATCATAGATAGTATTTTGTGATTTGACCATTCAAACGATCTTCAATTTGAGTGATCTTAGGCTCGTTGGATTTGTCTCATCGAGCTACTCGATTCGACTATAAGCACGTCAAATTTGGAAGTCATTTGATCATCCAATCAATGTTTTGAAGTTTTTATACGTAACTTTTGGGCTTGATTTGAGCTCATTTTGGTTCGATTTGATCATATTCTAGCATTATTGGACTCATCTCATCGAGCCATTTAATTTGATTGAATACATTCTTTAACTTAAAATCCATGCTTGATTTATAAATTTTAGAGGGATATATCATCACTATACATGAATATCATAAAATTCAAGCAAAGATACAAGCCACTATAATAATGTCGCTAACCTATTCCAAATATAATGCATAAAATTTTTTATTTAACTAATAATGTATTTAAATTTATAGGGCTAATAACAAACCTTGTTTTATGTTTGATTTAAGAAAGTTTTGTTCAATAGTTTATTTTGAAGTTATTAACAACATTAATTAGAATTATAAAAAAAAAAATATTTTTTAAAAGCATAGTGTTGTCATATTTTTAGATAATCACCACATCATTATGAAAGCACAATGTATAAATAAATAATTATAAGAAAAATATGGATGTCTCCATTCAACTAGATTCTACAACATACCCTAGTAAAAAAAAACAAATACAAGCTTAGCTTTCAATCAATACAATTAATCCAATCTCTTCATAAATATCATAAAATCGAAGCCGAGATATATGATATTATCATAATGCCATAATTTCAAAGTTTAAAAATAGAACAGACTCATCTCATGCAAACATAATGCATACAAATATCTTCTTATTTAACTAATCGCGTATTTAAACATAGGGCTAATAATATGGTGCGAGCGGATATATAATCATAAGAAAATTATTAGGATCACTGAAAACTAAACACATAGTTGACATAATGGCTAACTTAAGGCTCGATATGACTGAAAAGTCTCGACTCATCAATATGTTGAGATGGCTTTATTCTCCTTGTATCACTTCTGCAAGTTAATATGTGATCATAATGTCATCAAATATATTATTTAAAATAACAAAATTTATAAATAAATAAAAATATAAAAATATTTAATGCTTTAATGAGCTAAAAGGTTCAATAGCCTACTCCAACCATTATGAGAAATCCTGATAAGCCTCACTAAGGGATCTGGCCTAGGGTAATGGTTGGAAATGTAGGGAGGCACATGGTGAAGGCAAAGTATGAGAGGCAAAGTTGTGCCATTGACGTGTTTGAATTGGGAAAATAGAGGACTATATAATATGGATATGCAATGAAGAATAGTTTTGTGGATTCATTCCAAATTTCCAATACTAATTCTCGTGACCTGCCTGCTCATCCTGCGTCTGCTGTGTCCCATGGTTTTCCGAAAAAAAAAAAGATGAAATTACCCCCCTCTAATTGGTTTTATTATCCTCCTATCTATTCTGCGAAAAGATCCTCCAGGATTCCTTCTTCCCGTTGAGCTCTACCATCGCCCTCGGGACATCTCTCCATGGCATTTGGGATAAATCTCTCATGCTGAAGATCTTCTCACAACACTCTTAATCTCTCGAATGGGATCTTCTCTCCCGTCAGGTCAGGCATTGCATTGTAGTAAGTTGGGATTTCTGAAGCTACTCCGTCTTCATTATTCACACATCCTCTCTGTTGCCCTCACATCTCCCTTCTCATATTCATTCACACATCATAGTTTTTTTTTAAATGTCATCAGAGTCTTTTTCTTTCCTTGGACATTTATGTATTTTTCAAAACTTAAAACGTTTGTAATTGTGAAGCTGCTGCAGATTTTAAATTTATTAAAGTCCATAAGCCAAGGAAACAAGGTATTGATGTAAACTTTCGTGTGTTCGTAGTAGTGTTCTTTCCTCTGCTTTCAGTTTATCTTTTGTGCAATAAAGCTCAAAACAAATTTTAAAAGCCAATCAAAATTATTCTGATTGTTTCATTTCATCCTAATAAAATTTATAGTTTCACAGATTGATTTTGGATTTGATATTGCTTAAATGTTGAAGTTATGTCCGCTTAAGTTGGGGGAAAAATAACAATTTTACGTCTACACTGAATCCCCATATCATTACTCCAAAGACACCACTATTACAACTCATGATAGTTATCAGTTACAGTGTGCCCTAGTAGTTAGGAAGTGTTGTATTCTTTTATCTGTTTATTTTTATTGAAACAGGTGATACATTTTTTTTCTAATATTTTATAGCTCAAAATTGATCGTGAATTTATGATGTATAAAGTGACTATCCAATGGGAAAACTGAGGGATGGAAGAGCATTTGGAACATGGGAGTGGGATGTGAAGATGGTTTTATGTGATCTCTGTTTGCAAGAGATTGAATTAGGTAATTGACCAATAACCCATTTTAACAATGAGGGCTTGATGAATTTAATAAAGAACTTCCTAGAGAGAACAACATAAGATTATGATAAAATATAATTAAAGCATAAATAGGATCAACTAAAGAAAGATTAAAATTATGAAAGGAGCTAAAAGAGGATCTATTAGATTGAGTTAGGATCGCAAAAGGAAGACAATTAATGCATTTGATGATGGAGGAAATAAAAATTATAGGTGAATGCATGCATGCATGCATACATCCATCTATGCATACATACATACATATATACATCTCTGTATATATACATGCATACATACATACATGCATCCATCCATCCCCCCACCATCCAATATACATACATACAAACACATGCTCACTGCATGCTACACATTCATTAATATTTTTTTTAATGAAGCTCCTATTTCATCTATTTTGATATGCACCCTAGAAAAGATTACCTTGGATATAGCTCTATATATGTCCTACCCTAGTGCTACTTACATCTACAACTCTTTAAAATCTTGTCTCTAACCTCTTTCTCTATGAGTTTATTTTTGGATATTTCTCCTTTGTTTTGGGTCAAGCATAAAAGCTTTATATAGACAACAAGTAGCTGTAAGAAGAATGTCGTGATTCTCCTTCCATGGCTAAAACTCGATGAGATCTCTACCTGAATTTTGATAAAAAAAACATCAATTGGATTGTAGGTATGTCTTAAAAATGCCATAACTGTGAACCTACTATTTTTTTCGGTCTGTAAATCAAGTGTCATAACTCTGGATTCTAGGGATTTTTAATCTATTACTAAGGAACTTATTGATAGACAAGACAACGGGAGAGAATACCGATCTTGGAACTACCAAAATATATTATTAGTCTCAATTGATGTTTTTATAGTTCACTGAACAATCAGAAAGATATGTTTCTTAAAGTCTTTGTTGTACTAATCTATTGCTTGCAAGTTATGTTATTAAAAATAGTATTAAAAGCTAAAACTTTGATCGTCATTTTTTGCATAATTGCTTCAGTTGATGGCCTGGCTTTGTAGTAGAACCTTTTTTTGAATTTATCAATGAAGTTAATTTTCAGTATTTGCTCATTCCTCATCAAATATCAAAATAGATATCTAAATTAATTGCTTACATTTCCTAAATTTAAGCTTGCCAAGTATTTCAAAAGAAATACTTATCCTTTTTTGCAACTATATAAACCTAGCACATGACTAAAGGGTTGTTTAGATTTAGCAATCTGATTCTTAGTTTTAAGGTTCTCCATTTAAACAATTTGTAAGGATGGCCATAAAATGTATAGTGACTTATTTTGCAGTTGACTTTATAATGCATATTCAAATTTGAATACTAAGCAAAGCTTTTCATGACCAAATAAAAATCAGTGAGAAAAAGATAGCCAAAGAACCCAACAGTGGTTATCCATTAATGCCTAATTGGAATGGATTTTCTACTGAAGATTGGTATCCATCAATTAATAATCAATGTATATGCCTTTGAGATTTCCCCTTTTGGGAGGGTATTTGATGCCCTTGATGGCTATAATCTATAGTGTTGCTTCAAATATCTTGAAGATTAAAGTTGTGGATATTTGCCTAGTGTTTATTATGCAAACCAATGGTGTTATTTTATAATATATACATGTATTTTTTTGTCTCTATTTATGTATTTTTTTATTGTATTTGTCTATTTTAGTTACACTAGTGGCAATTTGATATCTCTTGATTCTCAAGCATTAATTGCTATGATTATTATCATCTCGACATATTTATTATGTGAAATTATCGTTAAATTTCTTAGTTAAAGACCAATAAGTGGAGAAGTAATTCATATTGTTGATCAAATTATTATGATTATATATTTTTTTGAAATTTAATATAATTTTAATTTAAACAACATCTTTAAACATCAACTTTTCCTATTATAATGTCCTTTTAACCGACATCGCAATAGGTGACACCCAATTTAAGTTAGATCCTTATAATTGCTTCGTAGCTTATTCTTTTTCAAAATTACAAATAAAGGAACCTAACTAGCAGGGCAGCTATTAGAGTTTTTCCCTTGCTCCTTTCGTTATATTTCTCTTCCACTCAGGATTTTCAGGCTGACATTGGGAGTGAAGCCTTGAAGTGTTCTATCACTTGGTGTGGAACCCCATCATTGGTGGTTTCTTATATTTTCCACCACTAGTGATCATTGTCATTTTGGACTTTCTTCTAAGTGAGCTTAATTAAATGATGAAGCCAATCAAGCATAATAATGCAAATATATTTAAGGGACTTGAATAATGTAAAACTATATATGGTTAAGTGAGAAGACTTGACTATTTATACTTAGGATATTAAGCTATGAAATGCTTTTGTGAATCAACCTTGAGTAATTCTCACTATAAAAAGCATAGGAGGCACTATATGCTGCCTATATTTTCACATACACACAAGAAGATTAAGTTCATTTCATTTTAAAAAATAGTTGATGGCCATGCATTATGTTTGAACTACCTGGGTTTAATTAGATTAAACATAAGCTGAAATAATTATAAGTAATGATAAGAAAATAAACAAAATAAAACAAAGAAACATTAACATTAAAAATTAAAAGGATGAATGAAAAATAATTATAAAGAAAAAATAGAAATATCGGCGAGAATATGCAATCAAGGAGCATTGATGCTAGTTTTGAATAAGAAATCCAAAAAAAAAAAAAGATAACCAGCATTTAATCATGTGCGAAAGTCGAAGGAGGAGCGCATGACTGAGAGAGGTCAAATTAGGGTAATTTTGGAGTTTCAAGTAATGTATCGTAGGTGATGATGATAAAGTGACAATATTTATGCAATAATGCTCATAAGATAATGGGCTAATAATGTTATTTGGGTATTGGTGATAGAATAATGATGGCCAAGCAACATAGGTGCACAACTATAATTTGATGATGATGGCTGGGTGATGATAATAGATCAATGGTAATTAAGAAATCATTGTTTTGCAAAGATGAAATGTGGTTGAGTTATGGTAACAAAGGAAGATAGTGACCATCAGAATCAATCGTTAAGTGAACCTCTCTTTAACTCTATGCTTAGGTCCAAGTGAATGCTCCAGCTCATTTTAGCTCCCCATCATGTGAAAAAATGGAGTTCATTTAAAATATTTTATAGCGATATTCTAATTATTTTAGGTGAAATTCTCAAATACTCTATTAAACAACATGTTTGTTCTCTTAATCATAAATCATTCTTAAGACATTTCAGTAATTTGAACATCAAAACTGAGTGCTCTGCGATTCATTAGAATTCACTCGCAAAGTTGGTCATTTTAAGTGTAAGTACATATATATATATATATATATATATATATATATATATTGTGCTAGAAAACCGAAGGTAGAGTGAAAGTTTACCTTTGTTGTGAAATCCAACACTGTGTATTTAAAGAGTGAATAAGAAAACTCGAATTTACATAGAAAACCTCGAAGAGAAAAAACGGGCTACAAAAAAAATCTTCCACTATGTATCTGTTTCAGAGTAGAAAATCTTCTCAATAACCGGATTACAAGATTGTATGAAGAGAACGATGTATATAGTCACGTTCAAGTGGTAATAGTTCTTAGTGGTAGCGCGATGATGGTGAAACGGCGGACATCGACTGACGATGAAGGTCGTCATGATGGGACCGACAGAGATTGATGATGGCGAGGATTAGCGGCGGCCGGCGGCGGTGGTTGATGACCATCGAGTTGTGGCAGGGATTGTGCTTGGAGAATCTTCAAGTTTTAGAGCTCTCTCCTCTCTCTTACTTGGCCTCCCCTCATATGAAGGATGAGGAGCTATTTATAGATTGGAGGTGGCGTCCATGAAAATCAGAACCACTTCTCTCCAGGACTCATGATGATTCCCTTGATCATATGATGTATTTTGTATTTGAATGCTTAAATGAAGTCGTATGAGATCTTGGGCTCGTTAGATCCACGCGAGACGCCGATTATTATAAACACTCAAGTTTGAGAGTTATTTAGAGATTTAACCGACATCCCGAGTTTCCGGGATATTTTAAGTGCTTGATCTTGGGATCAACTTGGATCACTTGTGAGATCCAAAATTTCGACCTCTTTGAAAAAGAAAAGAGTTGTTTATGTGTGATTTGGCAGATGAATAGTAGATAAGACACTACCAGATTTCATTCTCATTTGGTGAGAACTTTTATATCTAGTTTCGGGTTTTATGGCAGTTAATTACTCCCAATCTTGAGCACTGATTAAAATGATGATCGTTAAATAGTATATATAATTGATGAGTGGAGTTTAGAACTTATGAAATTTATTATTTTAACTTAAAATTTTTTGTGGGGGGAACGATGATGCGCCCGATCTAGATCTGGTTCAGTTGTCGGTTGTGTTGTCCGCTTAGTCGGAGGTAGTCGATGACCGTCGATTCTTGTCACACACATGGGTTACGTCGTCCAGGTGTCTGTAGAACTGGTGGAGTTTGTCTAGGGGACAAATATAAGTCAACCTTAAACATAGCTTTTTTCCCAACCAAATACATTTTACATTTCACTCAAAAGAGCCCGTTGGGAATATCTCAGTTCTGTATGTGGTAATTTAGTGGTGTCATTGATAAATGTCTCTAGTTGAAATGTAGGTTCAATTTGAGTTTAGATTTTAATATAACATTTTGGGTTTTGTTAACGGACCCGGTCAAGACCAAACCGGATAGATAACCCTCGACTCATTATTTTCGCAGGATCGAATCTAGATTAATTATTTTAAGATCTATCGTTCTCCAAACCTTGTCAACTCTGATTATACTTAGAGAATCGAAGTTTGAGACTTTTCTTCTTATGATCTTGAATTTGAGAGGATTAATAATGTTGGATAGATTTATCTTTAGTCATTTATTGAGAATTAACTTCTAAGATTTGATAGCTCATTAAATTTTTAGGTTTTGTTAACGGGACGGTCAGAACCGGATGGTGTAGATCTGTTTTGCCGAATATGAATTTGACCATTTCAAGTGTTTATCATAGATCAAGTAAAGGTCTGTTCTATAAGATTATAAGACACGCGTTGAGTCTCTCAACTATTTGTCATGAGTCAAGTATAGATTTATCTATAGGATATGCATTGAATATTTTATTTACTTGCATGTCTCAAGTGAGAGTTTGTTCTTATATGTGAATGCACATTGCCAAACTAAGTGATTGTCTGTTCTAAATGATATATGATTGGTTCTTTCAATCACTTATAATAGATCAAGCATGTGTTTGTTCTTTAACAAATCAAGCGTGTTTTATTTTATAGTATGAATTTGATTTTTTCAAGTATTTGCATAAATCAAATGGTTAAGCAAAAAGAACATTAATTCATAAAGTCATTGATTTCATTTAACTTGCATATTAAAGACATTCAAATTGAATAGAATGAGATAACACTTTGAATATGCACACTGAATTATTTCACTTAAGCATTTTAGCATGAAGCACTTGCCATTTGTTTCCCTAAATGACATATGACATACACTTGTATCTTTCCATGCATTGAGTGTTATATTTTCATTTCTCACACATTCATATGGCATAATCACCACTTTGGCAAAATGAATTTGAACTTTAAATAAGTAATTGTCATATCTTGAAGATTCGTAAAACAAGTGGTAAGTATCTTTAAATTATCATATAGTATGATGAATGAGCATGAATAATCATATGCGTACCTTTTTTTCAAACACTTAAACATTTCACATTTTTATTTATCAAAATTTCCTCGGCATCATCCCACATGGGCTGAGGTAGGCCTTCCCACCACGCCAAAGGTGCATGGTGTCGTGAGACACCTTGTGATTTATTTATCCACCATGCCAAGAAGGCATGCATGGGTTACCTGTTTTCGCTTCTGCCGCGTTAAAACAATACGAAGTACTTATATCATAACAAGTTTCCGCCGCGTTGGAACAAGCAGTCTTGCAACATATTTCGCCGTTGGAAGCGTGGTACTTATCCTGAGTTTCCCGCGTTGGAACAATATGAGCGGGTACTTATGAGTATATTTCGCCACGCGTTGGAATAGCGTGAACAGTACTTATTATAAGTTTCCGCGCATTGGAACAATGTGAGCGAATTCGCGCATATTTCTCGCCATGTTGGAACAACGTGAACGGTACATACAAGTTTCGCGCGTTGGAACAATGATTTATCGATCATATTTCTTTGCGCGTTAACAAGCGTGAACTGTACTTATTATAAGTTTTCCGTCAATTGGAACAATATGAATGGGTACTTATCGCATATTGCTACGCGCGTTGAACGTGAGCAGTACTTATTACAAGTTTTCCGCCGCATTGGAATAATATGAATGGGTACTTGGCATATTTCTCCATGTTGGAACAAGTGACATGTACTTACAAGTTTCCCGCATTGGAACAATGTGAACGGTACTTATCATCATATTTCTCACGCCGTTGGAACGTGACAGTCTTATTACAAGTTTCCCCATGGTATTGGAGATGTGAGCAGTATTTATCATATTTCTCTTGGAACGTGAATGTACTTTTACAAGTTTCCTTGGAACAATGTGAATGGGTACTTATCACAAAAATATAATTAGAAACTTGCGTTTGCATATGTATATATTTGCATACATACTTAAACAAGACATATCATCTGCTAAGCATTGCGTTGGGATCAAAATAAGTTTATGAAAAGCAACATGTACATTAAACATTTGCTGAAAATATATAAAAATTTGAAATTAATCTTAAAAATGAATCTCCCTTCACATTTTGACTTTCATAATACAATAGTCATGCAATGAAGTAAGGTAACCCTTCCTTTCAATTTGATTTCAACATATGAAAGAGACATGATATATATATAATTCCCTTCATAAAATCAATATAAATCATACTTAGTCCCAAAATAAACTTGCTTTCTTTTCATTCTTCCTCAAATCAAGAGAAAGAAACATACATCACATATTAATGGCCAAAGTGAGCTTTCAAAGATGAAGTCATGAAACTAGGATTTCATTATCACAACTTACTCTCATAATTCAAGAGCAAGAAAAGGCATATGAATCTTGCATGATTCCAATACTCATGGACAACAAACATATAATTGTTTTAATGCAAGATGGAGACTTAGCAATTGCTTTTGAGTAAAGTATGAACAAGCACTAGGCAAGATGCAACTTTAATGAAACTAAGCACCAAAAATGAAAGCTTTAAACTTGCACAAAGCCACATTTCAGTTACTTCAAAGGCTTATTGACTTAGTGATCAAAAAAGAGAGGAAAACAAGCACAATGCTAACAAAGTCAATCAACCGTCCCCTCACTTTCTTCCTTCTTTTAACATGATGATTATATGAAGTTTAATCTAGATAAACTAAATGATCACACTAAGTTTAATAAGTCCAGCAAATCTAAAATCTTGCCTAAATAAGATAGCCACTTTCATGATTGCAAGTAATCAAATAGTGGAAAGAGGCAAAGCGAAGCAAGGTAACCCTAAAGCTTGCAATATTTAACCCATAATTGTAAAATTTTGACGAATCATCCTAATAATAAACCCTAGCAATATGGGTGTAAATTTTAGTGTTTACAGTCGAAACGCGATCGATTTCCGCGATCGGTCGTTTCGACAATGTCGACGACGATCGGGATGAAATTAGGTTAACAATTTGTGCGGCGTCGCATTCGAATTGATCGACATTCATGCACACTTTGCCGAATTGATCGCGGAAGGCGTCGTTTGATAGGTTTCGACGTTTCGGCGACAATGACACGATCAATTTCACGAACGGAGGCCGTTCGGACATCGTCGAGGCTTCCCGACTTCGATATGCGTAATTTCATTAAAAAATTGATTTTAATTATTTGATTGATCATTAATTGATTTGACATTTGTTATTTAATTAATTTTGATGCTTTCGACGCATTATGAAGTCGAGTTTTCAAATTACAGCAAATTAGATCGATCTCGATCGCGATTAGGGGGGGTGTTAAACTCTGTCATTTGTTTAAGTTTAAATGGCGAATAGTTATAGGTCAACAAATGCCCCCCAATAAACATGGTGCGCGCATGAAGCCGACCGTGTTTGTTGCAGATAAGTTGACCTTGCGGATTTCCAAGAGATTTGCTTGGATGTCACGCTGAAGTTGTAATTTCTACAACTCTTGATAATACCTGATTGCTGCCCTTTGATGGAAGTGAGTATAACTCTCAAGTTGGGAAAGCATTTGCATTTCATCAGTTTGACTGCAATAACTCGTTGAACCGGTATTTGTTATCATTAGTCCAATGCTTTGTGCTTGATAGACTAGATGAAAGAGATGCTTTGACTTGTCATCATCAACGTGTCATCATCAACTTGGAATGTCTTCGGTCATTGGCTTTGTGCTTTAACAGACTTATTAAAGACTTACTCCTGAGAGTTTGAAATTTATATTTTCCTCCTATCCTTGCTTTGTGCCTTAGCGAACTTGATGGAATTGATGATTTGTTGTTGAGATGAAAACATCTTTGGTCCTGTGCTTTATGCTTTGACGAACTTGTTGAAGATTTCATCTCGAACTTTGGGATTTGTATCTTCCTCCTGTCCTGGTTTTTTGCCTTGGTGGACTTGATGGAGTCGGTGAGATGAGAAAATCTTGATCCTGCTTTTCTTTGTGGACTTATTGAAGATTTCATCTCGGGGATTTATTTCCTCTGTCTCACGGCTTTATGCCTTGTGGACTTGATGGAGTTTATGAGATAGAAATGTCTTCTTGGTCCCCATGCTTTGTGCTTTGTGAACTTGTTGAAGATTTCATCTCGAGGATTTATCTTGTGCCTCCTTTTATCCAGCTTCATGCCTGATGGATTTGATGGGAGAAAGTTCTTTATCAGCCCTCACCTCTCTGCTTTTGCTTGTAGAAGGATAAATCACAGCAAGCTTGTGTTGGATCAATGGCAAAGAATCATCAGTCCTGTGCTTTGCACATGTAATGAACATCTTGATGACAAAAACTTTCTTAGTTTTGCATTTAGGCTTATACGAACATTGGGATAGCTTCTTCGGTTCTCTGCTTTTTGCTTGATTGGACTTACTGAAGAAGGATTTTCTTCGGTCTTTGCTTTCTGCTTTGATAGACTTACTGAAGGAGTTGAGATTTCACATTGTATTTGATTCAACTTCGGCTTAGTGCCTTCGAGTTAGGATTTTTTTGTTGTAGAATTTTGAGAAATGACCTACGATAGGGATAATTTCTCAGTCTGGGTCACTTGAACTCACCAAGTTGGAGAGATTTGGGGATTTGGATGCTCTTGTCTTTGAACTTAGTAGGAGCACTTCTACTTGTGGCGTGTTGAGTAAGCGATCTCGGCCGACTTATATTTTGGCGTGTTGAGTCCGACCTTATACACCCACTTGAGTCGTGGACTTGAGCAATTGATGAAGGATTTTATCCTCGGGTTAACGAGATGGGGATCTCTTACTATGGCCTTTGTGGCGTGTTGAGTAAGACCTGCGACTTCGGTATTGTGTTGAGTCAGACACTTATACACCAACTCGAGCCTTTAGATTTGAAGTGGGATGATAAATGTATATCCAACTTGGTTTGTTGAAGTTCTGAGACTTGAAAATTTTCTTCTTTGATAAGACTTTTAAATTTGAGCATTTGAACATATAATTTTGAGTATATGCGTAGGGATCTCTGACAGCGCGATGTCAACCCAAAGAGAAAGGGGTGCTCCTTGTCTAGCAGGAATGCCCGATACTTTACCATAAAACTTTAAAAAAATGCCCCTTGAGGGGATTTTTATTTTATTTTAAAATGCATTCTTGTGTTTTAAGATTTATCAATCCCCTTTCATGTGTAATATTTCTTTAAATATCGATCGTTGATTGGCGGCATTGGTCTTTCACCTTTGAAGTCAACGAGATAGGCTCCTGATATACTTTTCAATAACAAAAGGTCCTTCCCAATTAGGTTCAAATTTACATGAGCGATGAGGGATGATTGGTCTTCACACCGGGACTTCTCCTTCTGAAAAGCTTCGAGGGCGTCTTGTATGAGAATGCTCTGGACATCCTCCGATAGACTTCTAGATTTTCTTTGAGCTTGGACCTCGTGCGTAGCTCTTCCATTGTAGATGGACATTCTCATCTTGGGTAAGATTTTGTTGAATAGCTACTCGGTGCGAAGGTAGTTCAACTTCGAGTGGTAAAACTACTTAAGCCCCAAACACTAGTGCATAGGGAGTAGACTTTGTAGGAGTCTTGTAAGTGGTACGGTAAGTCCATAGTGCTTCTACAAGCTTGTTATGCCACTCTCTTTTATTTCTTATGAGAATTTTTCTAAGCAATTTAACTAGTGTTTTATTAAATGCCTCAGCCAAATCATTTGCTCTCGGATTATAAATTGACGAATATAGTCAATCAATCTTATGCCGATCAGCAAATTTGTAAACTTTAATACTTTTGAAAGTTATCCGAAATGATTCAATACCAAATTTATAGACAATATTGTGGGTAAAGAATTTGGTCACTTGTTCAGCTGTAACTTCTTTAAATGGTGCAGCTTCAGCCTACTTGGAGAAATAATTGGTGGCTGCTAAGATGAAGCGGTGACCAACTGATGATGGCGGATCAATTGGTCCAATTACATCCCCACTCAAGCACCAATATCTTGTATCGTTGGATGTAACAGATTTGGAGGCTGATGAATTATGTTATCGTAGACCTGACATTCATGGCATCTCTTGGTGTGATTGATACAATCTTTTACCATAGATGGCAATATCCAATTCTTTTAATTTTGAAAGCTATTTTAGGACGATTGGTGTGCACCACAAAGTCTTTGATGGATTTCAACAATTACTTTTGGCTTCTTATTCCCAAACATGCGACCACATCGCTTTCGAAGGATCTACGATCTGAGTATTGTCATATAAGAATATAGTGAAGCCTTTTCTCGAGTTGTGCATTTATCTATTACTTGGCAATTTGCCTTCCTTGAAGTAGTCGATGAAGGGTCTC
Organism: Cymbidium sinense; assembly: GCA_021442155.1. Lineage (NCBI taxonomy): Eukaryota > Viridiplantae > Streptophyta > Magnoliopsida > Asparagales > Orchidaceae > Cymbidium > Cymbidium sinense. The sequence continues at coordinate 251,650,108 of CM038214.1, forward strand.
GATCTTCCTTCTCTTATAAGAATTTCATTCTTGTGGTTTTGGCTTGTTGAAGGCTTTCTTCTTGAATGGTTTGAGGCTTGTCTTGTTGACTTTGAAGTAATTTTTAAAGTGTAAGGAGCAACATGACACTCTGATTTGTGTTTGATGACCCCTCTTCCAGATTTTAAACTTATTGGCTCTAGGACTCGGATGAGCACAACGATTAGTATGTGGTCATGTCATCGCATTCTTTCTTTAGCTAATTTAAACACTGCTATTCAGAGACTTGAGTCATAATGCCATTTGGAATTTGCTTCAAGCTCGAGAACTTCGTTTGTGATAGTAGGCCAATTCAAGCTTGTTGATTTTGTAAAAACACTTGATTAATGACGAGTTGAGAATCGTCATAAATTTGCAAATTATGGACTCCCATGGAAATGGCTTCCTCTAAACCTGCGCGCTTCATATTACGTTGTTGGTTTGGGGTTGAGTTAATTTATAAGAATGTCTCTATCACCAGTGTGATCAAGATGAAGATACCGAGAGCCTTTGGGAGATTTGAGGGTTGAGTGTATCTAATGGACGAAGCTCTATCAAAATATAATTCCACATTTATTGCTTTTCTTTTTCATATATGTGCATGATTTGCTCATTAGGAAGATCATCGTTAAGCAATGAGTTTGGTATGGGATGGCGACAAAAAAATCTGCCTGCCCCTTCACCGCTTTACGGGATATATATAATATCAAATTATAATGAAGGATATCGTGCAGCGACACATCAGCGTTGGTCTTGTCATCAAGAACTTGACGGATCGATCGATAAGGGTAATTTTATGAGATAACATGTAATGATGTAGCTTTTGGGCAAAATTAGCGTCAAACAATGCTTCTCAATTGGAGAATAAGCGCTTCCACTCTATTAGTTATGTAGTATAAAATTCTCATTTCCTTCCTTATGTTGTGCAACAAAGCACTAGAGATTCCTCCTCTCTTTGTGTACAAGATGAGAGGCTTTCACGGGATTGGGCTAAGAATGGGTGGGTTCAACGGATATTTCTTGATGTCAAGGCCTCTTGACATTCTTCATCCAACTTGAAAGGTATCTTTCTTCATTAATTTTGCAAAGGGTCGACGCAGATTTGATATAAATCTTAATGAATGCGAGATGTCCTGTATGGGCGAAGTTGGAAGACTCCTTGGAGGAGGCATTTGACAATCGCTTTGATTTTTTTGGGATCGATTTCAATCCCTCCACGCGATGCACAACATATCGAGGAACTTTCGAAGAGACTCAAAGGCGCGCGAGAGGATTCATCTTGAGATCATATTTTTGATTCTTTCAAGGCGATCCTTAAATCATGGAGATGATCTTTGCGATCTATACTCTTGAGCGAGGTCAACAACATAGCACTCTTTTGATGAATCAACTCATCAAGATTTGTGTCATATTTGGTATGTAGCTCGGCATTCTTCAAGCGAAGGGCATGGCGTATAGCAATATATATCAATTGGCGTCACGAATGAGGTATGCTTCTCATCTTGAGGAGTCTTCTTGATTGATTGTAACGGCGATCCGTCCATAAATGAGAACATGTGTGGTTTGAAGTGTTATCCACTAATGTTGATTACGAGAGCGGAAAGTCATCCTTTGGACATGCTTTGTTTAAATCCACGAAGTCGATCTGATAGAATCGACCATTCTTCTTTTCCGCGGGTACAATTATCCGAGATTTTTCTTCTCGAATAAAACTAGCTTCAATGAGCTTTGGTTTCAATTACGTGCTCTTCAACCTCTAATCTCATTCTCGAGGCTTGCTTGACCGGATGCATCTAATTGCAAGTTTGTGAACCGCTATATCAGGGATAAGCCCGGCATTTCAGATATGTCCAAGCAATCAATTCACAGAGTTTTTAATTCTTCCACTTTATCTTTGGGAAGTAGGCACGATGAACGAGTGAGGATCCTCCCGGTTCCTAAATTAATTTCTTTAAGTTCATCCATAAGAATGCCCGCCCACCATCTTCAAGCTCTTCGTGTGCCGGCTTTTCTACTTCTTCATTATTTGTGAGACTAACATTAAGAATGACATTCTCATCTTCATCATCACTCTACTTCTATTCCTTATATGAATGTATATTCTTGTGGACATTGTCTTGGATGAAACCAAGGCCTTTGGTAGTGTGTTTATTTCTCTTACTAATGGTTTGAGAACCTTTGGGTACCACATCATTTCAAAGAGCTTATTGCTTACTTGCTCCACTGGACCCCATGTTCGCAGTTTTGCATCTTTGAGAGTAATATTTTGGCATCCTGCATAGCTTCTTCTTCTTCTTCGATAGCATTACCCAATCACAATCCTCTTCTTAACACCCCTGGATTTAAAAAAGCTTCGGCCCGTTTTCCGTGGAGAGGAGGTACATAGAAGGTCACCGCCTCGACTTTGTGAGTTTCGAGGGTGATTTCTTTAAAATGTTGGGAGGAATGGAGTGACTACGAGTGTAGTCTCACGGCCGATGGATCTATGATTATTTTAAAGTAGTGCATTGCACCTTACCTTCAAAAGCAGATTCAACTCATAATCGAGTCAAAATGTTCTTCTCCGAGCTTTACTCAAGAGTCATGGACCTTTGATTTAAGGAACACATTCATCTTCTTCAAGATCACCGCCAGATGAGGGACTGTTATTGATTTTAGACTTGTTCTTATATCCCTGGATATTTGGAACAACCTCTTTCCTTTATTCATTTTATCTTCTCCTTCTTCTTAACTTATTATTTTATGGGTTTTGAAGTAGATGCGATTTGCTAGTTGTTTTGTTAGCTTTGATTCCTTGGAAGAAAGTAAGGGCATCTTGATATATCTTCATTTCATGACCGCAAAAGGTTGCATGTCACCCACAATTTGGCATTCTTCTCCATCCTTTGTATATTTCATACATTGATGCAATGTAGATGGGACAATGCCATACTTATGAAGCCATGGTCACCCGTAAGGGCTCAATGAAATATCTCGATCGATCACATGAAATTTGGCTTCGTGGTAGAGGTCTCCAAATTTAAGAGGGAGGACGAATGACCCGATAGTTATCCCTTCTCATTGAAACCTTGAACCATGACTTTATCTCATCCCGTGATGTTGTACATCTAGAGATAACCATCTAAGAGTTCTCAAGTTCATAAGATTCAACCGGATCAATTAAGATCCGCAGATTATAATTTTATCACTTTCACCGAATATACAGAGTATCAGGTTCGTATCCCAGCATTAGATCATCTTGAAAATGTGACATTGGAGGCTCTTGAACATGCAAGTCTCCGTTAGACAACATTCAACAAAATATGCTTCAACTTTCGCTTTTCGAGAGCTTCAATTAAGGTGTTACTGAGATCTTCCGACAAGTGCTTCAGATACACTAAGTCGCCAAATTTTTCTTAGATGGGATAGAATATCAGTGATCCCTTTTGATGAAGTTTTTTATTTGAATCCTAGGATAACTCTTTCATTAATTTCAATTTATTTTTCCTTTATCCCTATTCATTGGCTCTTTCCTCCGTTGGGATGAAGACTGACCACTTCTCAATCAGAAGCTACTTCATTTGCATCAATCTTCGATGACTCGCTTCAAAGATTCGCTCCCCGCCTAATGATAGACTAAGATCTGTAATCGCCCAACTTTACATTTTTATGTCTGCTGATATGGTGAGCTCGATTCATCTTCATTTGGGAAACAAAGTTCCTCTAAGTCACATCTTCATGCATCATCAAGCAAGACTCAGAAGTTCTTCGCCTTCTTCCCCTACTTCTTCGCTGATCCAAGATTTGTAATGAATTCAAAGCTGATAGTCGCCTTGTCGATTGTAATAATCTTCCATATTATTGATGATCCTTCGTGTTACGCTATACCATCAATAGTAGTAGAATATTTGTGCATCGCTTCTTTTTTTTATTTAATTTATTTTTCGTTTGCGTGTTTCTTAGCCTCTCTCGTATTTGCTAGTTGTTTTTCATGAGATGAACTAGCCTTCCCATAACTTAGGTTTTGTCTCAACTCACGCTCAAGTGGTGATTTCCATCAATACCTGAACGCCTTCCAATTGTTTCAACATTTTACGTCTTTTAGAGACGGACTTGCCATCCTTCATCATCGACCGCTTCTCGCTTTATCATTGTTTGATAATACGGAGATGAGGTGATTACTTTGTGGATTCTTTCTTCTGCACTAATACCACACCGTCCGATAATGTGAATTCTCCATTTCTATATTTTCGCCTACCACCAATCTTTGAATATGTAGCAATCTTCACAGATGGCCGAGCACCATGATATGGACAATAGTTAGATTATCGCTTGTCCACTCGTCTTTTACACTATGGTAGTTGGAGACCTTTTGAGTGCATGCTTTAATTTAGCCACACTTTCCTTTAAAAGAATACTCTTTGTTCTTTTGGGCCATGGTCATTCATTCCTTGTTTGTCTTGGCCGCTTCAATCCACCTCGGTACACATCATTACCTCCAAGTATGAGCTTAGGAGCGTGATTGAACGACCGCCTTTGGTTTTTTCTTGATAAACAGTTTCTTTATTTGTCTGTTATAGATTAACACTCAGATCCTTTCAATGAGGTGAAATGTGTTTCACTCTTCTTCGATCCGAGCTTTTGCTCTTTTGATTTATCTTGTATTATCGAGACAAATTTAATTTCTCAAATTTAGCCACCCTATCAAGTAGCTCTTGAAATGTGGTAATTGAAGCCATGCAAAGATAAGGCGTCATCTTATCATCGATGTTGCCCATCAATAGTTGGATCGCATGCTCTTCTTCTAATTGTTATTCACATTTCATACTCATATTTCGCTAATGCATAATATATCTAATCGATTCGCTCTTTCTTCCTCTTCAAGAGCAGATCAATCATTATCTTTTTTGATCGCATAGTAACCTTTTAACGAACATATTTTCAAGTTCAAAAGTCTTGACGAGTCATTTGATAACTCAAAGATACCATTCAAAGCAAGGGTTAAACTATAATTTAACCGGTGGAATAATAATGCATCACAACCCCCTGTTACGTAGATGCTTTGAATCGCTGTCGCTTGGGATTACCATTCCAGATTGAACTTTGGCATTGAATATCCCTTTGATATGGAATTTGATCATACTCATGATGGGGCGACCTTTTGCTCACCAATTTCTCGCCGCCCCATATATAATGCTTTGATCTTCATTCAAGATAATATCAAGTTGAGAGTCGTCATGATATAGTTTGTATATTCGAGGTTGTGCCGTCGAATGACTCATTTATTTCAATCCTCGCCGTGCTCAATTTGGACCCTTGAAGCATGTGAGATCAAATTTATTGGAGGATCATGCATTGCTGAGGCTTGATGATTATTTGGACGACCGCCACATATTTCTCGATTAACGCATCATCATCGCAGCCATTCAGATCATCATTTCACTCATTTTCATATTCAACTGATTTCTTTTATCTTTGGCTTTCATCTCGACGAATTTGTCTACACTTCGCCAAAGTGGTAAGATATGAAGGTGGGATTTTCTTCCCTTTCTTCTTCTTCTTCTTCTTTGTTCCTCTCCTCAAGACTCGAGGATGCTTCCTCTATTTGAACATTTTGTTGTTCTTGTCGAGGGGAGGTATCGCATGACGCTATGTTGATATACACACCGATGGCTCACACTTGTTGCACCATATACACCACTTCAACAGCCGTTGCATCCTCCTCTTCTTCTTCGCCCTTGACATGAATTTCAGATCGACGCCTCCAATGAACTTCCGGTGTGTGGAATCAAATTTCTTCAATTAGAGGGCTTCGATCAAGTTAACCTCTCTTGATGGAGTTGATTGATGATCCCCGAGGATTCTCCGCGTGTCTACCATCATATTTTATCATGGGGCCCCTCTTTTTGCTCCCATCGCTGATAGATTTGAGTCAGGATCTCTGAATTCACACCGATGTCACGCCATGCCTTTGCTCTAAAGCAATTTCGCTCAGCCTCCATATTCGCTACCTTTCCACCGACCTTTCGGTGGATTCCCTGACACGCGTCCAAGTGTCACACCGATGCTCACCGCATGGAAGGCTGCATCCGCCATTTGAGTTACGGATGAGGTCTCCTTGAGGAGCCCCAACATCCCCGAGCAATAGACCGTATTTTCTTTTCATCGCCCTCTCTCCTCGTACTTGAGAACCCGATTCGCGGCAGAGGCTTTCGCAGAGAGGAGTCGAACCGACGCCGTCCGGATCCGTTGAGCCGACCAGAGTTCGCTTAACCCACTTCGTTATTATCAAACCGGGGTGAACACTCACCGTTCCATATTGCATACACAAGACGGCAGTATGAGCACGCAGCTCAAGATTTCTTCTTTCTTGCTCCCGCTAAGCTTCTGATGAAGAAGCTTCACATCATGTCTCCCCGGGCCGGGGTTCACCGGCGGATTGCATTATTCGAGGGACAAAGAGACCCGCCAAGAACAACCCTCTTCATGATTCGTGTCTGGGGCCAGCCTCTCAAAGACCGGCTTTTTGAAGTGCCCTACGCCAGCTAAATCAACTTCTTTTAGCCTTTTACAGATCACGACACGGCGCAGATGATGAGTTTGTACCAGTCGGTGCCTAGCAATCATTCGATAGTGGAAATCCATGCTACCAAACCTGGATATAGCCCAGCTTCCAAAGATTGATGACACGGCCAAAACGGATACGCCAATCGCCGAGAGTAAAAAGGACAAAGATTGAGTGCCATTCTGAGTTTAAAAAAATTAGCAATTAAAATAACCGCACTATCACCTTACTTCCAAAAATATATAATGATAAGACAAAAACATACTAAGAATGCACTAAATAAAATCTCAAATGACTTAAGACTTTATTTAGAAACTTTAAGTTTTCGCTTTAACTTATCATTTCATTTCATTTTCGCTTATTTCATTCTTTTTTATACTACCAATTATAACTTAGATTTGACTAAAAGATGGAAAGAGAAACCTATCCACGGAGTCGCCAGAATCTGGATCCACCGACCTCTTTAAAAGAAAAGAAAGTTGTTACGCTGATAATTTCGGCATGAATAGAGATAAGACACTACTCAGATTGCTCTCATTTGGTGAGAACTTTTATATCCTGTTCCGTGTTTCCTATAGGCAAGCCTCTATAGTTAATTACCCCTCCCAATACCGAGCACTTTCGACAAGGCTACAATGAATCGTTAAATAACGAAGATATATAATGAGTGGAGTTTAGAACTTATAAAATTTATTATTTTAACTTAAAACTTTTGTGGGGAATGATGATGCCGCATCTAGATCCCATGGTTCGCATCCCGCCGTCTGGTCCTCCCGCTAATGGAGGTATACCCAACCCGACCGAAGGATCCTTGTCAAGAACACATGGGTTACGCCGCCCAAGGTCCTTGACTGGTGGAGTTTGTCAAGTGGGACAAATATAAGTCAACCTTAGCTAACATAGTTTTTGCCCAACCAAATACATTATACATTTCACAAACCAAGAGCAAAGCCATGGGGAACATATGGCCGCGACCGTAATGGTCCATATCGCGAACCACCGTCGAGGGCTCGTGTCGAACCGCCATTTATGTGGTGTCATATCGCAAAAACCACGCACGAGGACACGCCACGCCCACGCTTTGTGAATATTTGAGTATTAGTATTTAATTTGACATCGCTCTTTGTGAGCAAAGTTTTCTTAATTTGTCACCAAGACAAACAATCACAGGTGGTGGATTTTATTATTTTATTATTTTTTAAGTTTTAATTTAAATAATTCATTTTATTTTTATTTATATTTCAGTATTTTCTTTAAATTTTGATCATTTTACGATTGATTTAGATTTGAATATATGATCATTTATCATTGAAATTTTAATTATAATTACCCTTCGATCTTAGGGTTAATCAATTGATAGACCTTGTCTACTGCAGTTTTTTTCTGGAGGATGGTCGAATTCATTATCTCAAGAATATAATCCTTCAAAACCTTTACTTAGTTTGAACATAGGGGATTAGGTTTGAGATTTTTCTTCACAGAATTTGAATTTTAGAACAGTTGATTATCTCTTGTATTATATGATAGAATTAACTTATCGATATTATTAATTTAAAATTCTTATAATATCAATTTTTAGGTTTTGTTAACCGGACGTCAAGACCAAAGGAAGTATATATGTTCTTTGTTTTTTTATATACTTGACATGTCAATGTTTGAACATTTCAATACATACTGAGTATCTCTTTTAAAATGTTGTATGGACATTAAATGTCTACAGTTGAAATGTATGCTTTTGCAAGTTTAATATGACATTTTGGGTTTTGTTAACTTGGGACCGGTCAAGACCAAACCGGGATAGATAGACCACTCTTTGACTATTTTCTTGAGGATCGGATCTAGATTAATTCTTTCAAGATCTATCGTTCTCCAAACCTTGTCACTCTAGATTATCTTAGATTGGGTTTGAGACTTTTCTTTTTATGATCTTGAATTTGAGAGGATACATTAACAATGATGCCGATAGATTTATCTTTAGTCATTTTGTGAAAGAATTAACTTCTAAGATTTACAATAGCATCATTAGATTTTTTAGGTTTTATTAACTTGGGACGGTCAAAGCGGGATGGTGTAGATCTGTTTTGTCGAATATGAATTTGACCATTTCAAGTGTTTATGTAGATCACATAAAGGTCGTTACATAAGGTATAAACAAGCGTTGAGTCTCAATATGTCATTTGAGTATAGATTTATCTATAAGATATGCATTGAATCTTTTATTTACTTGCGTATCAAGTGAGTTTGTTCTTATAAGAATGTGAATGCACATTGCAAACTAAGTGATTATGCTAAATGATATATGATTGGTTCTTTCAACCACTTTTAATAGATCAAGCATGTGTTTGTTCTTTAACAAATCAAGCATGCATTTTATAGAGTATGAATTTGATTTTTTCAAGTATTTGCATAAATCAAATGGTTAAGCAAAAAGAACATTGATTCATAAAGTCATAGATTTCATTTAACTTGCATATTAAAGATATTCAAATTGAATAGAATGAGATAACACTTTGAATATGCACACTAAATTATTTCACTTATGCATTTTAGCATGAAGCCCTTGCCATTTGTTTTCCTAAATGACATATGACATGCACTTGTATCTTTCCATGCATTGAGTGTTACATTTTCATTTCTCACACATTCATATGGCATAATCACCACTTAATGAATTTGAACTTTAAATAAGTAATTGTCATATCTATGAAGATTCGTAACAACTAAAATTTAAGCATAGGTAAGCATCTTGTAATTGTCATATATATGATGAATGAACTAAGCATGAATAATCATATCGTACCTTCCTTTTCAAACACTTAGACATTTCATATTTTTATTTATCAAAATTTTTTTGACCTCCGCATCATCCCGATGGCTACTTGAGACAGGCCTTCCTACCACGCCAAGAAAGGTGTGCATGATAGGTGTTGTGAGACACCCGATTTATTTGTCCACGCCAAAGGCGTGCATGGGTTACACACACATTTCCTTGCGTTGGAACAACGCGTGAGCAAGTACTTATATCATAACAAGTTTCCCGCCATGTTGGAACGGCGTGAGCAGTACATGATTTCCACGTTTGAACAACGTGAGCGGTACTTATCGCGGGTTTCACGCGTTGGAACAATGTGAGCGGGTACTTATCCTGAAGCATATTTCCACGCGTTGGAACAAGCGTGGTGAATACATTACAAGTTTCCGCGTGGAATAATGTGAGCACTATAAATAGCATATTTCTGGCATTGGAACAATGTGAACGTACTTATTCGTTTCCGCCACAGAACAATGTGAATGGGTACTTATCGCAAGCATATTTCTTTATCACGTTAGAACAACGTGAACATGTACTTATTACAAGTTTTCCCGCCGCATTGGAATAATGTGAACGAGTACTTATCGCAAGCATATTTCTCTGCCACATTGGAACAACGTGAACAGGTACTTATTACAAGTTTCCCCGCCGCATTGGAATAATGTGAACGGGTACTTATCATAAACATATTTCTCTGTCACGTTGGAACAAGGTGAAAGTGCCAATTACAAGTTTCCACGCCGAACAATGTGAATGGGTACTTATGCAACATATTTCTCACGTTTGGAACAATGTGAACATGTACTTATTACGTTTCCCGCATTGGAACAATGTGAGCAATCTTATTCTGGCATATTTCTCGCGCGTTGAACAACGTTATGTACCATTACAAGTTTTCCCGCGTTGCAATGTGAGCGTACTTATCAAAAATATATTTAGAAACTTGCGTTTGCATATGTATATATTTGCATACATACTTAAACAAGACATATCATCTGCTAACCATTGCGTTGAGATCAAAATAAGTTTATGAAAAGCAACATGTACATTAAACATTTGCTAAAAATATATAAAAATTTGAAATTAATCTTAAAAATGAATCTCCCTTCACATTTTGACTTTCATAATAGCAACTAGTCATGCAATGAAGTAAGGTAACCCTTCCTTTCAATTTCAGATTTCAACTTGCATATGAAAGAGACATGATATATATATAATTCCCTTCATAGGAAATCAATATAAATCATACTTCGTCCCAAAATAAACTTGCTTTCTTTTCATTCTTCCTCAAATCAAGAGAAAGAAACATACATCACATATTAATGGCCAAAGTGAGCTTTCAAAGATGAAGTCATGTAAATTTAATGAAACTAATTTCATTATCACAACTTACTCTCATAATTCAAGAGCAATAAAAAGGCATAGAACAATGAATCTTGCATGATTCCAACCTCCAAATACTCATGGACAACAAACATATAATTGTTTTAATGCAAGATGGAGACTTAGCAATTGCTTTTGAGTAAAGTATGAACAAGCACTAGGCAAGATGCAACTTTAATGAAACTAAATAGCAAAAATGAAAGCTTTAAACTTGCAAACCACATTTCAGATTGTACTTCAAAGGCTTATTGACTTAGTGATCAAAATAGAGAGGAAAACAAGCACGATGCTAACAAAGTCAATCAACCGTCCCCTCACCTTCTTCCTTCTTCTTTTAACATGATGATTATATGAAGTTTAATCCACATAAACTAAATAATCACACTAAGTTTAATAAGTCCGACAAATCGAAATCTTGCTAAATAAGATAGCCACTTTCATGATTGAAAGTAATCAAATAGTGGAAAGAGGCAAAGCGAAGAAAGGTAACCCTAAAGCTTGCAATATTTAACCCATAATTGTAAAATTTTGACGAATCATCCTAGTAATAAACCCTAGCAATATGGGTGTTAATTTTAGATGTTTCTATTGTGCCGAACGCAACGGCGTGATCGATTTCACGATCGGAGGTCATTTTGACAATGTCGACGACGATCGGGATGAAATTAGGGTTTACACAATTTGTCGCGTCGCATTGGTGTCGACATTCACGCACACTTTGCCGAATCGACCGCGAAAGGCATCGTTTGATAGGTTTTGACATTTCGGCAACAATGACGCGATCAATTTCACGAACGGAGGCCGTTCGAACGTCATCGAGGCTTCCCTACTTTGATATACACGTAATTTCATTAAAAAATTGATTTTAATTATTTGATTGATCATTAATTGATTTGACATTTGTTATTTAATTAATTTTGATGCTTTCGACGTATTATGAAGTCGAGTTTTCAAATTGCAGCAAATTAAGATCGATCTCAATCGTGATTAAGGGGGTGTTAAACTCTATGTCAATTATTTAAGTTTAAATTACACATAGTTATAGGTTAACAAATGCCCCCCAACAAACATGGTGCGCGTATGAAGCCGACCGTGTTTGTTGCAGATAAGTTGACCTTGCGGATCTCCATGAGATTTGCTTGGATGTCACGTTGAAGTTGTAATTTCTACAACTCTTGATAATACCTGATTGCTGCCCTTTGATGGAAGTGAGTATAACTCTCAAGTTGGGCAAGCATTTGCATTTCAAATAACTTTGAACGATTTGTTGTCATTAGTCCAATGCTTTGTGCTTGATGGACTAGATGAAAGAGATGCTTTGACTTGTCATCATCAACTTGTCAAGAGAATTTGGAATGTCTTCAGTCATTGACTTTGTGCTTTAACGGACTTATTAAAGACTTACTCCTGAGAGTTTGAAATTTATATTTTTCTACTGTCCCTACAAGCTCCCGTAAATGTTCGGATGTGTCCATGACCCCGAAACCTTGCGCCGTAAGGCACTGCATACACATCCGCTGCCCCTGCACTCCGCCCGCGGATCATAATTCAGGCTCCCATGAAGATTTGTTCTCTCAAAATTTTCAAGTATTTGGCATATATATTTTGGATGATTGAGATAATGTCATCCAAAATAGAACTGATATGATACTTAAAATACATGAAGCAATCGATGTCAAAAGTAAGTTGATCCAAAGTTGAAACTAACGAGATCAAGCACTTAAAATATCATTGGAAATTTTGGGATATCGCTTAAATTCCTAAATAGTTCTTAAACATGGAGTGTTTATAAATCGGCGTCTTGACGGAACAAGCTCAAGATCTCATAATTCTGACTTCATTTGGGCATTCAAATGTTTAAAATATATCAAAGGATCAAATGAATCATTTTGAGCCGTCCGATGGAGTTGAGTGGTTCGGATTTTGCATGTATCTATAGAAATGTCATTCCTCTAATCTATAAATATCCCCTCATTCTTCACATGAGGGGAAGCCAAGCTAAAGAGAGGAGAGAGCTCTAAAGCTTGAAAATCCTCCAAGCATATTCATGCCACCACTGACGGCCGCCACCAGCCGCCAACCACCGGCCGTGAGCCGCCACCCCGCCGGTTATCTCCGCCACTATCATCGCGGCCAGCCGCCAAAGTCGGCCACCGTCGACTACTCGCCGGTGGTAATACCGCAACCACGTTGTCGACCATCAATCTGCTGCCAACCTGGTTGCCGATCCGGTTCTGCGCTGGCCACCGCTTCACCAGCTGCCACCATACTTATCGCATTGCGTTGCCCATCCGCAATCACTGCCAGATATTTATCGACCGGCCACCGCCGACATCTGCTGCCATCTTGGTCACCACTACAACGATCGTTATCGTTTGCGCTGATGTCATCTATTACCACTAGAATCATACACTTAACCATGGCTATATAGTTGTTTCGATTGTGGGATTCATTTCTCGCCTCTTCATATATACAATTAATCCCATTATCGGAAATTTTGTACTCAAAGGATACATAGTGGAAGATTTTCTCTAGCCCCAAGATTTTTTCTCTCTCTCTGAGGTTTTTTCACGTAAAAATTCTGGAGTTTTATCATTAATTCTTCAAACATCTCTGTGTGTGTTGGACTCCGCAACAAAGCTAAGGCGCAAACTTTTACTCTACCGCAACTCATTTTCTAGCACGCAACAATTCCATATGCATGGAGTGTAATTGATAATCCAATCAAAATTAGGAAATTCATTCTTGATGAACAAAACTTATAAAAAAAATACATTTTTTAGTCATATTATGATTATATATGCATCATGCATTACAATGTGTAAAATTTTTATAGTTTGAAATTGTCTATTTTTTTTTAAAAGTATATTAGTTTTAATATTAAATTGATTGTTCTTTATAACATAATTTATGAAAAAATATTATTTCCTTTGTTGTATTTATCAATATGATTTCATTATCATGTATTTAAAAAAAAAGTGGAAGTGCATTTGGCATGCATTTGTTTAATACAAGACTTAAATATTTCATGTGTATGTGTGCGTATTGTTATGATTATACATTTATAACATGTAATAATTTCTTAGATTCACATCATTATGTATGCATGTATCTAAAAAATATTAAAAAAATAATTAAATTTTATGTTTATTAATGCTAATTTCATAAAATTTAATTGTGACATATTGTGGGACTTAATTATTCGCTCAAATGTGATGATTATAATATTGCAAATTTGAATCTATGCTGGTAGAATATGATGTGATCTGAAATATAATTATTATTACATGTTACTAACACTTATTTTGTAGGGAACCATATGATAGAAAAGTTTAGAAAAATAGATGTTTAGGACTTTATAGTTTAACATAATATATTTACTTCTCCACATCAACTAGTCTATGATATTTTATGAGTGACATTGCTTTGGATTAATGATTAACAATTTAGGTTAAACACCACTCACTCTAATATAATGATTGAGCATATGAGCCCATCATATTAGAAATAGACATATAACTATCGGCCTCTAGTCTTATTGATGATTACATCATATCATGACTTTTATGAGTTTGCATGTATTCTAGGATCCATATTAGGATAGATAACTTAGACACACATAAACTTTGGTATATGCTTAGGCAAGCTTCATCTAGTCATTTTAGGTGGTATGCTTTCCTCTTTAATTTATTTTGATTGATCAATCTCACTTTCACATGTAACTAGGTGGTTAGTTGGCATTCTTGGCCAAACAGGATGTAAATCTAGGCCTCCATATTTTTTACCGTATTAAGGAGATAGTTGATTTCTTGGTCATACGAGACCAAGTTGTAAGTTTCATTCCTAGCATTGTTCTTTCCATATAAAAGAGATTTTTAAGCATACTCAAACATTTGTGATCGAGCTATAAGTATCAATCTTTTCATCTTCCATATCTCTTCTATGATATTGAAGAGATTATTCAAACATTATTGATCTCATATGGTCAAGATATAAGCTTTCTCTTTCATATCTTATTTACATATTCTCTATCATAATAAAAATATATTTCTATTCTTGATCATATGCAATGAAGTTGAAAGTCCTATCATCCACATCATTCATACCATTTCAACCATATTAAGAAGAAATTCAAGTCTCTTGATCATATATGATCAAGCTGTAAGTCCTTTATTTCATACCTTATACATCTCCTCTTGTCTCCTCCATCATATCAAGGAGATATTTTAGGCTTCTTGATTCCATATAATCAAGTTGTAAGTTTCATTTAGGTGTCTTCTTTTCCACTTGAAAGGAGAATCTATATTTTCTACTTTTCAGTCTTAAAGCCTAGATAACATTGTTAGCCTTAGCATGCACCATCACAAGAAATATTATAAACCTAGTTTGGACTTCAATCTCATATTAGACTTGAGTGTAAGTCTCGTTTCTCAGTCTACTACTAGGTTCACACCCTAGGTATATAAGGTCCTTTTGGATGAGGTAATTAATGGTTGCTAATAAAATCTTTTGGTCATCACTTGACTAAGTAGACTAAGGGCACTAACAACCCAAAATGATGGAACTAATCTTGGCTAGGGTCATCACAGCTTTTTATAGGTTAGTGCTCCTCTTTCGGCATCTAGTCATCTCTCTTTTTCGAGCAAGTGTTGCAATATTATATTGTAAATTTCATATTCATCCTTTATAAACCCCATAGAATTCATTATGACTTCACTTGACCAAACTTACTCTAGACCTTTCCTGATTTAAATAGAAGCTTACTTCTTTGAAAAACTATGACCCTAAAATTAAATTAAAACCTATTTGGAGCCTCATTACTAGCAAAGAAAATCTCTAGGAAGGATAAATTCAACTTGTCTTCCATTATACCCTGCAGGCTTGTAAAGTGTATATATCATACTATTATTAGTCCTTTACTATAGTGTTGCAGATATTGTTTGATACCCATAGAGCAAACTCAAGATAAAACATGCCCAATCAAGTTTGAGAATTGTTCAAGCAAGTTGAAGAGAAAATAGTGCAATTCAAAGTGATTTGTGACCTAATTCTTAGGCACAAGACTGACACCGAAGCACCAAAGCTAATGCTCAAGTTTCAAAGCTAGGCATCTAAGAATAACAATCAATAAGATGAAATGCTTGTTATTTTCATTTAATGTAATTCTTATCCCATGAACTAATTTGGAGTTCTTAAGCATGGGAAAATTTTATAAAAACATTTCTTAATTTCTTTTTACTCCCTCTCTCTCCTAATTTCATTAATACTAAAGTAATTTGTTAGAAGAGTAGTGATGAATTTACTAAGATAAGGGTTTTGGTTAATAATGCCATTATATCATGAAATAAAGAGGTATAGGTAGTTCTAAAGGCCATTTAGGGCCCGTTTGGGGCCCCGTTTGCTCAAGGCGACCGAACCACGCCGCTTCGCTTATTTTCGGTGTAGGGACTCGCTTGCCGCTAAGCAACGCGGATCGGAGTCGGCGTGGGGAAAAATTTATCTATACTACCCCACGTCTGCTTCTCTTTTTTTGCCCATGTCGTTTCTTGCTTCTCCGCTCAGGTCTTTTCTCGCTTCCAATGCTATTTCTATTCTCCCATTGATGGATCTGAGAGTCCAGGGCTTCGATCTCCTCCTTCCGTATCCGTCTTTTGTCATCTTCCTTCTTTTTAATCTGTCTTTTTCCATCTTCCGTCGTCTGTGAAGGTAAGAAAATATGATCTCTCCTTTGAGCATTTGTTATTTGAAGATGGATCAGAGATTATTTTGTGGTAATTGCCCATGAGGTAGAGAGGAAATCATTCTCCGACCTCTCTGTGAAAAATCTGATCTTCATTTCGGGCCTGTTGACAATGTTAATTTGGTCCATGCAAGTTGGTATTTTCATGCTGGAGAAGTGGAGATCCTACTGAAGTATTCACGTGGTTGGTTTGGTTGTTTTTAGAAAAAGGTTTTGGGTGTTCAAATTGCATTTAGGAGTCAATTAGGATTTCAATGTAGTTTTACCCATGGAATGCACAAAGAGGAAAGGATTGTGTAGATTTAAGATTCTGGGTGAGAGCTTTGAGCTGTAACACGATTGCACAAAGAGAGAAGGATTGTGGAGCTTTGAGATCTTTGGTAAGAGCTTTGAGCTGAATTTGGATAGATTTTCTATTTTTTTATATTTTATATTTTATTTTTTAAAACACTTGAAGGGATTTTGTATTTCAGGAATTTTCTCTATAGTGAAAAAGAAGAGGCATGCTCTATAGATCAAGCTTATTAATTGTCATTTGTTTGTTGGGTGGCAAGTATGGTTTGTATTAAGTCATTATATGAGTCTAGGGTGCAGTATGTCGCAGGAATTTTCTGTAAACTAAAGGAATTAAATGACTACAAAGTTGTGTATTTCAACTGTGGTTTGTAATATTATGTATTCACTTCACATAGGGAAGGAAATTATGAGAGAAGATTTTTCAGGTGTCTAAGAAATAGAACATGAGATGATTGCAACTATTTCAGATGGATTGATGAATAGAATGGTGACACA
The DNA here is from genome assembly GCA_021442155.1 of Cymbidium sinense. NCBI lineage: Eukaryota > Viridiplantae > Streptophyta > Magnoliopsida > Asparagales > Orchidaceae > Cymbidium > Cymbidium sinense. Next base: position 251,667,397 of record CM038214.1, read on the forward strand.
TCAAACAGTGATCATGCTAAGAGGGTAGCAACAAAATTTTTTTAAAAAAAAGATTAGATCAAGAGGATATTAGGCTTAATATTATGATCGCACTAGTTGTTGAACTTGTACATTTAATATTACTGTTATTAATTAGGTAGTATTTTTTATTAAGTGATGTGTAATCTCTTAATGTAATTTATTAGTTGACTTTTGACTACATATGAGTATTAGTTATCATATTAGTTATCATATGTTTAAATTTATTCAACTTATATAGTCATAGGGACATTTCAGTCATTTCTGCACAAACAACTGCATCACAGCAGATTCTAAATAGAGTTTTCCAAACAAAATCGACTTGATAAAGAACTTTCGCCACCTTTCTTACGAAGACTTCACATGCTTCTCAAAAGTCATACCCAAACGGCCCTAAATTTAGTATGAGTTGATCTATAGTAACAATTATTTTTTAAGTAGAGAAATCTCATTCCCCATATTTTTGTTAAACCAATTAGATTGTCTATATCAAATAACTTCTTAAATATTACATATTATAAATGCTTGAACTAAATTGATTATATTTCACCTACCCAACCCTAGGAGAAAATTCAAAATAAATATTCAGACTCTTTGAAAATTTATAAAACTTTTTAAATCACGATTAAACTCTGATGTGTCTTGTGATTGGGTCACTTGCAGTGACAAGTTAGGTGGATTGAGGTTTTTTTATGATGCTTAAGAAAATTAAAAAAAAAAATTAAGATCCTAAAATTCATACATGTTTTGGAACACTAACTTCACAAAAGTAGAACTTGCTTTGTAGAACTTCAAATCATATAAAATAAGAATTAAATTATAGAAATTGGAGTCTAGTTTTGATTTGAAAGTTGACAAATTTTTATGGAACCTATTATTTATTTTGAATTTTCCCTCAATGCTTGTAAGAAACTCTATTTGGCTAACTAGATGATTATTCACATATGATTGTTTGAACTTGACATTATAATGGAGATAAACCCAATTAAACAATTGTAGATAGAAGCTTAGGATATCCACTATAATTTTGGAAAATTTTCATAACTTTTTATGAAATTTAAACACACAACACCAAGTAGTATATGATTACATTATATTTGTTCTAGTTTTTCTTCTAGGGGAGTTTTAGATGCTTTTAATTGAGGAATTTTAGCGAACATAATTTCTTAAGCTAGAGGACAACACAAACGAAAAATAATGGAAAGAAATCAAAACAATGTCATTGAATAAAAATTAGGTCACCCGCTACAGTCACCTAGGTATTAGGATCACATTAACTTGTTGGACAGTCACTAATCCCCATATACCTAAAAGTCATCATTTAATTGCACAATAAAATTTACATAAAAGTCACTAAAAGTCACTAATTCATAACATTTCAAAATTTACATAAAAGTCACTAAAAGTCTTCATTTAATAGCACAACAAAATTTTAATACAATACAACATAATTTAAACTTGAAAAAGAGATGGAGAAGTTGGACGACAGAGGGCGACCTACTCTTCCTAACTCCTTCCTCCATATACCTACCCCCACCTTCATTTTAAATTATTTACAATTAATTGATTAAAAATAATTTAGTCATAGTTCTAATAATTCGCTTTTTCCACTTCTTATAACACAAAATAACATAATTTCATTCATAAATATATAAAATATTACATGCAATGTCATGACCCACATAAATAAATGTAAATTTATATTCCAAAATTTAGATGTCCTAGATTTCTTAACATAAATTTCTGGGCCATATAGATGTCAAAGTAAAATATTTAATAGCACATCGCCAAGGGTGGACCTACCCTTACCCGAGGGTGGGCAATTGCCCACCCTGAAAAAAAAAATATTATGAGGGTATTTTAGACTTTTAGTATATTTGCTTTAATCTCTCCTCCCCCAAAATAAACCCTCGGCCCCGAGCGAAAATTCACCTCTTCAAAATACGAAGCCGCAGCTATCCGTCGATCTCCCCTCTCTGGCTCTCTCGCACTCGCATTTTGCCCACCCTCAGGAGCGGATATTCTCCCTCATTTTCGATCGTCGACGCCGTCCCGCCATCCCGCCGGACCGCCGGTCCACTTCCTGGAGATAGCCTCAGGTTGCTTTATATTTTGGGATTATTTTACATTTTTACTGAACTGTATAGTGGAAAATAAGTGATAAAGAAAAAGGTTTATTTATGGAGCAGAAGATTGCATCTGCTTTGAATGCTTCAGTGTTTGGCGTTTCTCTTCTTTAGTGTTTGAGCACATAGTGGAAGATATATTAATCTGTTTAGACTATTTTTTTCCTTTATGATAAATTGTTCTCTTAGGCATAGTTAAGGGTCCAGTTTTCTTCCCTATGAGCTTACTCTCTCTTTTTTTTTGGTAATAAAGAGAGAAGAGGGAAGGTGAACGTGACTCTCGTAGTCAAAAACAATGCTGAAATTTACAGTGGCAGGCCATCTTTGTGTGAACGTGAACCTGTATAAAGTTTTTGTTGTATTTTTGTATGTTGATATTCTTGCTATTTTATCTTCATTTTTTGTTCTCTGTGATTGAATATATTACCAAACATAAGATGGGTGTTGTGATCAAGCAGATTATATGTTTTAGAGCTAATCTTTACATGTTAACTATCACCCTTTGTCTAAGTCCTGCAAGTTTGTTACCTACCAGGCTACCACCCTCTACAAGTATGCTAAGTTGCTAACTATCAACATTGACCAAAACCTATATAAATTTGTTACCTATCATCTCTAAATATTGTATAAGGAGATGATTATATGGTGTTTAGGAGAATGCCACAAGCAGGAGTAAATTGAAAGAAGAGAGGAGAGTAAGAGGGGAAATGGAGGAGTTTTTTGGTGCTTGCAAGAAAGAGATTTCTGCTTCCTCCAAAAGGCAGAAGGTGTTGATAGTTTTGGATCTATCAAAAGTAGAAGCTTTTGGACATAGCAGGGAGAAATTCTTTACAATATGGAAAGAAAGAGAGTAGTAGCAGCAACGTGTTTTTCTCTAGGTTAAGCTCTTATTTTTGTGGTAGGAGGTTGTGTTCTTTCTAAATTATTGTCCTAAAAGAAAGTGATATTTCTATCCTTTCCTTTGAAGAGAAATTATTAAGGAATCCATAGTGAAATATTTGATCATTATGCGATCGTGGGTGTTAGTGGATATCACTGATAACATGAGCTTATTTGCCTTGAATTTGTATATTTAGTGCATTTATTCTCTCATTTTCTCAATGTTTTATCATTATCCAAATAATTCAAACTTTTTTATCACATGTAATAATCATTAATTATATGCTTTATGCAGGTGATATTGAAGGATTAGGCTATTCAATAATATTTTTCAAATTCTTCTCAATCAATTAAGGTAAATAGCATTTTTAATTTTAAGCAGGTGTGCCTTTTTTAAGATATTATTGGTTTAATTTTATTTTAAAAAGGCCGAAGGTGTGCCTTTTTTTTAAATATTGTTGGTTTAATTTTATTTTAAAAAGGCCGAAGGTGTGCCGTTATTCTTGAGATATTATAAATTTGTTTTGAAAAGGTTGAAAGTGTGTCATTATTTATTGATTTATTTTTATTTGCATTCTACTATCATATTTAGGATTTTCTAAATGGATCGTTATTTAAAGAGAAAAGAACGAGTTGATCTTGATATCGATAATCTTCTGGCTGATCCTGGGCTTCGTTCGCCGATTTAGAGTTATGATGTTAATGATAGAGATAGAATACGTAGAGCATATTTGGTAAAAGGGCCACATCAACCTAAACGTCATAATTTTCCTCAAACAATGATAGACAATGTTGCACACAGATTTAATTCAAAGTGGTTTGAGGAATATCTATATTGGTTAGAATATAGCATACAGAAAGATGCTGCATATTGTTTATATTACTATTTATTTAAGCCTCAAGAACAAGTTACTATAAATCAAGGAGGTGGAGATTCATTTATCAGAGAAGGATTTAAAAATTGGAAAAGAAAAGAAAAGTTTTTAACCCACGTTGGTGAACACAATAGTGCTCATAATAAGGCAAGATAAAAGTGTGAAGATCTAATGAAGCCTCAAACACAAAGTATCTCTACTATGTGGTTGACTAAAGATGAGAGAAACAAAAAAGAGTATAGGGTAATGTTGACAGCGGCAGTTGATTGTGTTAGATTTCTTTTGTGACAAGAATTATCATTCCGTGGTCATGATGAATCTTTTAATTCAATTAACCAAGGAAATTATTTAGAATTATTCCATTTTCTTGCAGATCATAATGAAGAAATTAAAAAAGTTACATTTGAAAATGCTAGTACAAAATTATAATTGACTTCACCAAAGGTACAAAAATAGCTCTGTCAAGCTGCATCATCTGAGACTTTAGCTTCTATCATTAAAGATATCAGTGATTCTTACTTTTCTATTATTATGGATGAAGCTCATGATGTATCAACAAAGAAACAATTAGCTATCGCTGTGAGATATGTTGATAAAAAAGGTCAAGTTATTGAAAGATTTATTAGCATTAAATATGTTTCTTCAACAAGTGCAATTGCACTCAAGACAACACTTGAAGCTATATCAAGCATTAATTAAGCTTGCAGGATAGTCAAGGCTATGATGGGGGCATCCAATATGAGGTGAATTTAATGGTTTGAAGGCACTCATTCTTAATGATAATCCTCGGGCATTTTATTGTTTTTCCCATCGCCTTCAATTATGTTTAGTCAGAAAAAAAATATTGGCAAGTGAAGCATCTTTTTGAGATCACTTCAAGAATTTTAAACACAATTGGAAGTTCTTGTAAGAGAAGGGACATTTTAAAAACTATTCAACATAAAAAGGTTATTTTACATCTCCAAATAGGGGATTTAAGTAGTGGACGTGGTTTGAATCAAGAAATTAACCTACAACGAGCTGGTGACACTCGTTGGAGTTCACATTTTCATAGTTTAATTAGTCTTATGAAGATGTATGCATCTGTGCTCGAAGTGCTTGAGATAGTAAAAGAGGATGGAGTACATGATCATCAATCAGTTGAAGCCGGTGTTTTAATCAATGCAATGGAGTCTTTTGATTTTGTATTTACTATGCATTTGATGATTGATATTTTAAGTATCACAAATGAATTATCACAATCTCTACAAAAAAAGACCAAGATATTGAAAATGCAATGAAATTAGTGCAGATATCCAAGCAACGATTACAGATAATGAGAGATAGTGGATGAGATTCCCATGAAATGTCTCTTTTTTGTAATGTTTTTGAGATTGATATTCTAGATATGAGTTCTACCTTTAAAACTCGTCGATGAGCTATACAGGGAGGTGAAGAAATGACAAATTTGTATCACTATTGCGTTGAGTTATTCTACACTATAATTGATATGCAACTTCAAGAACTGAATAATCATTTTTCTCAAGCCGAGTTACTTCTTTGTGTGGCATGCTTAAACCCAAGTGATTCATTCTTTGGTTTTGATAAGAAAAACTTATTTGACTTGCGTTATATATCCTACAAATTTTACAGAGCTTGCGGGCCCTTGAACATCAGCTTTCCACTTATATTATCGATGTACGTAGTAGTGATGATTTCTCATCTTTAAATGGTATTGCTGATCTTGCCAAACAGCTTGTCAAGACAAAGAAGGATGGTGTGTATCCTTTAATTTATAGACTTATTATTTTGGCACTAACTTTATCAGTTACTACAGCTACAGTGGAGAGAGCATTTTCTGCAATAAAGATTGTTAATCATCGACAGAAGTAGAATGAGTGATGATTAGAGATTCGCCGATGGCTTATTCGGGGTTTTGATCCAACCGAATAAACCAAACCGTTATTTTGAAAAACTGAACCCACCAAAAGCACAAAATCATATAAAGAACCAAATAAACCGAATTATAGTTGTTATTTCGCTTTCCTAAACCGAATTATAGAGATTAAAAAAAGATTTTTAAAGTTAACAAACAAATAATAGAAAAAATTTATTAACTAAAGTTACTAAACTACATGTATACATATTGATACAATGTAAATATGTAATGTACAATATAAATAGTTTTTCATATTGATACAATTTATGAATGTAAATATGTAATGTACAAATAAAAATTATAAACAATTAACAAAGAAAGAGAAAAAAATAGTACAAGTGTACAACATATTTCAATTGTATTAAGCCAAATCAAATGTTGGGCCACTTTCTACAGGTTGGTCATGTAAAGTAATATCTTCAATCTTCATCTCCATCTTCCTCGCAATGTTCAGTTTGTTCCTTCAAGCATTCATAGACAGCCTGAAAAAGAACAATTTTTAAGCAAAATTAGTGTTCACTATTCTGAAAAATGAGCAATGGCCTTCAATCAGATAAGAAACAAGACGCAAGTGCCAAGTCGTAAGTCGTGGACTCAAACTAAAAATTTGGTGGTGTCGGTTGGCAAACAAGTAGCAATCCCATATAAGATAAGTATCACCAACAAATGCCAACATAGCAAGGGAATGCACAACTAATAACATCCCTACCCAGATGAAACATCTTAGCCACATCCACCTTATTAATAGCATGATCACAACAATAAATATACATGTCTAATAGAGCCAAGAGTAAAAGACAACTAGGTAAATCCATACAAAGATAGATAATAAGGTTAACCACATGGAAATCATCGTAACAAAAGGCCGTATGAATCCAAACACAATATCCGCCGGACATATTAATCCAAAAAACTCATTCAACATATAAGTAAAAAATCCCTACCCAAATGAAACCTCTTGGCCAGAAAATAGCAGAAGAGGAGAGCCATTCGTGGTCAATACCGATGTTAACAATCACCTTGATAATAGCATGATCACAATAATAATTGCACAAGTCTAAAAGATCCAAGAGGGAAATGAAACAACAGATATACCCATACAACAGATAATATGGTTAACCACACAGTAAACAGCAAAAGAAAAGACCAGTCAAAAAACCAACCGCAATAGTTAGCCTGCTGAAGATAAAAACTCGAAAGACCATTCATCTAGTAGCCAAAATAGCAAACCAAATATTAAACCCGACAGAGGGTAATGTTGGCAGACCATTACTGCATGAAATAAAGGGGGAATAAAAAAATATAGTAGAATTAAATCCTTCAAATCAAGGGAAAATAGACCAGCAGCTAGGCAAACAATATCAATAAAGATAGCAAGAATGGGATGCAAAATAAAAATACTTTCAAGATCATACAAATACCTACTTCCAAAGAATTGAAAGACAGATGTATAATGATCGTAAGCATATCCGCCACATGTCAGACTAGTCATGAATTTCAACCGATATGAACATGACATATAGAAGCCAAGAAAACACCAAGCTATAAAGATTCTTGCATATATGAAAACAGATCAAAGTTAGATCGATACTTCAAAGAGAGCCTCCATGTAAAATTGAGAGTTTCAAATTCCATTATTACAATGAATCAGATCCCCATTAGCTCATGAGCTAGATCACCGACCGATAGACTCGACTCCCATTTAGCACATAAATTGCGTAAGTCCTATCGATTCGGCTCATCATTTCAACCAAAACAGAGGAGTCGAATATTGGTCAGAAAATGATAAGCAATTCATGACAACTTGAAACTGATACTACTTACTAATTCCTTTTATATTTGCAGTTATGAGGTTTTATTCTTTCTTCTCTAAGGAGATACAGCTTTGCATGTTATCAATAAGTCCTATTGGAAGGACATGACTGCTATCAACAACTAAGAACAAAAGAATTGAAGAAATGGTTATCAATGATGAATATTTGATTGATATTGCAATTAGTGACAGAGTTCAATAGTTCATGGTCAATGTTGGGACCATCACGTAGAGAAGTCAATGTTAGATTGTTAGGAGCAAAAAATCTCATGGAGATAATGAAATATTTAGTGTCATCTAAGCAATAAAACTACAACAAATTCAAGAAGCCAACATTAAAAAAGGTAGAGAAAAGGATGCCATCAACTTGAGCAAGAAAAGGATTACAAATATGAAATATTTAGTGTCATCCAACATCCTGTTCCTAAAAATCTACAAGAATAAATAATATATACTTACGTATATTTGTAATTTGGATTTTGGGGCTCAAGCTCAGCTATAAAAATATCTTTTATTATCAAGATTCAAGTGTAATATCGAAAATATGATCACCATATATACATACATGACATCAATAATTTTGAGAAATCGTCAGCTCTAAGCCTTTAAGACTTAAGAGGGCAATAACACCCAAAAAAGTCACCGAGCATGTATACATTGATCATTTCATCATTGCTATCATACCCAAAAAAAAATTTATTTGTATTGAAAACCTTAAGATAAAACTAACGACAAACCAAAATTACAATCCAAATTACAACGACAATATATAAGAAATGTAAGCAAAAAATAGCAAAACATAAGATAAACCGAAGGAAGACCATTGACCAATGAAAATTTGAAATCTAAAAGTCTCAAGACTATATCCCATATTGGAATCAAGTGCAATCCTCATCATAACCTAAGCCAAGAAGTTTGTGTTTCACTTGTTAGTTTTGCTAAATCTGTAAAATAAATAAATCATTAATTATTCATTTATTCTAAATTTCTAATTATAATTAAAAAAATAAATCATAAATTTCAGCATAAACAATACCTTCATGTCAATGTCATTAATATTTTCTTCCACATTCTTGGATTTACACCATTTTTGCATCCAATCACGTGCACATATTAGAGCTTGTGCAATCTTTGGGGATAATGAACTTCTAAATGCATCAAGAATACGACCACCTGTACTGAAAATTGATTTTGAGGCAACAGTTGAAATTGGAATAGCTAAAACATCACGAGCCATGCATAAGAGAATAGGAAATCTTGGTGCATTAACCTTCCACCAATTTAAAATATCAAACGATCGGTCATCACTTGAACTCCTCAAATACTTATCTAGATCGATTTGTTATCATGTCATCCTTCCAAATTGGATCTTTTGAATTTCATTGAATATCTTGTCCCAGATTGCGGTTGTAAAACACTAGACCCTTAAAAATTTTGTTTCTCATGGAGCGACTTCCTTTGGCTTTCACTAAGAACTTTTATTTTGTAATCATGAAACATATCATAGCATGATGACCTAATAAGTTGTCTTGAACAACCATGTCCTTCATACATATCCATAATAGAAACTCTACATACTTGCTTGAAGCGGGGATCTAAAACAACAAGAGATATATATTCAAATTCATTTTTTCTATGGCAATATTTAGCAAATTTTGTCATCATTTTGGAAGCCATACTTCTCACATTTGGATCACCATCCATTTGCCAACTTTGAAGTAGACAAAGAACTTCTGTAATTTCATGAAAAAAAATATTTGATGTCACAAACAAAGAACCAGAAATTCTTAAATTGAGTTCATAAAATATTTCCAAGAAAGGGAGCAATCTTTTAACATTATTCTAATCATCATCACTTAAAATACCATTTACAATATGACTTTCATCATCATCCTTCTCTAGTTCTGATTTAAATTGAGTATCAATCTCATACCTTTCAAAAGCTCTCTCCAACTTAGCTGCACTTAACATTAAAATGTGGAATTCCATCTTGTAGGAACATCTAAGCATAATATACTTTTAGTTTTTTTATTTTTCAATTTCAATGCATTCTTTAAATTTTTGTAACCTTGCGGTGATTGTGAATATATCTTCGCTCTTGAACATGTGACAGATTTAGATATCTCTTTCAGGCCATCTTGCACAATTAAGTTAACAATGTGAGCTATGCATCTCATATGTAAGAAGCGACCATCTAGAATACTATCTCCCCTTTTGCCAAATTTTTTTTGTAGGTGCGTGATGATGCCATTGTTAGAACTTACATTATCAGCATACAATAAAATTGCTTCAATCCCCAATCTACAAGACACTTCTCAACTTGTTAATTCTCCCCTATGACTATAGATTGGACAAAGTTTATAACTCTTTTATTGAGTTTCCAATCATCAATAAAATGTGCGTGATACATATAGTTAATTCGTTGAATTAATGTCCAAGTGTCAGTAGTAAGACAAACTCTGTGGCAGGACTTTTTGAATAGATTTTTTAAAATTGCTCTCTCATCTTGATAAAATTTAAAGCAATCACGTGTCAATGTCCACCGTGAAGGTATTTGAAATATTGGACAACAGACATGAAATGTTTAAACCCCAACCTTCTACATGCTTGAGAGGTAATTCATCATAACCATCATTCTTAAAGCTCTCCGTACATTTTCTTGGTCAAATCTCCATGCCTTAAGACTTGCGGAATGCTCCTCACTTGACCACTAAATTGAAATGCAAGTTTAGTTTGATTTGGTTCATTTTAATAGGATTCTTGACCTGAAAGATGTGCCCTTAAGTTTGAAGTGCCATTAATCTTTGGATCACGTGATATGATTTCCACAATAATTACACTTACTCATTTTTCTCCTTCCTCATTAGTATACCTCACAAAGTGATCCCAAACTTGATCCCAGTCTAGGAGCTTTTTTTTTTTTGAAATTGGCGGTTTCTCATCGCGACTAGCATCTCCGTAAGTTGAACTTGTCTTGGTCATAGCTCTAGAGGAACGTGTTTGAACTATCTCCAACTTGTGACATGTTTCTACTTCTAGAATAAAAAAAATTAAATAAATTAAAAAAGAATGAAAAAAAACATGTTTTAATAAATTACATCAATAAAACTTACTTCAATTAAAGAACGCTTGGATGCTACAATATTGAGAAGAAAAAAAATACATGAATCGTATAATTAAACAATATTAATTCATGTGAATCATGTTAACAAATTGTAATGCTCAATCAGCTCCATCATTCATCTAGCAATGTATCCCAAATATTATAATATAATGTCACATTTCTTAACATTACCGTTCAATATTATTTTTATTAAAGCCATCCCAATAAATCAAATTGTATTACTTGCATAGTTGCATTTAAAAAACACTAAGATAAAAAAAACATCATAAGGCTTACTTTATTTTTCCAAGATGCATCTCTCTACATACTACATGTCATACTAGAATGAAGCATAAAACTAGATTATCCTTGAGTTGAGCATAGAGATAGGCGATAAGTTCAAATCATATGTTATACTATAATGCTGATAGCAATGAGCCAATGATGTAAAGACTAAAGAGCATGTAATTTCACGTTAGCACTTAGCAGTTAGCATGTTCATATTTCATAGGAACTAGGTAGTAGGCACTAGGCAGAACTACAACAGACAAACACAAACTTCATAGGCACTAGCTATTTTTTTCTTTATCAATAAGAAAAAAAAAGAAATTCAGAAACTTCTTCCAAAAGGGCTCTTCCAGAATTCCAGTAACCAACATGATAGATAGCATAAAATCCTAAACCATCAACAATCAATAAAGTCCACGACAGTGACGACACAATCACAATTCACACAGGCTCACAAAAAACCAAACCGAATAAACCAAACCGACCCACTGCTCACCCAAGCTGAATCAAACATTCAAAACATCAACAAAATTTCAACAAAGGAAAGAGTAGAGAGAGAGAGAGAGAGAGAGAGAGAGAGAGAGTTGATAATGTGATTTAGTTCTTACGTTTACCTCTCAAAGAATAAAGTCCACGACAGTGACGACACAATCACAATTCACACAGGCTTTCAAATCACAATAAACCAAACCGTTCAGATACTTGCCACCCAGTGAATCAAACATTCAAACCATCAACGAAATTTCAACAAAGGAAGGAGTAGAGAGAGAGAGAGAGAGAGACAGAGAAAGAGAGAGAGAGAGAGGACTGAGGAGTTGAGATAATTTGATTTAGTTCTTACCTGTTGGCTGTTACCTCTCAAAGAATAAAGTCCACGACAGTGACAACACAATCACAATTCACATAGGCTCACAATAAACCAAACCGACCCACTGCTCACCCAGGCTGAATCAAACATTCAAACCATCAACAAAATTTCAACAAAGGAAGGAGTAGAGAGAGAGAGAGAGAGAGATAGAGAGAGGAGTTGAGATAATGTGATTTAGTTCTTACGTTGGTCATTACCTCTCAAAGAATCAAAGAGACTTAAATTCGAAATCAAATGTGAAGAGTGAACGTGAAGAGTGAAGACATAAGTCACAGAACCTGTAGGCTGTAGATGTAGCCTATCGGTTATCCGACATCCACTACTGCTAGGGCAAAAAAATAAAAAAGGAAGGAGAAGTCGCCAAGTCGGCGTCGCAAATAGGAAAGTGACGAAAGCGGAAAGCCCAAAATATCGAGATTGAATCGCCGGAAAGGCCGACCAGCACGAATCTTTGTCAATGCCTTATGCCCTAGTCGAGACTCGAGACTCTCCATCCTCAAAGAAGTGTATGGCATCGGCTCATCCATCAAGAGTCGAGGAATGAAAGGCAACACTGGTTCGAACTCGGCGTCTAAATCACTATTCGACTTTGCGACTCAACTCATTCATGAGGCGCGGACCGACTCCACGGACTCGGTTACCATAAACCGAAATCGATTTTACCATAAAATTTATTAACTTAAAACCAACCAAAACCATAAAACCGCATTAACCCATAATTTCAACCAAAAACCAAATAATGAATATAAAAATCGAACCAAACCGACCAATTAACATCGATTCGGTTCAGTTTTTCGGTTTGAACCGTCTAATGCACACCCCTAGTGATGATTGGCTCAATGATCTTATACCTTATATTGAGAAAGAAGTATTTGAATCGATTCCCAATGAATCTATCATGCAATATTATCAGACAATGCAAAATAGATTAAAAAGTTTGTAAACATTTTTTATTAGATTGATGATAATGTAATACAATTCATCCTTTTGGTATATTCATTGTTAAATTCACCTTCTTTTTTAAATTAGTTTTTGCCCACCCTGAAAATAAAGGCTGGTTCCGCCCCTGCACATCGCATTTATAAATATAAAATTCATAAAGTCTTAATTATGAGTTCACATAATTATAAAGATAGTACAATGACATATTTAAGGAATGACTTTTGTGACTAACATAATTAAACATACGTAATAAGTGACAAAGAAGATAAAATTATCATATGCCATTGCTTTTGCTTAATCACATCATGTTGAGAAATTTGAAAAAAAAATCATAAAAGATTTTGAGTGAAGTAAAAAACTCAGTAGGATTTATATGTTGCGAAGCTAATAAAGACACATGCTTAATTGTAATTAAAATTTATGATTTTATGCATAAATATATATTAATTAAACTTCTTATTTGTACATGTATAATTAATTTTATAAGACAAGCCATATCAAAGCTTAAGTTAAAGTATAAGAACTTAATCAAAACAGATAACAAATAAAAGAATCAAATTAGTTTAAATTAATCCTAAGTTTCTATGAGATGTTTCTCTTAAATTCCCCAACTCCATAGAATATTTACATAATTTTGAAAGTTATTTTGACATTGATTTGGATTTTCTTTCTTATCTAATTAATAAATAGTATCAAATTAATTAATAATTTCAAAAATTTGTCAAAACAATATGAATTATTCTCTAATGATGGCTTCCTACCTTTAAGATATATCCCATGAAATTATAAGAACATTTAAACTTAAATTAAAATTAAAGTTCATAATTTATGTGATAATTAAAATGAAATGTCATCAATTAAATTAATTAAAATCTATAAAATTTATTTTATTTAGAGCTTTAGAGTGATCCTTCATTTTTTTTTTGATGGGGTGTTCACTCTTTTGGAATTAATGTGTAAAAAAAATTAGACTCAACCCCAAGTGGAGCCTACTATTCGTCACACTCTTTAAAATATTATATTCAACTTAAACCTTCATGAAATTACAACTTAAAGTCTATCTTTAAATTATTAATCATTTGAATTAGAATTACCCAATAATAATAAATTAAATCTCATTCTAAAAGTATAACTTAAATGTTAAAGCATAGCTTTGACTTCCCACACTAGCTTTTGCATACACATTAGATTGTTAAGCCACCGATCTTAAACTTAGCTTAGGATGGTTCTTATTTTGTGGTGTGATATTCTAGACTAGATGTTTGGATTATTTACTCATATATTAGATGTTTTGACATTATTTATTATACATGAGTTATTTCTGTAAGGAGCTAAGCCTAATAAAAGGGGGTCATTATAGCATAAATAAATTTAATGTCATTTATTTGCAAGTGTTATTTGCTTAAGCTCCTAAGCATGAGCCATTAAGATAAGTGAGCATGGTAAATGCTAGTGTTAAGCCCAAGTATATGAAATATAACTATTTTTGTATATGTTTACTCTAGCTAACATTTATTTTGTTTTCTTAGCAAGAATTTTATTTTTTGGATTTAAAATATAATGTGTAGCTAAAATTAAGTTAGAACTTTATGGTTCAAGATAAGCAATGATTAGAGGGCATGGACTTTGAAGACTCTATGAAGTCTCAAGCACTTACACTTAATGAAGACAAAAAAGACCCCTTTCTTTAGAAAAAAAATTGTTTACCCATTGCATATAAAAGGTACTTGCCTAATAAAGATAGTCACCTTCTTAGGGAAGTCTTCCTTCTAAACTAAGATTGATTGTTAATCATCTACTGTATATATGCTTGTAGGCATTATTGCATACAAATGCCTCTTAGATAAATTCAATGTTTACTACTCAAACACACACACACACACACACACACACACACATATATATATATATATATATATATAATGCTAAAAATTATTTCATTAGTTAAGAGCATCTCATACCAGTCATGATCCTAGATTTAAAGAGCAAGTTTAGGTTCCTAGATTCTTTCTTAATTAATAACAACCTAACAATCTTATATTTTATAAGACTAGTCATATAGTTTTATTTTGTTGGAAGTGTTAGCTAACTACTCATACAGATGGGTAATAAATCTAGAAGAGTCAAGATATATTCATATATTTTAATCGTAATGATCTAATTTATCCTTTTTATAGTCATTAGACTAAGTTGAGCTTTTAGCTCATGCTGGAAGAGGCTAGTTGTTTCTTCTTATTAAGGGTATAAGTTCTCACATCTTAGGCATTTTTACAGTATTATATTATTAGAATATAAGTCCTAGCATTATATTAAAATGTCAATTCAAAAAAAAATTTAAATCTTAATTTTAAAAAATTTATAGCCTAATTATAGAATTGACTGAAGTGCATATTGAATCTCCTAGTATCGGGGCACTTCTTACTTCTCCTCCTTTGAAATTTGCTAATAAGTGTTCCCATTTAAGTTTTCTCATTTGATTTTCAAATTAAACAATCTTGACTTAAATTTAGAAATCATAGAGATAATAGTTGACTGATTTAATTGAGTTCTCTCTAGAGATCATATATTGTATGATGTAATTTAGTGCAAAAGTTTGCCCCTATAAGGAACATGAAACTCATGTTAAAATCAATCTTGTCTTCATCTATGTGAGGAAGAGAAAAATCTCGGGTACACTAGACATATCAACCTTATAAGTTTTTATTAAATTATTGAATCCATCATAGAATGATATTCCTATTTTTTAGAGTGGTATACTATTCTTTAATGATGTATTTGATCATCGAAATAAGAACTCTAAAGATCTGTATGATGTCCTCCATTCTTTAATAACTATAACTCAACATCAAGCCTAGTCTAATGTATCAAAATTAACTATGACTTGTTGTGGATCATTTTTTTAGTTTCAATCACCTTACTTTGAGTGCGGCCTAAATAATAAAAAGATAGCTATGCTTTCCCATTTTCACCTCACATGTTAGGCTAAATTGAACTTGATTTTGTTACTTCAATAAAAAACATCATTACTTAGCTTAAAATAATACTAAGAAACACCTCAATTTAGCAAGCAAGTACTTACCCCACTTCTCACACCTCTCTACAATAATTTAACAAAAGTATTGCTCGCAATTTAGTTTGATTAATTTGATTTTTTGATAAATGATAGTTTGATTTAAACAAATATGAAACCTATATTAGATTTAAACAAATTTGCTTTGAAATAATTAGGAGAAAGCAAAATTAATATCAAAATTGTTATCCAATCTTCTATAAAAGTTTTTCATAAAAGTTAACAAAATAATAAAAACTTTGATAAAATATTATGAGATAAATGCACCTAAAAGGTTTTTTAAGAACAAAACTAAATGATTTAGACCATCAATAATTCAAAAGAAAAGATCTAAGAGAAAAATAAAGAGAAACGAACATAATATAAACATTATGATCGTACTTATCCTCTGAAAAAATTGAATAATTTGCAATTACAACCAGCCTGATTACAGCTCTTGGAAGGAAATTTGGAAAGAAGAGTAAAAGGAGAAAGATTCCAGCAAAGTAATATTTTTTCCTTTTTTGAATATTTGGCCAACGAAGGTAGAAAATCAAACTTTCTGAATGTTGTATATATTTCTTGATAGAGAACCATCATTCTGTCAAACTCATAATAATAAAAATGAATTTTAATGAGGTGGCCCTTTAAAAGCGATATAGAGAAAAAGAAATTTAACCCTAAATCTTCTTCAGTTATACATTGAATTATAGGCCAAGGATCGACATTATTCTTCAGGTTTAGGGTTTAGGGTCGATCAAGGCCCGCGGTACTTACGTTGTTGTTCCAGTTTTCCCTCGAAAGAGGCATCAACCGGCCTCGTCGGACCGTCCGGGTTCGGAGGCGATCAAGGCCCACGGTACTTACGTCGTTATTCCGGTTTTCCCTCGAAAGAGGCGTCAACCGGCCTCGTCGGACCGTCCAGGTTTGGAGGCGATCAAGGCCCGCGGTACATACGTCGTTGTTCTGATTTTCCCTCGAAAGAGGCGTCAACCGGCCTCGTCGGACCGTCCGGGTTTGGAGGCGATCAAGGCCCTTACGCCGTTGTTCGATTTTCCTCGAAGAGCGTCAAGCGGCCTCGTCGGACCGTCCGGGTTTAGGCGATCAAGGCGCGTTACATCGTCGTTGTTCGGTTTTCCCTCGAAGAGCGTCAGCAACCTCGTCGAACCGTCCGGGTTTGGAGGCAATGAAGTCCCGCAGTTCCAACTTTTTCTGTTAGAAAATTGAATTTCTCACGACTTTAATAGATGATTCAGTAGTTGATAACCGCCAAGATGATGAGGGAGCGTTAGCCAGGAACTATCGTTCAAACGACTCAGAAAGTTTGGCAGGTAATTTATGAGCATCATCAGAGGGGAATATCTTCTCTCTCCTCTTTTTTTTTCTTTTTCTCATATGTAAGTGTATCCTTTTGTTAGATGGTAGTAAAAATTTTATCAAGCTATCCATGGCGAGAGAGTCAAAAGGAGGCAGCATTGGGGTGAGTGAGTTGCTTTACAAAATTCTCAAATTTTTGTCATTTCTCCCTCTTTATTTATTATGTATTTTTTTCTGGTGATGGCGAAGAAAATCCATAGTGTGTGGCTGAGACGATATACCATCCACTGTCACATCAGATAGTTTAATGGTGTTCCACATAAAGTTTTTCTTCCCTAATGAGTTGGTGGCCATTGTTGCCAAAAGTCGATCGAGGTTCACCTCCGAGGTACTTTTCTTGTTTAGATGATTCTTCGTGCGGGACTCCGATTCCCTTTGGCTCCTGAGTTGATTGAGATATTCAAAATATGTGGTGTAGCTTTGTCACAGTTTTCATTTCGAGCTTTAATGGTCATCGTCGGTTTGGCTATCTACTTCAGAGAGCGTGGTGTTACTTTGAATATCAAATACTTTTGTCGAATGTGTAGATTTACATGTGATACCTAGGGACGTGTTTCTTATCAGACTATAAAGAATTGGATAGAATTTTCAGCACGAGATCAATCTAGAAATTGGTTTAATGGATTCTTTTTTGTGAAAAATGAGTGGGGCCTTCCTAGAGATGGGGAAGATTGAATGACCTTCCAGATCCATTGCTGATGTCGGAGAATGAGATCCTGGCAACTCTTAATATCCCTGATGTAGGAAGCTTGCAACATGAGTTACATCACATTGGCAAATATATAGTTGAAGATAGAATGTTCAAGGTTGGCCTTTCTATCCAGGCAGGGAGATCTCATTCTTTTTCACTGAAGAGATCAAGTAAAGGTGATGAAATGTCTCCTCATATTCATAGGGTTCTTTCAAGAAGCGTCACAATCGAGGGTGGTGGCAATGTTTCTTCCCTAAAGAAAAGAAGGCATCTGTGACACTTCGTCGAGATATTTGTGAAGAAGATGTTCAGTTGACCTCCGAGTTTAGTTGTTTCAACTCATGATGGGGAGTTTGTTTCGAAGCCACATTCGAAGAGGTGTTAAATCACATATATCTCGGGCATCAACGAAGCGGATGAATTGACGTTGTCTTCCCTTCTTTCTTCTTTTCTTCTTCTTTTCTTTTTGTAATATTTGTGATGGTTCTTTTTTATAGGTAACTCAAACATTAGAGGCGATATGGCATTTGGGTGTCACTTTAGATGAGTGGAATCTTGAATTTGTGAAGATAAAATATCTGCAAGTATGAGCGAAAGATGAGTATTAAAGCCAAAGAAGTGGCGACTTTGGAGGATCAGCTGACCGGGTGCAGAACTGAGCTAGCGAACATGTCGACTTCTCTTTCTCTCCGGTGTCAAGAGGTGGAGCACACTCATGATGAGCTGATTGAGGTGAGGACAGAGACTCGTCAGAAAGAGAAAAGACTCAAGGCACTTACAGCGGAGAAGAGAGCTCTCGAACTGGAGAAGAAACCATTATAGGATCATCTTTCTGAGAAGGGGCATATAATGTCAGAAGCGGAAGCAAATGAAATCTCCTTGACGGCGGTGGAAGACTTTAAGAACTCCACGCTTATCTCAGGTACACTAGACCATGTTCAGAAGCTTCGTAATCATATACTTGATGTTGAAGTGAAGGACTTGGAGCACCAATGTTTAGAGGAGGGCTTCATCAGAGGTTCTAAAGGAATTTGCTTAGTACATCGATCAGCTAGTATTGAGGATCCGTCTCGCCAAGTATCAAGACTCTTCGTCCGATTCGAGATGAAAGAGTTGAGAGTGAGTCCAATAGAGTATCTCCTAGTGGTGAGGAGGACGTTGATATCACCAACTGATATGATGTAGCATCACTTGAGGATGCATTTTTTTTAGATGATACACTCTTATTTTATTTTTACCTATCCGGGGTAATTGGTCGGAATATTATTACGATCTTGGCAAAGAGGTTGAATTGAATCTACTATTTTGACCTATCCAGGTTGTTTGTCGAGTCTCCTCGATGGCGTTAACTGTATGGAAGAGGTCGTAAGGAGTCCAAGGACCTTTTGACCTATCTAGGTTTTTTTTGTCGAGTCTTCCGATGGCGTTAACACTATGGATGAGGTCATGAGAAGTCCACCAATGACCTTTTGACCTATCCTAGGTTGTTTGTCAGAGTCTTCGCTCGATGACAACCTGTGTGGAAGAGGTCGCGAAAAGTCCCCTTGGGATTGATCATGCTCCGATTGAGATATAACGTGAGTTGTATATTTCTCAAGTGGGGGGATTAAATGAAGAAGAAACAAGTTTGTAAGAAGAAAGCTATAAATTCATTACTCTGATAAGTTCAGTGATACAATCATAAGACAATTTTAACGTAGATATGAGTTTTAAGAGAAAATGACAACAACGACAACAACAACAACAACAACAACAAGTCTTTATCCCACTAAGTGGGGTTGGCTACACGAAGAGGAAATGATAAACGAGATAAAATAAAAGCTGCGATAATTATGCAGTAGGAAGTACTGATAATATTTTTGGGAGATTCTCAGTGTTCCAAGTTCGAGGTAAAGTTTTTCCCTCTGAATCCTTGAGCTTGAAAGTTCCTGGCTTCACCATAGCTATAACCACATATGGGCCATCCCAAAGAGGTGAGAGTTTATTGCGTTGAGGGCCTTTGCACGTAGCTTGAGACTTCATAGACCAAGTCACCACGGATATGGGATGAGGTTTTACTCTTTTGAAGTGACAAGCTACCCTTTGGTGATGAAGAGCGTCCGGCAGCCATGAGTTTGGGGAGTAGGTCAAGTCTTTGTCGGAGTTTTTCTTCATTACCGTCATGATTGAATAATTGAACTCTTGGACTTGAAACTCTGATATCTACTGGTATAATAGCTTCTGTGCTGAAACACAAGTTATAAGGTGTCTCACGTCGGTGTCGATGTAGTCTGTAAGCCAAAGAACATTAGAAAGCTCATCAACCCATTGCCCCGCCTTCTTGAGGCGTGTTTTAGTCCTTTGAGTATAGTCACATTGGTAACTTGATGCGTTAGTTTGAGGATGTGCTTCTGGATATCGCGGTGAATGTAAAGATCTTTGCAAAAGGATGTAAAGACTTTTCCGAAATTGGGTTCCATTGTCGGTGATGATCTTTGCGGGAAGACCGAATCGACTATATTTTTCCAAACAAATTATTTAGCATTTGCCTCCGTAATTTTAGCGAGTGGTTCGGTTTCCACCCATTTAGTGAAGTAGTCGATGGCTAAAATGATGAACTTTCATTACCCTGATGCTATCGGAAAAGGTCCCATGATATAAATCCCCCACTGAGCAAAAGGCCACGAGCTTTGAATGGATGAGAGCTTTGTATGCAACATGTGAGGGAGGTTAGAGTGTAACTGACAACTTGCACATTTTTTTATGAACTCCAAGGCATCTTGTTTCATCGTAGGCCAATAGAACCCTTGCCTTATAATTTTAAGGGCTAGCCCTTCCTCCTGGTGTTCTCCTCATATCCAGTGAACCTCTCTTAATGTAATGTCGTCCAAGGTGAGAGACATTTGAGGTATGGTCCGAGAAAGCTCATTTGTATAGTTCACCTCAGATAATAGTAAAGTTTGAAGCTTGTCTTGACTAATGCAGTTGGGTCTTGAAGAGTTCCTCTTGTAGAAAAAAAGGCAGAGGTCCATCCACGAATGTTCATTTATCTCATCAATTGCTTGAATTACCCATGACCCTTGGATACTCAGAAAATGTATTTCTTCAACATGCCTTCTCTTCAGATCCCAGTAGCGGATGAAGCAAGCTTAGCGGCTTGAGTATTCTTCTCATAGTATGTGAATGATTTGATGTGTCTTGAAATGGGCAAGAAGAGACTTCACCAAGTGGAGGTATTATGCCGGTGGGATTATGAGCATTAAAGTTTTCCTTAACTTGGACAAGTTGAGAGTCGGTGTGTGTATCACTAAGTCTTGAGCCTTCGATGGAGAGTCTCAACCTATGAGCCTCATATTGACCATATTATTAGTTGCGAAATTTTAAAGAAGTCCATATCTGGGGTATTCTGGGGAAATAAGTAAGATTCCCTCACCGGTGTTCCTGAAGCTCCATCAACATGAGGGTCCATTGAGGAGACAAAAGGCATGTAGCGGATAGCTCCTCACGGAGTTGGGGCATTCCATATAAAGTCTAGATATACCGACACCATTAACCTCCCCGGTTTACGTAGGATGACCCTTAATGGTAAATGAGTGTAAGCCAGAAAGTGTGAGCTTGGAAGTATGGGACGCAATTTTTGCTGAGAAAACTAAAATAGAGCCACCTTATCGACAAGTGGATAACGACTTTCTATATCGAGAGAATTTTCGACATAATAAATTGGTGGTTGTATCCCACTTTCTTCGCACTAAAGCGAGCTTATCGCATGGGAAGAGACTGCGAGATATAAGTATAATATCTCTCCTTGAATAGGCTTGGATAGTAGGGGTGGAGATGCTAAATGCTCCCTTAGCTTCTCAAAAGCAGACTGACATTCATCAGTCCATTAAAAATTAGCTCCCTTTAATATTTTAAAGAATGACAAGTATCTATCCCCAGAACGGGCTAGGAAAAGGGATAACGCAGTAATTCGTCCATTCAAACGTTGAACTTCCTTAATATTCTTCGGAGGAGTCATATTTTTGAGAGCTTTGATTTTCTTGAGGTTGGCCTCTATCCCACAGTGGGTTACCATAAATCCAAGAAATTTTCCCGACGTAACCCCAAAAGTACATTTGGTCGGGTTGAGTCGCATGTTATAACGTCAAAGAAAGTTAAAGCATATTTCTAAGTCAGAAATATATAGTGATTCTTCCAAGCTTTTCACTAACATGTCATCCACATATACCTTCATTGCGCGTAGGTCTTTAAAGACCTTATTCATAAGCGTTGATAGGTAGCACCGATTTTTAATCCAAACGGTATAACTTGGTAGATAAACCTTTATATGTTTGAAATGCTGTAGCTTCTTCATCCGTTGGGTTCATTTTTATTTGGTTGTAACCAGAGTAAGCTTTCAAAAAGCTGAGCATTTGATGTCGAGATATAACATCAACCAACTGATCAATTCGAGGAAGAGGAAAACTATCTTTCGGGCAAGCCTTGTTAAGGTCAGTGTAATCCATACACATTCTCCATGTTCCGTTTGTTTTCTTAACTATGAAAACATTCGCTAATATGTAGTAATGTACTCTCGTATGAATCGCTTAGAAGCTTGTTAACTTCTTGCTCGATAGCGGAAGCGTCGGTGCAAAACTTCACTTCTTACGGATGATCGGTTTGAATGTGGATCGATCTTGAGGAGTGCATGATCACATTGGGGTCGACTCCATGTCCGTCCACTCAAGCGAAGATGTCTTAATTTTTGTGCAAGAAGTCTATGTATTTTTCCCTTTGTTCATCGAGAGCGAGATCCAACTTACCTGCTTGGTAATGGTTGGTCATCGATAATGCAACAAAGAGCAAGTCTTATAGCGAAGCTTTGGTACTTCTTCATATCAAAATTAAAATTTTTGATCAAGGTCACGAGAAGGGTGGTTGAGCTTGTCTGAGATAACATGATTGTGCTATCTGTTGATTTCCACAGACCACTCCAACTCCAACGGGGGTTAGAAATTTCATCTTAAGATGAGATACTGAAGTGATTGCATCGAAAATTGATTGGAGGTGCCTTCCAAAGATAGCGTTATATACTGAATCTGACTTGACCACCATGAATTGGATTAAATGAGCTACTTGTCGAGGAAATTCACCAAGGATAACAGGAAGGGTGATTGTCCCCTCTACTCGCACAGGGCAATTATCAAACCCGTACAATGGTCCTGCAGCGGGTTGGAGATTTTCTCTAACCAGGCCCATATTAAGAAATGCGGAGTAAAATAAGACATCAACAGAACTCTCATTGTTAATCAAAATTTTCTTAACATTATAGCATGGGTCACCGATCCCTACGCTGATGATAAGTGGATCTTGATGAGGAACATGTACTCCTTCTAAGTCTGAGTCATTAAAAGTGATGGAATGATCGATCGAGACTTCTTTAACTCGGCTCTTCATAGATGGTAATGAGAACTTGATTAGATAGTATTGGTCCTCCTGATTGTTTCAATTTCTCCATTTGATGATTGTTTTATTGTTTACGTGATGATTGTCACGGTTGCCCCAGGTTGGAGGTATGTTTATTTAAGTTGATTGATTCTTCATAAATCGATATCCTTTTGAATGAGCCTCTCAATTTCTTCTTTGAGTTGTTTGCATGCCTCAGTAGTATGTTCATGACTTCGATGGAAGAGACAATATTGCTCCTGATTTCCTAAATTTGATTTCAGTGGATGTGGCCACTTGATATTTCCTTCATCTCGAATAGCCATTAGGAGATTAACACAAGATGTGTTTAGCGGCATGTATTCCTTTTCGGGTCGTGGTTCACGTCGTTGATATGGGAGTCGTGGAGGGAGATCACGACTGCTTTGTTGCTTCTTTTGATAGGACTTTCGGTCCCCATTCCCTGGGGTGCTTTTACGTTTTCCTGTAGATTGCTCAAATTATTTACGATGGATAGTAATAGCCTCATCAGTAGAGATTTGTGCTTCTACACGATGAACCAAGTCAGCATATGAGCGGACCGTGTCTCGCATTAGTGATGAGTAAAAGACCACGGGCGGAATCCTCCAAGGAAAACTCCTCTTAATAGTTCGAGTCACTCAGTATTTGAGCTTCAGGAGAACCTGGAAGTATTCCTTATGTGATTCACCCTGTTTTAATGCGAGAGATGGGAGGAATCTTTAATGATCCTCCGATTTGCAATGAACTATTCTACAAAAATCTTGGCGAGTTCGTCAAAGGTATGGATGGATTCCCTTGGAAGGGAGTAGAACCAAGTGCGAGCTTGTCCCTTGAGGGTAACTGGAAATGCCTGACAAAGCAGTGTGTCAGGAGCTCGTTAGATATGCATGATAGTCTTGTAATGGTCGATGTGTTCATGTGGGTCAGTCTCCCCATCATAGGAATCAATGTTCGGAAGCTTGAAACCCACAGGAATAGGATGTTGAAGAATAACCTAAATGTGAGATTCCTCATAGCGTGAGGGGAAGATGATTTCTATCTTGGAGGTGAAATTGTCTTGCATTAAGCGTCCACAATTACACGTATAACATGGAGTGGGAGTGGGCGAGAAATGTCGCTACCAAGTAATAATTGGTGGATTAGCATCGGTTGAGCTGCGTGATGGATGAGTAGAACTAGTGGTGTCGAGATCGACATCCGTCTCTACGGGAACTTGTCAAGGAAATTAGCATTTTGACCTCCCATTGCTGATTGATCTTGGGGAGATGTGCTTTCTGCGGTAGTGGCTATTGTGTTCCTCACAAAAGTCGGATCATCTCATTTTGAGACACTTCCATTCGGCGCACACGATCTTCTAAAGAGATTTCTACCGCCTTCAAACCAGTCACGCTATCGAGGGAAGTGAGGCGAAGGTTGGCATCCTTGGTTCAAGGATTGGTTTTAGTGGCGGAGTTGAGCGGGAGGCTCGTTATTCTGAGTGTTGTGCTATTAGCCATAACGAGGGTGTTCACAGGAATTGATTGAAGGGTTCTCTTCCGAGATGGCTAAAGCTATGCGCGTCTAGAAAATCGGTTCAGAGTAAAAGTTTTTCTTAACCGTTGTGAAATCCAAAGACACAAAGGTATTTAAAGAGTGAACAATAAAACTCAGAATTTTACGTGAAAAACCTCGAAAAGAGGAAAACCATGAGCATAGAGTAAAAACTATGTATACATTTTAAGATCTTCCGTCACGGATTACGAAATATGAAAGGGACAACGACAGTAATAGACGATGTTGGCGATGATGTTGGCAGCGATGTTGGCAATGATGTTGATGATGATGATGATGATGATGATGATAATGGCAATCGCGACCGGTGGATGGTAACAACGGACGGCAAGGAGATCGGATACGATGGCGGCACGGCGGCACGGTGGTTGACGACCGTCAGTGGCGGCACGATTGTCTTGGAGGATCTTTAGAGCTCTCTCTCTCTTGTTGGGCTCCCCCATGAAATGATGAGGTTATTTATAGGTGGAGCGATGGCGTCTCAGAATACATGCAAAACCCATACCACTCCACTTCATCGGACGGCTCACAATGATCCCTTTGATCATTTGATGTATTTTAAATATTTGAATGCTAAAATGAAGTCGGAATTTTGAGATCTTGGGCTTGTTAGATCCGGCTCGTCGAGATGCTCGATTTGACTATAAACACTCCATGTTTAAAAGATTTTTAGGGATTTAACTGATATCCCAAAGTTTCTAATGATATTTTAAGTGCTCGATCTCGACCAGTTTCAACTTCGGATCAGTTTGCTTTTAGCATCAAGATTCGTGCTTCGCCTAGTAGTATTTTAAGTGTCATATCAGTTCTACATCACAATTTTTTTCAACTATCAACACACAAAAAAATTTACTTCTATGGGCTATAAATCAATTCTAGCCTTCGACGAAACCATTGTGCTATATGCTGGGTAGATTACACTCGACGCACCACTATAATATTAGTGGCACTTGACCAACATGCCACTCCTTGCACAACACTAGTTGTAGGTGTAGTCATCTAGCCATTTCGATCTATCTTGGCTTAGTAGTCTCCTTCAACTCTCTTTATAAGTTACCCATGACTGTTTCTTTCAATAAATTTATTTTTAATGCAAATTCGATATTCCTATCATCAAAAAAGTCTGAGAGTAATTTTTTTAAAAAAATTTATTACATATAGTTACCAAACAAATTTTTATGATTACTGTTTATCATCTAAATATTGAATGATTAATGAACATCAATGTGAAATAATATTAAACACCTAATCATAGTTAAATAAAATATAAAAATTGAACACAACAAAATATACAAATAAATTCAACACCCAGTGAGAGTTAAATTCAATTTTTCTAATAAATGCTGAAAATAAATAAATATAATTATATAGTAAAATGATTTTCAAAGTTTCATCTTTATATACATACATACATACATACACACACACACACACACATATATATATATATATATATATATATTGGTAACTCTATGGCCCATTATTTATTATGATCATTTACCAAAGGAGACTAGTGGAAGACTAAGACATACCTTTTTGAAGTATTTTCTCTCAAAAACTTATTAGAATGTGATAAATAATTTCGTTTGTCTTTTTGAAAATTATTACTGTAGTGTTTAGATAGTTCACTAAATATAATTATAAAATAGTGCTTTATTTGAATAAGCTTCCTACAAAATTAATTGATTGTGTTCCTATAAAGCTCATATCATTTGAGTTCTTTCAACAAACCTTCTAATCTCCATAGATAAACAACCATTCCTTCTTATGAATTTCATCTCATTCTTCTTATGTGGTGTGTTCTCCATGGCTTCTGCCACCACTTTGTTAAGCAACATGACTGACAAGGCGGCACTTCTTGCTTTCAAGGTTCGGATAACTAATGACTCATCAAGGGACTTGCACTCATGGAACGACACCACAGATATTTGCAGCTGGGAGGGTGTCTCCTATAGCAAGAAGCATAAGGGAAGAGTTGTGTCGATCAACCTCAACTCTCGTGGCTTCACCGGCTACATCTCCTCTTTTATAGAAAACCTCACCTACCTTCATCACATGGATCTCAGCCAAAATCAAATCTTTGGCAGAATCCCACCTGTCCTCTTTAAGTTTCCAAGACTTCACTTTTTGAACTTGAGTTTAAATTATTTAAATGGTGAAATCCATTCTAATCTAAGCTATAGTCTCACAACTATCAACCTCAATGAAAATTGTATAAGAAGGAAGCATACCACCATCACTTGGCTATCTTTCAAAGCTCAGTTTTATTTCTCTCTCTAATAATAGTCTCACAGGTAAGATCCCACCTTCTCTTGGCAACCTTTCATGACTCCAACACCTTGATTTATCCAGAATCAACTTAAGGGGAGCATGCCTGGAAATTGGCAATCATCAAAGCTTGGAATACTTATGTCTCTATGAACATGCTTTAAGAGTTGCCAACCTCCATTTTCAACCTTTCAGATACTTCAAAGACATGGCGGAAACAAGTTTGAAGGCTTGATTCCAACTACTTTTGGAGACAACCTTCCTAATCTTCAAAGACTTCTTATGTCTGATAACAATTTCAAAAGGCCAATTCCAGCTTCATTACCTAATGCTTCTAATTTGAACAGTATTTATATGAACCGTAATAACTTTAGTGGAATAATTCCTTTTCAACTTGGAAGGTTGAGACTTCTTACAATATTATGCTTAACAGAGAATCAGCTTGAAACAAGTGATCGTAGTAGTTGGCGATTCATGGATGCCCTTACTAACTGCTCACAGTTAGAGGTACTGTCCTTGGATGATAACAAGCTTAATGGAACTTTACCTAGCTCCATAGCTAACATTTCCACCAAGATTCAGAAGCTAGGAATTTCTAATAATCAAATATATGGAAGCATTCCATATGGAATTGGCAATCTTATAAATTTGGTAATTCTGCTTCTTGATTCGATCTATCTCACAGGAGCCATTCCAGAGAGTATCAGTAAACTTCCAAGGTTACATGTCTTAGGTCTACATCATGGTATGTTAACTGGAACTATACCTTTTTCGATTGGCAACTTAACTCAAATGTAGTATCTCTATTTAGATGATAATAGTTTCAATGGCCCCATACCACCAAGCATTGGAAATCTTAAGAGCCTTCAATTCTTTTTCCTTGGAAAAAATAATTTGAATGGCAACATACCTAAAGAGGTTTTTACATTACCGTCTATATTATTTCTTAAATTGGATTTCAACTTTCTCATTGGCTCTATTTCATCAGAAATCGGTGATCTCAAACACGTTGTAGTGCTTCATTTACAAGAAATCAATTGTTTGGTGAAATTCCCAACTCAATTAGTGGTTATATGAGTTTGGAAGTGTTGAACTTGAGCTCTAACTTCATTCAAGGGGCTATTCCTTCATCCATGGGTGACTTAAAAGGCCTAGTGGCACTAGATCTATCTAATAATAGTTTGGCAGGGCATATTCCATATTCTTTGGGAACATTGAGGGGCCTTCAATACTTGAGTTTTTCTTTTCTCAGCTTGTTGGTGAAGTCCCTAGCGAGGGAATCTTTTTGAATGCAACAACAACATCCCTTCAAGGAAATTATGGGCTTTGTGGTGGAGTTTCAAACTTGCATCTTCCTTCATGCCCCCATATTAGTTCATATGAAAAAAACAACCACGATTGGCACTATTAATGATTCTCTTACTAAGCATGGTAGGCTTCTCTCTAATCCTCTTCTTCATATTATGCTTTAATTATAGAAGAACAAATTCTATGAAGAATTCTTCCAATCAAAAGTGAAGATATCTATCCAAAGGTCTCTTATGCTGAGGCGTAGCGACTAATGGGTTTTCACTTGCAAATTTGCTTGGAATCGGACAACATGGTTCTGTGTACAAAGGCTCATTAGAAAAATATGAATACAAAATTGTGGCTGTCAAAGTCTTTAACCTTCAACAACAAGGAGCTTCTAGAGCCTTTGCAACTGAGTGTGAGGCCTTGAGATGCATCATACATCGGAATCTAGTAAAGATCATAACTTGTTGTGTGGGGATTGATTC
Organism: Cymbidium sinense; assembly: GCA_021442155.1. Taxonomy (NCBI): domain Eukaryota; kingdom Viridiplantae; phylum Streptophyta; class Magnoliopsida; order Asparagales; family Orchidaceae; genus Cymbidium; species Cymbidium sinense. Next base: position 251,696,365 of record CM038214.1, read on the forward strand.
AAAAGGTGATGATTTCATGGTTATAATCTTTGGATTCATAACAAATGGTAATTTAAATACATGGTTGCATGCGAAGGACTATGTGATGGAGCATCTTGACCTAACGAAAAGGCTAGACATTGCCATAAACATTGCAAATGCACTTTGCTACCTTCATAATGAGTGTGAAACACCAATTATTCATTGTGATTTGAAACTGAGTAATGTCTTTCTTGATGATAACATGGTTGCTAATGTTGCTGATTTTGGCCTTGCTAGGCTCCTCCATAGTTCTGTGAGCAATCCGTTAAGTGATTCAAATCAAACCACTCATGTGATAAAAGGAACCATTGGGTACACTGCTCCTGGTACTAATCTTTATTCTTCACCCTTCAATTTGCTATAGCTATAACGTTTTTTCTTATTATATTGAAATGTATAATAATTCAAGATGCTTACTTTATAGAATATAGTGTAGGGGGCCAAATTTCTACCATGGGGGATGTTTATAGCTATGGAATCCTTCTCATGGAGTTGTTCACTGGAAGGAAACCTGTGGACAGAATTTTTAGAGATGATCTAAATCTACATAAGTTTGTAGAAATGGCAATTCAGGGAGTCATGGAAGTCATCGATGCGGTTGCAATTTCAAGATGAATGGCATTCAATCAAGTAGTGCAATTTATGAATGTTTGATTTCAATTTTACACTTAAGCCTTCTATGTTCAAAAGAGTCACCAAGAGAGAATAAACATGGCATATATTTGCATTGGAGTTGCATTCAATAAGAGATGCATGTTTGAAGGCGGCTTATATTGAAATGGGTCACAAAGTAAAGATAAGTAAAATCATAATAAGGATTATGTTATTATCTGCAATTCACTTATGATTAATTCTAAGGTTTGTTAGCTATGTAAAACATGGAACAATTAGTTTTATAACTATAGTGAAGTGCATTGAGAGTGTATGGGATAGGTAAAAAGAAGTCATAAATAAATTTTCTAATTTGATATGCAATTCAATCTAGTCACATAATTAATCCAAAGTCAATACACAATTAACAATAGGGAAATAAATCCTTTAATTATTATTTGTTTTAGTTGGTTCAATGCGAAGGCCAATTTTTGAAAACACATGAGCTTGTAATATATTTTGTATTATTTAGTGGATATATTATGATTAATTTAATTAAAACTCATAATAATAATAATAATAATAATAGTAATATAAAATTTAATAAATTTCTTATAAAATTATTTAAATTATATATTTTGTTAAGTTTAATATTTAAATAATTTTATTGAAGGTTTTCTAAAATTGGGATCAGTTTGGCTTGATCATAAGATACAATTAACATTATTTTATTTTTACTAATTAACATGAATAAATCACTTGAATATAAAATTAATTTTAATAATTTTTCATTAATGCAACTTAAATATTCCCATCATCAAAAAAAGTGTTAAAGTAATTTAAAAAAAATTAATTACTACATAAAATTACTAAACTAAATTTTATACTTAATACTCATCATCTAAATATTGAATAGTTATTGAATCTCAACGTAAAATAATAATAAAAAAAACATCCACATATCAAGAATTAAATAATATTATATAAAACATAAAATAGCAAAATTAGTAAAATTTGATGAGAGCAAGTGATGAATATTATATTAAATATGGTAATGAACGTTGAGGGATAAATACCAATAAAAGGAAATGTGCCAAATTAGAATATTATCACCACTCTAAGTTAAGAGACGCTGAACAAAAAATATAATTATATAGGAAACCAGTTTTCAAAATTTCATTCTATATATATATATATCATTCAATATAATTCTATCGAAATATATAAATAAAGAAAATAAAATTATAATAAATCTGTATACAAAAACAGATAAAAGAAAATTAAGAAAAGTCTGTAAAATCATTAGGATTAAATTTATAATCAGGATTTAATGCCATTTGTGAATATGAAAACTAAGCAAAATATCCAATTTCATCTATAAAACTAAAATTATTATCACCGTTTACTTAATAAAGACTTATTAGTAGACAAAGACTTAAAAGACTTCTCTATCTGCATTATTTTTCTCTCATGACTTAAAATCTTTTCATTTGCTTCACAGCTTCAGTTTTTGCTACTGATTTCATTTTCACGTTTTCTAGAATTACTACTGATGCACTCCAATGTTTCCCCCCTTTAAACCCTCATTACATATTATATTATCATTATATTTTATAGAATTTAACATAATTTTTTTACATTAAAAACTTTATATTTTTATTATAAATTATATTTGTATTTATAAATCTATATAAAACTTAGTATTAATTTTTAAATATATATATATATATATATATATATATATATATATATATATATATATATATATATATATATATATATATATATATATATATATGTATAATTATATCTTAATAAATTTTAATTTGATTTTTTTTTAAATTACTAAAAATATTAGTTTTATATTCTTTATTTTATTTTATGTTTATCATATATTTATATTATTTCATCATTTAGATTATTTTTAATAATTTAAATATTTATTACATCATCAGGTTCAAACCCAAGATTAACTCCGGTTGAAATCTTTAACTTGAACCTCTCTTTCATTCGGTTCTTTATCCGATCCGGTTTTCACAACCTTGATAAAATCATTATAATTAAATTTATAATCAGGATTTAATGCCATTTGTAAATTATTGTTATAACTTTTTTTCAGGATGAAAGTGAGTCGAGCTGACTCATGAGCTAGCTTAAGTTAGACCTGATAAATAGCTGATGAGCCGAGCAAGATGAACAAATAAATCATGTTTAAGCAAACCTCGACTCAACTCGTTAACTTATGAGATGGCTCATTTTAAAAATATTAAAATTAAATATACTTCAAATACATTAAATTTAATAATTATAATAATATTTCATCAATTTCTTTTGCTTCATAATATCTTCTCATTCCTATAAGATAACACCACACAATAGTCAAAAGATTCTTTTCCTTGTAGTCTAGTCGCTCGTTAGTTGTGTATTGATATTGTGTATTGACATTGACTTCTATTTGTTTTACTTATCAACATGGATATTATTTTTTAAAAATTAATTTCATCTCAATAATTATAATTTTTTCATAATAATTAGAATTAATAATTTAATTTATATTTAACATTTATTATAAATAAATAATTTATATTTAAATAATTTATTATATTTAAAATATATTATAAATTAAATTTATATTTAATTTTTATTAAGTTTTAATTTAATTTTTTTATTAAATGATGTCTCATTACCTTATGGCATATTTATGAAGTACACAACTTGGCACAATTGGCTACATAATTCCTCAAACTTGTTAGTTGTTGCCTATCCTGGCTATAGTTTTTTTTTTTTTTCGATAAATTCAATGTTCATTTGTTAAATTTTACCCAAAAAAAAAAAAAAGTTGGAACATACCATGGGTCGTTCACCTAGTTACCTTGGGTCCTTAGGTAATGCATCTATGGGGCCTCTATAAGAGCTTTAAGAACGTTTTCCCGTAGGCCCTCCTTAGATCTGCCCATATATATATATATATATATATATATATATATATATATAGGGGCGGAGTCAGAAAAAATTTTCAGTGGGGACATAAATTTCAATAATATCTTTAATCTTTTAATTTGAGATTAAACTCACATAAATAGTTTTATTTTATTTTTTAATTTTAATATAAATAAAGAAATATGATGATAAAAATTTACAAATTTATTACATTATCTGAAATTTCACCCTTCAAATTTTTAAATATTGAAGTTATTGTATAATATCAATACAATTAAATTTATTATTACTTAATAAAATTTATTTATAGGATTACACAACTAATTTTTTATAAATATTAAATAACAATTATGATAATAAATCTAATTAAATAAAAAAAGTTAAAATTTTGGCACAGGGCTCTTAAGAATAAATTGAACAAATTAAATTAAATGGGTGAAAAATTATTTATTCGACTTTTTCATCAGATTTCTTTAATTTTCATTTAGTAATCAAGTAGGTCATGGGATGGAACAATGGAGGCTGCTCCTTAACCTCTCCGAACAATGCCTATCCATGCTCCAGCTCAAGAGCATTCATGCCCGTCTCCTCCGCCACGACATTTTCACCCCCCTCATGCTCTCCAAACTCCTCTTCGCAACCGTCTCTCCCCATGGAATTCTCTGCTACGCCACACTCCTCTTCTCCCACTGCCTCCGCCAACTCAGTGGGGGCATGGGCCCCCAGTACCCCCACTGTAGATCCGCCGGTGTGTATATATATATATATTATTTAGCCTTTAAGTAAATAATAATTTTTTTAGGATTAAATATGAAAATAAGAATGTTTTAAATGGTATGAATTTAAATCCCTCTTATATATTTTATTTATTTAGCACAATTTTTATGCATTTATATATCTAACAACTAAAGTATGATATTTACAAAGATAACATTTTTCTTATACATGAAAAGATGTATTTTAGTTCAAAAAATTAATGATGTTGATATTTTTGATGTAATATTAAAGATTTGAGTGCTATTTTATTTAAATATAAAAATATAGATATTATATACTTGTAAATATATAAGAATTGTGTTCGATGTATGTAAATGCACCTTTTTAAATTTCAAATAAATTTTTATTTGGAATAAAAAAATAAATTATAATTTATAAATTGAAAATGTAATCAACTATGCTTGATTAAATTAATTTGAAGGGACTTTTACAAATCAATCATCCAATATATATGTTTTTATAATTTAATCATGTTCTTTATTTTTTGAACTATAAAAATACAATCAAATTATTGAGAATTTAATAAAAATAAAAATTCTGAGTAAATTTTTGTTATGAATTTTAAAAATAAAATATTAATTTGAAAAATTAAGATTGAAGTGGTTGATTTATAAATATAGAAGAATAGGGTGACTGTGTATGTAAAATTGCTACATTAATTTTTTTTTTCGATTTATTGAATTAATTTATGCTTTACAGCCAGCCATTTAGTAGAAGTTCCTGCTCATGTGGGGGATTTTGGCCTTGCTAGGCTCCTCTATAGAGTTGTGAACAATACATTAAGTGACTCAGATCAAACCATTCCTGTGATAAAAGGAACCATTGGGTACACTGCTCCTTGTATCAATCTTTATTATTCACCCTTTAATTTGCTATAGCTATAACCTTTTTTCTTATTATATCAAAATGTGTAATGATTCAAAATGCTTGCTTTATAGAATATGGTGTAGGGGGCCAAATTTGTACCATGGGGGATGTTTATAGCTATGGAATCCTTCTTATGGAGTTGTTTACTGGTAGGAGACCTGCTAACATAATTTTTAAAGATGACACAAACATACATAAGCTTATAAAAATGGCAATTCCAGGCCGATTCATGGAAGTCATTGATCACTAATTGCAGTTGCAATTTCATGATGAAGTTGAAAACGATATTCAATCAAGTAGTGCAATTTATGAATGTTTGATTTCAATTTTACAATTGAGCCTTCTATGTTCAAAATAGTCGCCAAGAAAGAGAATAAGCATGGCATATGCTGCACTAGAGTTGCATTCAATAAGAGATGCATGTTTTGAAGCTGGCTTATACTTAAATAAGCCATAGAACAAAGATAAGTAAAATCATAATAAGGATCATATTATTGTCAGCAATTTAATTGTGACTAATTGTAAGATATGTTAGCTCTGTGTAATATATGGAACAATTAGTTTTATAATTATAGTGAAATGCATGAGGAATGTATGAGATCTGTGAAAAAAGTCATAATTTGGATGAATAAAATTTATAATTTGATATGGAATTCAATCATAGGAATAAGATTTTATCATTGACATGATCAGAATTAAGAATTTTTGGTCAAGTAATATATTTAAAAAATTTTAGGAGAGGATATCCTTTTGTGCAGACATATGCCTCAATTTTTTTAGGTCTTCTGTGTTATGTATTTTGTTATTAACATGAGTAACTGATTTTATTTAGTCAAAAATCTTCTTAAAAGGATGAATTATTTGTTTAAAAGATTTAAAATTATAAAATAATTTTGCATCTATTTTTTATATATAGTTCATCATGTAACTATACTTTCTTGATTTTGATATATGTAGGCTTAAATTTTATTTAGAATATAAATCTATCCCTCATTATAAAGCATTTCAAAGTAAGAATTCTTCATGATGATCGAGTTGCTAGAAAATCTTAATCAGAGATAATTCTATTATAAAATACTCTTAAACTTAAGAACTATTTTTTATTTATTTATTGTTTATATAATCAACAACATTATCAATTTTAAAACTTAAGATCTTATAGTAGACATATTATTTTCCTAGTTATTATTATGTTATGAATGTATTTTTTGTTAAAGGTTAAAGAAAAAAGTTAAGCTAAAATCCTCTAAAGTAATGAAAAAAGCTTTTATACATTACTTTAAAATGAGAAATGCCGATAATTAACATCTTGTCTGAACTGTTGCATCTTTAACTAATATTTCTAATAAATTATATATATATATATATAGAAAATAGTTTAGCCTCAATTTGAGTGTTGTCACTTCAAATCACTTGACATTTGCACAGACTCGTCCGAATTGAGTGCGGATAGTCTCATTTAACAGATTTTGATGTTTTGAAGCTAACGACACAATCAATTTCATGAACAGAGGTCGTTCGGATATCGTTGCAGCTTCTCGACTCTGATATGCGTGTCGACACATTGATAACTCGAGTGTTTAATCTATTGATAGTTAGATTTTGTAATATTTATATTTTAATCATTTTCGACGTTCTGAATGCAACGGCAAAGTCTGTTCATCAATCGGAGGTCGTTTCGTCCATTCTCAGTGACATCCAGTGCATTTTGAGCCTCAATTTGCGCAATGTCACCTTCGAAGTTCGTCGAATTGACTTGTGGGCTTGTCTTGATTTATGACATATATGTGGAGGTTAATAATATACTCATATTTTAGAATCAAAAGATAGGAGACCTATAATATCTACTCTTGAGAAGTTTCACAATCAATAATTTGTTGAGATGGATAACTTAAGAAATATAAATGTGATCAAACCAATAGGATGATAACAAAACAATATCAAGCCTTTTCTAAATACTTTTATCAATCCAATCAAACTTTATTACTAATAAGCCTATATCAACTTAGCCTTAATTTAGAAGATTATTATCAAATAATTTTAGGGGGATTTACATACATACCACTCAATTCTTATTAATTTACATATCTCACACCTAAAGTTTACTATTTACTTCCTAAACACCTAAATCTTTCAAATACATCATTTATACCACCTACCTTACGCTATTAATCCGGTATAACTCGTTTTAGGAACGTGAAACAACTACTCTACCTCCGCGTCGAACTTCGTCTGAAATCCTTTTGGCGGGATTGGGAGAAACCGGTTCGTGCTCTCCCTCCCTCGTTCCCTCCATCCCGGTTGAAGCCCACTCCTGCAACTCCAACACGCGCACGATTTCCCTCGTCCGTCTCTGTAGAGACCGATCAATCCAAGCCGAGATCTTGGCGTTGTCTGAGTTCGTCTCTTCCCGTGACTTACATCCACAAATGAGCCTCTCGTCCGTCCAAGAAAAAGCAAAGCGATCCAAGGCTGGCCAAGGCCACCATCCATCCTCTCAACCCATCGCTCGTTCATCCCATCTCCAAATCCTCTCCATCTCGTTCAACCCATCGCTAAAATGAGTAGAAACATTTGAATACATGAGCTGAAATGAATAAATAGATAGACGTGCATAGTCATAGAAAAATGCAGTTTTGCTTTACACAGATCATTGGTTAGACTGAAGTGCTGAAATTAATGCCACATTCCTGAATTTAGTAGCCTCTAAATCCTGGTACAATAAGTGCTCTCTATGTCTTACTTCTATTTGATCTGATTATTCTTTTTTTAATTTATGAGTATAATTTCTTGTATTGCTTGCTAGTTTTCCTCTACGTAAAGAGGCATAAAGTCATATTGTGAAGAGTTTAGATTCTCAGATCAAATCGTCTGCATGAGCTTTGCTGTTTCCCTTGTTCTGTTTTCTCTACAGTTTTCGAATACCAAACGGAAAGACTAATGTTTTTAATCCCTGCTACTGTCTGTACTGTCTCCAGATTATGTGCAAAGATTATTTTTGGTTCTATTTTCCTAACTTCTAGCTTTATACTTTTTTGTTAAACAAACAGAGATTCTATTACTAGGCTTACTGCTTCAAATATGAGTTTTTAAGTAGTAAAATATGTTCTTTGAAATAAAAAGTTAACGCATCTATAAATGCATGGATATTATTGGTTCAAGTTTTGTATTTGAGACTTTGTTTTTTATGTTCCTCCTATTCGAAGATCTACATCATAATCTTTCTAGGTGGTGAAACTTGTATCTTTAGCAAATTTAGATGGATCACCCCAGCACTTATCCTTCCTTGGTAAGCTTTGTTTCATTCATTTGAACTTACAGCCAAATATCGAGTCCATGCGTGGTGGAGTAGAGATGATGCCACAAAACAAAGAAGGTTTGGACTGCAGGGACATGCAATATGAACATTCAAGCTCACAATGATAGCCAATTTTGGATGAACTTGCTTTATATAATGAAGATCTATTAACTAGTCAAGTTGCGGTTAATATGTCATTAGTAGTTGGCACCGATTTGATGATGCAATGAGTTTCAAGCATTTTCTTGATTAAGGCTATCCATGAGAATTTTGGAGTGAAGATAAAAAGCAAGTGACAAAAGACGAGTCATTGCCACTTGTGCTTATATAGGTGTCCTTGGAGGTGAGAGCTTCTTTATGTGTAGATGGGCAAACATTTGAAGTCAGAAAAGTAGAAGATTTACATGTATGTCCAGTGTCAATAGAAGCGGGCAACAAACAATAAATGAGTTGCTCAACAAATTCAAGATATAGTTAAAAAACATCCCGACATCCCTCCAAAACAAATAAATGAAGATTTAGAAAGTAAGTATGGGCTATCACTACCTTATATGAAATTGTGGCGTTCAAGAGAAATAGCCCGAGACAACCTCTTTGGGCGGATGATAGCTACAAGTGGGTCCCTACTACTGGGAAGAGCTTATTAGAAGAAACCTCTCACATTACTTATGAGTATGATACCATTGACAACTCATTCGAAGATTCTATGTTTGCTTTAGAGTATGTATCGATGGTTTTAGTAGGTTCGAGACCTCTTATAGGGCTTGATGCATGTCACCTAAAATCAAAATATCTTGGGGTGTTATTATCCATGAATTCATTAGATGGCAATAATTACACTTATCGCATTTGGTTGTTGAGTCGAATCTAAAAGCTCATGGCAATGGTTTTGAAGAATTTGGTTTGACTCTTTTGGTTGTGAGGTGGTGCCACTATCTTTTATTTGATATGGAGAAAGGCTTGGGAGAAGCTATTAAGTTTGTATTTCTGTCACCATAGAGTTTGTATACGCCATTTGTGGAAGAACATGAAGAAATATCATCACTTTCAAGATAGCCACAAGATTAGAAATATTTTTTGGTTAGCTGCAAATGCATACACAAGACATGAATATGAGGCAAAAGTTACTGAACTATGCGAAGTGAGCCCACAAGTATATTCTTATCTTCTAAATTTACCATATAAATGGTCAAGATCCCAATTCCTTCCACAAATTAAAACCACTACAACACAACTTATAGAGTCATTTAACTCTTGGATAGGAGTGGTTAGAGATAAACCAATTGTTGAGTTGGTAGACATAATTAGAGGGATGTTAATGGAACAAAGAGCTAAAGCGAAAGATGAATACATCAAGTTGGAGGTGAATTAGTCCCTGTTATTGAAGATTATATGTGAGATAACAACAAGAAAGGAATACTTTATTATTAGGCAATCTACTTCCCTGAGAGGTTGAAGGGCATTCTGAAAGACATGAAGTAAATATTGAGCTAAAACAGTGTAGCTGTAGATACTGGCAAATAACAGGCCTTCCATGTATACATGTTGTTGCTTTCATCGGTTCAAAGGAGCACCCACTATGGCACACTTACGTGGATCGATTATCATGTTAATAGGTAATTTTAATTATTATGCATTTATTTTTGTTTGTATATTAATCATTCCTCAATCATTTGTAGATACGCTATGGCTTATGATGGTGCAATATCAACTCTACCAAGTAAAAGCCAGTAGAGAAAATGTAATGATGATATTGAGATTGGGGCACCTCACTCAGACGAGGGGAGGCCAAGGAAGAGAAGAATAAAAGCTTCATGGAAAACAATACCGGAAAAATACGGAGGGTACACAAGTGTGCTGGATGTTGGGGTCATCACAGAAACACTTGCAAAAATGCACTTGATGGATCAAACTCATAGATGCCAGATGTAGACATCAATGCTTACAGTTCAGAACTATCATATGCTGCCTTGGGAAGTAGAGAAAAGCTACCGGTTAGGAGAGGGCAGCATGACGATGAAGTTGAGGCAATTGATTAATGAGAGTAATAACTAGTGATAGCTTTCAGAGGAGGAATTACATGTATTTTTTGCATACTTAAGAAACAATCGATGTAGTTTTTTTGTTGCTTCAAGTTCCAAGGATTGCATGATTTTTTTGTAAACTTCCAAGTCAGATTATTTGAATTCAGTCATTCTCCATTTTATATCTTTGTTTCTTCTTATCTGTTTTTGTTGCTAACATCTGGAGATTGGTGTTTTCATATGTAATTCTCTATTCGATAGTGTACATGAATCCGAGCTTGTTGCTTTTACATTTCTAGTAGGACAGAAACTGTATCATTTAAAAGTAAAATTAATGCATCCAAGACTCATTTCGTGAATGCGTACATGAAACCAATATAGCCATGTTTTGCTTATTACTTTCATAGGCACCTGCCCAAGATGTGAAGCCATTATATCTGCAATATGCTAAACTGGAGGAAGACTATGGGCTAGCAAAACGGGCAATATGTATGAGATGCCAGACCCTACTATACATGAAAAGCTGAGTATGTATGAGATCTACATAGCTCGTGCTGTCGAAATTTTTGGCATTCCAAAAACAAGGGAAGTTTATGAGGTATGCTTCTTGCTTTCATACTGTAGTTTCGTGTCACAGCATCATCTGATTGCAAGCAATATGGGTAATCACTTTGAATGCGTATGACATTACCTTCTTTTGAGATATGTTGTAACATTTGTCTAAGTTTATCAGAAAAACATAATCTACTTAAAGTGAAGGAAGATTGTTGTTTTATGTGCTTGACCTTGTTGAGAAAATAACTGCAAGTTTCATGATATTATGTCCTTTAGCCTTGTATTTGTTTTTCTGTTGTTAGAGTAGACTTGATTATGTTTGCATCTTGGGTTAGATTTGTTTCTTAAATGTTCTAATTTCAATATTTTATGTAATTTCAATATTTCTATTACCTGCCTATATTAATGATTCTTGTGATTATTGGGATTTTTATATTCTTTTTAAACTAATTGAACACTATTGCAGTTCTCAATTGAGGATGTAATTGATCGTCAAAATCCTCTTGCTAAAATGCGCAGCCATTAATTTCAGCCATTAATATTTCAGCCTTTCATGGTAAGCATTAAAGATTATATTTCAGCCATTATTTCATAGATATATATATATATATATATATATATATATATATATATATATATATATATATATATATATATATATATATATATATATATATATATATATATATCTAAACTAAATATATATTGACATTATCCTCTCTTTCTTCCAACGAAAGAGTAGAATTGCATCAGCTCTTTTTAATGAATGTTGATAAAACATAATGCCTTCCATCAAACCCTAACAATGTCATTGGCTATTCAATTCTTAACTTCAAGCATAATCGAGTTGAGCAGGCAATAACAGCAGTAGGTACGAAGAAGGATGAGCTGATCATTGGTGAGATACATGTGAAGAACAAGAATGTTACGGTTGATGTTAAAGCAAACACGACTCTCTTGTATGTCCTTTTTTATATGTATTTCATTCTCTTATTTTCAAGTAATACATCATTCCTGCTACGTTGTCATCATTCTTGTGTGTCGACAGCCTTAGGTTCATTCATTTCTTCTTTTTTTGCAACATTTTCTTAAGAAATCAGTGATCGCACACTTAAGAAACAATCGAAAACTGTATCATTTCAGATGCCATGTCCTACTACTACTGTGTTGCTCTTACTGGCAGCCACAAATTATTTGTCAAACAATCTGCATTTATATGAAACTCTAATTGATATGTATTTGTTGTATTAAGTGTACTTGATTGGTGATGACTAGATACTCGATTTTTATGATTTCTTAATCTTGTAGTTGTTGTTGGTAGAGCATATCTCTGTGCTTATTGATTGTTAATTTAGTTATTTGAAAAACTCCATGTCTTCTTATCTTTGCCTCAGGCTAGCTTCATCTCTGATTGCCACCATCAGAACTCGAAGTTGCAAGCAACTATTGCTAGCCTTGATCAGATCAGTGAAAATGAGAAATCCAGATTCATCAGCCTTGTCTATTTGGCGGAGGTTGTTGAGCATGTAGAGTGGAGTAAGATCCAGATGAGGCTAGCGTGCCATATGAATCCTTGGCTACTCCACCCGAAGATCTTGAAGTGACTAAGAAGATTCTGAACAAGCTCACTGTGCTAAAGCTTAATGGTGGTCTAAGTCTGCAATAAAAGTTTGAAATGGATTTACATTTTTTGATTTCATTATTATTCAAATAGAGTCTCTGAACAAGAAATATGGATGCTTTGATGAACTCATTCAATACCCATGACGATACATTGAAGGTTGTTGAGAAATATGGCAACTCAAACATTGAAATCCATATCTTCAACCAAAGTCAATATCCTCGTTTGGTAAATGATTGATTTTCTACCTCTACCAAGCAAAGGCAAAAGCAGGAGGGATGGGTTGGTACTTTGAGGGCACATGGATGTATTCCCATCCTTGGTGAATAGTGGAAAGTTCGAGGCCTTGCTATCTCAGGGAAAGAAGTATGTCTTCAGTGCAAATTCAGATAACCTTGGTGCTATAGTAGACAAAATGATTCTAAATCATTTGATCAACAATAAGAATGAGTACTGCATGGAGTTTTTCAATGAACATGTGAATGAATTTTAATCTATTGAGTTTTTCAAATATATTGTTAATTTAGTTATTTGCACAGTTAAGAATGATTAGCTTTAGAATCATGCAACTCTCTCCTTTTTTATTACGAATGCTTTTTATTATGAAAAGACATCGTTGGTGTTCATAATTGAGAGTAAGATCAACTTGAGTTAGGGGTGCTTTACATACAATTTTAGAATTCTACGGTTTCATTTGGATTTGTTGGATTTAGTATAATATCTTATCAGGATTTCTGTGGCAAGTACTAATAGCAAGAACAAGGTTTCATGCAGTGTATTAGCGCTTTCAAAATTTCAAGAACTTTGGAAGACCAGGCTTTGTTTCATGATTTATAAAATAGGTTAAAATATTATCATTATTTACAAGTATTAAATATGATCTGGTAAATGCTTATACCAAGGAATTTTTACAAAATTCCCCCTTCTTCCTTGGAAGTTCATTACTATTATGTTATTGGATGTTGGCTGAAAATGTTCTAATTGATCGTCAAAATCGTCTTGCTAAAATGCGCAGCCTTCTTTTCCGTCATGAAATGAAGGCTAAACATATTAAGAATATTAAGTCAAAAACTAAACATGCTATTGCTGAACAACTTCAACAACATGTTCTTCTAACAAAGAAAATGAATACTATGAACGAGATAACCAAAAAAGCAGAAAATTTTTGATGATTGCAAATTTATCACATTCAACCAATAGAGACAATATATAATAGAAAATAAACTAGTTTCATTGATAGTAGGTGCCAAAATACATTATCCTATATAGATTCTTGATCAGAGATCTTCAAGAGACCATGAAATACATGATTAACTTAAGGATAAAAAACATCATTGCAATGATGATAATGAGCATTGCCAACATAATTTTGTTCTGAGATGTAATGGTCTCAAGTTTCTTCATTATGTTCTCCTGAAAAGCTCTTCCTTCAAAATCCCTTTCATATACTTTAGGGTCATCACCATTTAACCGGTGAAATAACCACAATCATCTTTTTTATGCGATTTAGGGCACCTTAAAAAATTTTTTATCATAAGTCCTTTCTTTATAGCTTGTGAATATGACACATTGTAAATTACAACACTTGATGTTCTCTCGAGATGCCCATCGATGCGGATGATTGACTTGAGCTCATTTTGACAATGTGTAATCTATTAAATAAAGTTAAGAAAAAAATAACAAATTAGTAACAATTAAGGACACTTAAATTAAAAAGCGAAAAACTAACAACTATTACCGGATAAGGCTGCTCAATCAGTGGACGAATTTTGAAGGAAGAACAGATAAAAAATATATATTAAGCTATATGATGCAATTGATAATTAACAGTGTTGAAGCTAATGACGTGTTTTTGTACAATTCGGAGCCTATGAATAAAGCAATCATTAGCTATAGATTAAACAACTTACTCCTAGCTAGCAAGCTTGAATGCATCAATGAATAGACAAAATTGTTAGAGATAATTAAACAGAATAAAATCATAAATAAAATCAGAAGTGAGAGCCATTAGAGGAATTGCAAATTCAACTACAAACGCGTTGATCGGTTGAAGTGAGAGCCATTAGAGGAATTGCGACAATAAAATGTATCGACAAAATAATAGATAGATCAATACTCATGTAGGAACCAATTTACTGACATGTAGCTCAAAACTCAATTTGGAGAATCACGGGACACGCAAGGTGTTTGGTATGGATCCATGAACGGAGGCACAAGGAATGAAGAGATGTTGAGGCGGCGATATCCATACGTGTGGGTGGAGATGAGATGAGGAGAAGAAGGGGGCCGTGGTAAGTGCTCGGCGACTCCGGTGAGAGTGGAGTTCCGTCAGACGGAAAACTTAGGAAGCAAGGCATATCTGAGTATAACAAAGCTAACCTTGAAACAAATCTTGCGGCGAAGCGGGAAGCGAGGGGAAGTTGAGCGGGAGGGCAAACCGGAAGAGCTACCGCGCAGCGTTCCTTCTTCCTGAGCAGAACCGAAGATTTATTTCGTCTTTAATCCCGCTAAAGTAGTTCGACAGCGGAAGTTCGACGCGGAGGGATTTCCGCGGTTCTCCGTTCAAATGTATCTGGTGAGGTAGGGTGGTATAAATGATGTATTTGAAAGATTTAGGTGTTAGTTAAGTAAATAGTAAACTTTAGGTGTGAGATATGTAAATTAATAAGAATTGAGTGGTATGTATGTAAATCCCCCATAATTTTATAACTTATTGGTTAAGAGTACTACAACCTAAGGTTTTATAGTTGTGAAGAATCATGTTAAAATCCTCACTAACAGACAAATGATCATTAAAACTTAAAGGATTAAAACATAAATAATATGAGACCAAATAATTATAGTTCTAATAATATTAAATCATGAAAAAGTGAGTATATAACCTCAAGATATATGAAATGCATGGATAAATTCAAATTAGTACAATTTGGATTAAAACTCAGGTGTCTATTTTAACAATTTTGCTAAGATCTCATACACAAAGTAGAAATATCAAGAGAAAGGCCCCTGATAGTGGATGAGAGGACAATTATTCAACTTCTTCAAGAAGAAAGAAGAATTACCCTTTTTCATTATAAGAGGAGAATATTTTGATCATAATAGAGAGTAACTCTTATTTGGACTATTACAATAAAAGAGGAAGAGGGTAATTGAAGCAACATCTCCTTCTCAATATCTAGCTCTCTTCTTTGTAGCAGATAATTGCATTTTCTCTCAAACAGAATTATATCTTTATTCATGTCTAAATTTATATAAACTGTGATTATTTTTATTACAAAGAAATAACAAAGAAATAATTATAATCTTTAAAATTTATATTACAAAGATTACATAAATATTTACATATAATACCATATTTATTAATATTATCTATAGTTTTCAACCCTTCGTAAGTCTATTAAATAAATAATAAGAATATAATAGTCATCTTAATAATGGTTGATAACTTTCAATGAATACGATATATAATATTATAAAAATTAAATGTTTGAATAAATATACAAAAATTAGAGTTAGAATAAGATTGAGAATCTAACTATTGATCCAATTATTTTAAAATAAATATAATATAGATTTTAATTAATTAGATTTTAATTAATATAATATTTTATTTTTTTAATGTAATATAAAATTTTTAAATATTATTTATATAAATATAAAATTTTAAATATTAAATATATAAATATATAGAGTTGTGTTCTATGCCTCTGATATAAATAACTTAACGTGGTCTATACAAACTTGCACCACTCGTTCCCTTTTATTAGCAAGAAATTGTTACGTGCTGGAAAGTGTAGAAGGTGAGCTTTTTCTCCATTTTAGCGCTCCTTCTTTCGGATCTGCTACTGATCTGGTTGCCGGAGAAAGGGAGTCGCATGGCGGAGGAAGCGGTGAAAGCAGGCGGAGAGTTGAGAAGAGGTGCGATTGTGGTCGGAATCGATGACAGCGAACACAGTTTCTACGCGCTTCAGTGGATACTCGGCCACTTCTTCGCCGGCGGGAGCGCTGCTTCCGTTCTTGGCGCGGGTTATAAGCTAGTCATTGTCCACTCAAAGCCGACCCCCACCTCGATCATTGGCGTTGGAAGCCCCGGTATATTTTTGGGTTTATCTATTTATTTGTTTATTCTGTTAGGTTACTTGCTCTTTATTCATTCCGACTCTTCTGTCAATTTTTTTTTTTAAGTTTTAATTGAAAGTTCTTTAAT
This sequence comes from Cymbidium sinense, assembly GCA_021442155.1. Lineage (NCBI taxonomy): Eukaryota > Viridiplantae > Streptophyta > Magnoliopsida > Asparagales > Orchidaceae > Cymbidium > Cymbidium sinense. The sequence continues at coordinate 251,713,266 of CM038214.1, forward strand.
TGATAGGCTATTTACAGTTTTGCTATCACTTTTTTATGTAAAGATCATTGAATGAGTAATTTTCATCCGTTTATTTATTATTTATTTTTTTTGGCAATTTCTTTTTGTAATATTTTTTTTGGGTAAATATTTAGCATAGGTGCAGTTTGGCTCTCGAAATGATAGTTTTATTTGAGCGCCAAAACACTAACCTTCCCAATTGTCTATATGAGGAGAAGGCCTTGATAGTTTTCATAATTGTATGAAATCACATCTATACATTGTGACATATTCTGCTTTTTTACTAATTTTTATCTAAAAGATCATATCATGAGTATTTTACTTTTCATGATTTATGTTGTTTCTTAATAAAATAGTTATTCAGCTAAAGAACTCCCCGGTGTTTTCTTAATTAGTTAATAGCAATATTGCTGGAAAAGTGCAATGTACTTTGTTTTCGATCTCTATGCTGAGGGATAGCGTTTTTGAGTTTTTATATTATTTTTTGTTGTAAATTTCTATTGCAATTTTCGAATTAAATGAACATGGATAGCTAAATATTGTTATTAGATTTTCAGGGGCTGTTTGGCTGCAAAGAGGATTTAACTCAAATAGGAATTGGTAAATCCTGTATGTTTGGATTTAATAAATCCTGTAAAGGTTAAATACTAAAACTTGTTTGACATAATAGATGTTAAATCTAATTAAATCTTTGTAAACTATTTTTCTACTTATCTTATGTGATTGTGAAATTGATAATTAAAACAGTAATAAGGAAACATTCTTGTTTTATAATGAACAATATTACTGTTCTCATCAAGGATAAATGATAAAATCTGTTCTGACATAAAATGCATTTTAGCATGATGAAGACATTAAACAAAGCTCCAGATTGGAATATGAAAACACAAAAAATTTACCAAATAAGTTTCAAGTGAATGCAAGGCCCATCATATGATAAAAAGCTTTCTATTTCTTTTTAAGCTGTTTCTATCTTGGCCTAGTTTTTCATACTTGTTGAAACCAAGGGTCTGTTTGGGAACCTACAGTGATATGAAAAGTAGTAGAGTTGCTACAAAAGAAACTACTATCTAAAAAGTTGCGGTGAGTATTATGGTTTTTTTATAATTCTAAAAAAAAAATTAGATTGCAATTTTTTGAGAGTCTCCGCACTCTGGTAGATCAGTTGAAAAATGCAATTTTTTCACTGCAAATTCTCTAAAACAAAATGCAGTCATATGTATATGTGTATTAGGATTTATCTTGTATTTATTATATGTATATGTGTATTTACGTTCATGTAAATACACATACATATAAATAAGTCATTTTCTACTGGCATATCCAAAAAAATAAAATACTAAGCTTCGCTATTTGAGTTCGTATCATTTTTTAATGAAATTTTGGTTGACAAAATAAATTGTAAAAATGTATGCTCATTTCATTTTATTACCATCTGATGTATACAAACACAACTCAAGTGTAAAACAGTAATGAGATCTTCCTCATTGGAACATCCACTTATGTTAGCTCTTCATTATTATGCAAGGTTTATTTTTGTGACCTCTAATAACATTGAGATGAGGGCAACCAGTTTATTATTTTTTCTTTGAGATGGGAAGCAATATTGATGTAGGAGTTGAAGGGAGGGGTTGAGATGCAGACTCAACTGATCGGGAAGGTAAGTGAGACTGGGGGTTTAGGAGGGTGATGTGTTTGGAAGATTAAATAAACACTTCTTTCATAGGGGCATACTTGATCGAGAGGATGTCGTTGATGCAAATTTCTCCTCCCCTAAATTCATTAAATCTATTAATTGTGGGATTCAATAAATCCATAATCTGCCATGGAGTGGCCAGTAAACATGATTTAAGATTTTGTAGGATTTGAGTTTCTCATTTTTGATACTTGACAATATTTAAGTTTAATCTCACTTAAAATTTTGCCTTGAAGTTGTTACCTAATACCCCACCAGTTATATATCATGAACAACACTTCTTAAAATCGTAGGCTAATGGTTGTTGATGTGGCTGTCTATGGTGATTACCAAGTTGACTTGGCACTTTTAGTTGACTAATTTGATCTATCAAGAAAAATGCTTGTTTGTCTATGAAAACTCTTAGTTAACTAGGATTGCATGACTACATGTTGCCTTGCTTGACCAGCAAAAAGTCCACGTGTAACCTTGCTTGGCTCATGAAGGCTATATGCCAGCAATCTTGGTTGATGAAGGTTGTTAACTTAAACCGTAACTTTAGCCTTTTCATCTTGGCATTAAAAATTTTTGGTGATGTTGACATCCACCTTGTTGGTGAGGGTCGGTCAACCAAGGCTATAAATTTAGCCTTTCCATCTTGGTTGATCAAATTTTGATGAGGTATATTCAAATCCTCACAGATGATCTATTTAAGTGTAGAAGAAGCATCAATCTATATCTGAATATGTTGCACCAATAAGCTGAGTACCACGAGCATAAACTGAGCTCTTAATTGTCATGGAATTGCTAGGTGCCTTACAAGTTCAAAATATGAGCTCATTGGTCATGAAGAGTTGATAAACATTTCTAACTAACAATTGGTTTGCGAGATCCAATTGACATTGCAAAAAAACATGCATCTATGGTCCCAAGCTTGCTAAATATTTTAGTAAATTGTCATGGTTATTGGTTCCCCACATTTCAGGGAGAGCTTATAGTCTTATACATCAATAGCTGATGCTGATGAGCTCTCTGCAATGTTCATATACTGTGAGGGCCTTATATTATGTTTTTTAATGTTTTTTTTTTCCTTCATTGAATTTGTTAGTGAGGATGATGACCTATCAATAGTTACAATAAACTTGCAAAGGCTTCGGGAGGTAATCGACAACATTGAGATTTGTTGTGTTTAAAATATTCAACGTCGGCGTGGTGACATCTGGTTTCACAAAATCCTAGCATTAATATTTAGGTGTTTGGAAGTTAAACGTGTCAATTTCTTAGTTGTTGGAAACCAAGAACATCAATTCCCTTGTATCTTGAAATCCAGTAGGATTTCAATCTAGTCATTGATGTCTAGATTATTGGATAACCAAGCATAAATACTTCAGACTTATCTATTATAATTGTCTTATTTACAGAAGTGTGGTTCTCACCTCTCGTGCTAGTGAAGAGGTTTATAACTGCTAGGGAATAACGGTCGTTAATCTTTACAACATAGAACAAACTACTGTCGGTTTTTTACTAAAAACTGTTAAGTTAAACAATTTATTTGCAAAACTAGAAAAGTACCGTTCTATTTTCATCAACAGGTCAAGCTACATAATTTTCTTACAAAATTTTCTAAATGGCCAATGCTCCCTTGTTGGGATATTGTCACTCTTAAATGCAAATATAATACGCTTATTGCTGATTAACTACAGGATGGTCAATCGATGGTTATATCTTGTGTTTGCTACTTGGTACTATGTTGGACATTTACTAAGCTCCTAATGAACTTATTCATTAGACCTATTTAGCTTCCTTTAGTCATAACCAACCAGATGTGCTAAATGACATGATTAGGATTTACTAAATTAGTTCAATAATTAGCTTTTTAATTCTGTTATTTCAATTAGCTTCCATCTACTTACCACTTTGCTTATGATATTCTTCCCTCATCTGAATTAGCAAGTGAGATGAGTAGATTACTTGCAATTTATCATCAACATTTGTGTGATATGAAGTTGGATAATGTTCTTCGTTTTCTTCTCATTATAATTATGAATGCAGGAACTGCAGCTGCCCTTCCTTATGTTGAGTCAGATTTGAGAAGAATTGCTGCTGGGGTGATTGAGAAGGCTAAAGAGCTTTGTGTGCATATGATTTTCACTTCTTTCTTTATGCAGCTAAGTATATCCTGACATTTGGTTAACCATTTTAAGCCAATTGAATAGCGTCGTGCTTTAGTATGCTATTAATCAGCTCAAATGAATTCTTTACAATTTACTGCTTCATGGGGAAGTTGCTAAAATCTTCTTAAATATAGATGGAATCTATCTGAATGACTTTAGATAATTGTTTTAATATGCAATATTGTCTACAAGCTGGCTTGGTACGCTCACCCTTGTCAGCTATTTGGATAAATCCTGAAACCTGGAAGCTAATTTAGGTTACTGGGTGGATGAAAGCATAGTTAGGACATCAAAAAGAGCCGTTATCTATCATGTGCAGCTAACAATGATTTGATACTGATTTTGTACCTGCAAGGTGTCTTGAGGATGGTCTATTTCTTAACCCATGCAAATATGGTTATGGAAGAATTTTATTTAACATTATATGAAACAGCTCTTATGTGATTTTTCCATGGAAAACAGTTACCTCGTGTTGATTGGCTGTGGATAAGCCAGTCTTTAACTGTTATACTGGAACTTAAAGCTCCATTACTGTTAATATAGCATAGTGTTATCATATGAATATGATCATAACGATAGCAATGAGTTTCTTGAAATAAATTGCAGAGAAGTGCACTTAGTTAACTGCACAAAATTAGCTCTGAATGATATGACGCTTTGGTATGAACCAATCATTTGTTCTCTTTGTGGTATAAAAATGATTAAAAGTGATAAATTCTTCTCTTTTTTACCTTTTCTTTTGATATGAAGATATCTACAATGCCTTGAATTAAGGTGGCCTTTGTATTGTTTGATCGTTGATTTTCTTTGTCAATATTGCTCTGATGATATCTTTAATATGCCAAGGTGAGTGATGCTCTATTTGAGGTGGTGGAAGGAGATGCAAGAATCGTTCTCTGTAATGCTGTGGAAAAATTTAATGCTGACGTGCTTGTTGTGGGCAGCCATGGCTATGGAGCAATAAAAAGGTATATTGGCTTTTCTATGTAATTCTTTATTTCCAGACAATGAATAATCTTTGATTTGGTTATGTGACACATCGAGTCAGAATATTATATATATATAGTTTATTGTTCATAAAACTTGCAAATTAACAAACATCAGTTTCTCTTGTAGGCTGCCTATCAAGATAAGTGAGAATAAGCTTAGCGAACAGCTTAGGCGATTAGGTTTTAAATATACTCAGGCTATTTGGTTGGCCAAAAGATAATGTAACGTAAGTTGAAAGTTAGTTGGGTGAAGTTGCATAGTTTAAGCTTAAGTAAGAATTAATAATATTAATTCCCCATAAATTAATTATTGAAGAAATCCTAAGAGGTTGGTATGATGTTGAGAGAAATCTATTGAAGTTAAGAAGAATTGGTAAGTTTGGGAGGGACTCGGAGGAATTTCTCGAAGACTATCTCCTAAGAGCTGAATGTATGTTTCCCCATAAGATTGATATTTTGAATTTATAATGTCAAAATGGCAGTAGTTGTCAATAAGTCTGTGCCACTTTACAACTTTCATAAGTCTCCCCCATAATCTTTTGTAACAAAATTTCCCACTTTTTTTATTATAACTGACATTCCTTGTCTATATAATGGGATGTTGGGGATGTTGTGGGAGAATTCATAATCATTTGAGAATCTATTGGATTTGGATTAAAGGTCTTAGAGGGAGTCTTAGACTAGAAATGACTAGAGAGGTGATTGATGAATGTTTTGTGCTTCCGTTTATAGTGACCCGTTTTGTCCTTTAATAACGATTGAGACAAGAATCTAGATTGTTATTTTGTTTCATTTGCTCGATATGTAGGTTGGATATCTTCGGATACCTCATGGGTGTTTAGCATAAGTTTGGCTTCAAAGTGCTAGGATTAGAAGAATCTAGTGTCGCATAATGATGAAATTTGTGGAAGAAAATGAAGGAGGTTGGATTTTTGGCCTCCAAATGACAACATCACCAACTCATGCAAAGTTCAATTTTAAATAAATCTTAATTTGAAGAATATTTTTTACTTTGAGGGTGCTTGGTCGCTAATTCTTAGAGATTGAATTTGGTAGTTTTCTCCAACCCAACTATTTGATAAGAGTTGGTGGTATTTTTTTTTCTTTATTTATATTCTTGGCATTTCAATTGTTAGGAGAAATTATCAAAATAATTCGAGAGAATCGGAGCAAAACTTAGATCAAAATCAAACAAAATAAGAATGCGCATAGAACATCCGATTTTATGTGAAAAACTTGAGAATTGGAAAAACTATGGAGCCACACCAACAACAACAACAACAACAACAAGCCTTTATCCCACTAAGTGGGGTCGGCTACATGAATCCTTTGTCTCCATTGTGTCCTATTATGTGTCAAATTCTCATTTAATTCAAGTATACTAAGGTCATTTTTTATACATCTTAACCATGTCTTTTTAGGTCTACCTCTACCTTTTTTAATATAAGGAAAATCTAATGTATCTACTCTCCTAATCGGGTCATTGGACGGCCGATGCTTTATGTGGTCAAACCATCTAAGGCGACTCTCTCTAATCTTATCTGCCACTGGAGCTACTCCAACTTTTTCTCGAACATACTCATTTCGCATTTTATCTATAAGAGTAAAGCCACTCATCCACCTGAGCATCCTCATCTCTGCAATACTTAGTCTCATGCATCTCTTTAGCCAACATTCTGCACCATAAATCATGCGGTCTTACCACCATCTTATAAAATTTTCTTTTAAGTTTTGGTACTTTTCTATCACACAATAGGCCAAATACATTACTCCACTTTAACCATCCAACTCAATTCTACTAATAGCATCTCCATCTATTTCACCATCATTATGAAAAAGAATTGAGTAGAATTGTATAAATTATATTTCACTCAAATCTATAGCAATTTTTACACTTCACTCAATTTAGGGTACTCACTCACCACTTACACTCTCAAGATATTAAAAAAAAAAATTCTTAAAATTACAAAAAAATTGCTTTAAGACGGACTCTCCCTCTTTGTAGCATCATGATGTTGCAAAGGTAGCCCCTAAGAGCTGATGGCTTTGTCTTCCTGCTTGGTGCCCGGTTTTTAACATTGTGGCACTACCTACTGGGGCATTAAGGCGCCGGCCTCATTATCTTCCTATTGCAATCCCAAGAATCTTGACACGATGGCATTGTCCTCTTAGCGCCTAGGCGCTGTCTTCTCTATTTGTGAAACCAAATTCTTCATATCATAGTGCATAGACTGGCAAAATTAAGGTATGAGTCAACAACATATTCCCAATTAATTGACACAATCAGACTCTACAAAATAACATCAATAACCTTTTCTTTATGATCTGGAGTTGCTCCTCAGATTCTTTCCACTATAACCAAAGAAAATCCACCATTTATAACTCCTCTCAAATCAACCAAAATCTGTCCCATTGCCTTTTCCACCGCCTTTACACACCTAACCATCCCTTACCAGTCCCAAATCCTTTATATCTATTATTCTGCTGCATCTCAAAGAAGCCATAGCCGAAACTATAACACTTCGTAGCTCCACAGGATTATCCCACAAGTTTCGCCCTCTTGGCCAAGACTTGTCCCATTTCCCTCCTTATTTCTCTCAGCCACTCTTAGATATTTGATTTTCAAAGTCTTTTGAATCTCAAACAACTCCCAATAACTTTCTTTACATTCCCATACACTATAAAAAATAGTCATCTTATCCAATTCATATAAATCCACCCACGAGTATATTATTTGGTATAATGAAATTTGTGAAAGATAATGAAGAAGAAAAAATTGATAATGTTGGATGCTTGGTCACTTTGAATGCAACTTTACCAATTACCAACTCAAGCATAGATCAATTTTAAAGATAAATGAAATATATTTGTTTTGTTATTATTAATTTTTAAAAATTTGAAGAATAAAGGTACATGTAGTTATGTTGAATTACAACGTGGTGAAATTTGTTCCATTCAAAGATTGTCTTGCAAGCAAGCTTATTATTAGCTAACTCAACCTTATAACTAGTCATACATGTTATCGAGAAACTAAGATGTCTCTCTATTCTATAATAATTATTAAAGATTCTTTTGCAACTTTTATTTTTTTGTTACTGTGGTAGGATTTGTAAGTTTAAAATATATTGATAATATTTATTATATGGTCATTAGCCCTTAAATCTAGGATCCAAGAAGGGAAAGATATATATGAGGCTCTGAAAACATAACAATTAGAAAGCATGCCATTCCATGTAAGACAGGAAGATCCGGATGACTTTTTTGAGGAATTGAGAAAACTCTTTAATTTGTCATTTCCTTCTGAGTTAGTCCTTTTGATTCCATTAGACAGGTCTATTCTTTTTTATTTTTTATCGTTTCCTTTATAGCTTTCAAAATTGCGTGGTGGCTCTAGCATTTGTCTTTGGCATGCCCTTTCTTTTTGTAGTTGTTGCACTTGATATTATTTTTGAAAATTTTTTTTGTCATTTTGAAGAAAGTTTTATGAAAAAAATTCTTTTATCTTAAGATTTAGAAGTTGTCATGTTAGATCTCGTGATGGTTGGATCATGAATTATCATCATGTTCCTTTTTTTTTTTCAACTTGCACGAGAGAGAATACTTTATTCAAAGAAGGGATATTTTCTCTCTTTAAGACTTGAACCCAAATTTGATTTTTGTTGAGTTTTGTTAGGAGCTCAAAGATTTTCTCTCGCTTCACAAATTATTTGTATATCATTGCATCTTACAGCATGACATCCTGAGATCTTAGTAGTAGTTCACCTCAAGCATTAAACCTTCATGTCGTTAAAGTATTTAGTAATTGAAAGATTACCTTGTTTGGTAGTTGTGAGCTTTATCTTGATTTCATAGATAAGTGCAGTATCATTTACTTTTGAGTAGGATTATTAATTGCATCCCAAACTATTTTGTGGTGAAAATTAACATAAAAGGTCTATTGAATTGATAACATGGTGGTCCATCACGTCATGATCATGGAATCAACCTTATTTTAAAACATGAACTATGAGTTTTTAGGCTCGGGAGATAGATTCATAATGTGTTGGATCTTTCTCTTTCTTTTTAGTGACGTTTTCACTATGTGAGATCATTTGAGATAATTTTTTTTGTTCAAGCCATTATGATGCTTGAAATCTTTGGAGTTATCCGTTGATTTGATTTTTACCATTAATCATGGTTGACTCTTTTGAAACAGAAGGAGAATTTGACAAGATGAATGAAGTTAGAAGTGAAAAATCCTAATGTTAGAGAAAAAAAAAGGTTGAAAGGAAAACCCTAATCTCACTTTTATATCATGTGGAAAATGTAACAATGAAGATAAACTCTCATAAATTTTTATTGCTCTTTTTTATACAAGAGGGGAGGTATATATATATTCCAACAGGCATTAGGTTTTGAGCCTTGTGCTTTAAGCTTTTTACTGTGATTGAAGATTGAAGTGCCCACTACAAGAGAGGGAGGGAGCAAGAGAGAGAGAGAGAGAGAGAGAGAGAGAGAGAGAATGAGAGAATACAGAAATTATTGTTGCAGAGGTTCAATAGTTTCATCATATCATCATTCGTGGTAGTGAGAGTCTTCTTGTTGCTCTCTTAATTTGACTTCTTAATGCGCAACTTCCCAATAATTTTAATTTGAGCAACCCTAGAGCTAATAATATGAAAATTTTTATGTAGGTGTAAATTCATCCTATGGAAATCAATCAATTATCCATCTTCTCTACATGCCTATAAATGATCTAATGGTATAAGGTTTTGAGCCGTGTGCTTTAAGATCTTTACTGTGATTGAAGATTGAAGTACCCACTACAAGAGAGAGAGGGAACGAGAGAGAGAGAGAGAGAGAGAGAGAAGTTCAATAGTTTCATCATATCATCATTCGTGGTAGTGAGAGTCTTCTTGTTGCTCTCTTACTTTGGCTTCTTAATGCGCAACTTCCCAATAATTTTAATTTGATTGACCCTAGAGCTAGAAATGAAAATTTTTATGCAGGTGTAAATTCATCTTATAGAGATTAATCAATTATCCATCTTCTCTACATCGTTCTATGCATAAAAAAGTTTTCTTAAAGAAATTATTAAGGTTGCACAGCCTTTTTTTTAATTTGGAAATAATTAAATAGTATTTTCTTTAGGAGGCATTTATATATCTAATACTTAAACTTTTATGTTTACTTAAATATTATTACATCAAAAATAGTACTATTATTACTGTTTTAAGTGAAATGTAACTTTTTATTTGTAGGAAAAAATATTATTTTTAAAAATATCAAATTTTAGGTGGCAGATATGTAAATGTATAAGAATTCTGTGTTATGTATGTAAATTTCCCTTTTGTTTTGTTTATATATCTTTTTTTTCTTGTAGGGCGGTACTGGGAAGTGTTAGCGACTACTGTGCTCACCATGCTCACTGCACTGTGATGATAGTGAAGAAACCCAAACACATGAACAAGAACTGATCTTCTCTTCTCTTCAAGGTTCATTCTATTGATCTTACAAACAAAATAAATAAATTCCTGCAATTGTAATATTAGACTCTCAAATTTGAAACATTTATAAAAACAATGTTCTGTATAAAATATTTTTTGTGATTTTATTTTGAGTTGAATGTGATATATGAATGATTAGTATAATATTGATCTTAAAATATCTTTAAAGATTTTGGAGATTCATTGATTAGAATATTTTGATGAAGATATTGTCATAATTCTTTATTTAGATTCTCTTAGCATTTCTTATAATCATGATACCAATTTGCTTCTCCATGATTTTCATTAACACTCTTTATCTTTGCAATTATTTTCAACTAATTCACTATTGGAGTTATTTGATGGTATGTCTTTCATTATAATTATAAATCTTTTTTTATCACAATATTGTGATTGATAAGATCAATTTAATTTTAAAATATCGATTAAATGATTACTTTAATATTTAATTTATCATTTTATCGATCTTACGTTGAAATTTTTTGAAATATTTTTTCCTTAATGTTAAAAATGTTTATACTTTGTTAGACAATTCCTCTTATAAGTAAGAGTGATTTAGAGGACATCTTTGATAAGTATAACTCTTTATTATAGAGATAACTAAATGATATAGATTATGTTTTGGGGGAGTAGTGCGATGTAAAAATGTACTGTTGTGTCATTTGAGAATTATATTTTGAGAAATTTATGATGGGAAAGTTATATTTTTTAACTTAGACTAGTTATTTGAGATAGTATGAAAGTTATGATTTGACTTTTAAAAATAATAAAATTATATTAACTATTGTAGCTTTTTTTGTAGAAGGTTCATTATTATTTTTGTATGCGTTGTCTCAATGAAACTCATTGTTATAAGAAGATTTATTACAACTATGGCTCTCGCATCACTTGAGCTCTTATTCAGTCCCAATATTAAATAAGAATATATTTGTGGATCTATTTGAACATTAAGTAAGCTCAAGAGGATGTCAAAGAAGTTGAGCTCAATCTTAACATTTGATCAAACTAAAGATTGCATAAACCTTAATAAAATTATCATTAGACTCTACCACATATTGGATATGAAGAGTTTTAGCATCAAAACTTAGTAGTAAGAGGCTTAAGAATGGGGATGACAATACTTAATACTTTCATAATCATACAAAGTTAAGAAAAATCTCATAATTTATAAGAGATTAAATAGGAATAAGATAAATGGTTTGAAGGATTTGGTAGGATTAGAAAAAACTTTCATACATTATTTTTCTAAGATTTTATGAAAGGTCTATAACATTTTTCTAAGATTTAATGAAAGGTTTACAGCTACTCTCATGCATTGATGAATCTTTAACCTCACTAATAATTCATCATATAAAATGTCATCCTTCACTTCCTTGTCTTTTAAAAATTAAAGAAATGATATTTAGCCTTGAAATTGATCAAATTGTTGTCCTTGATGGTTTGATTTTATTTTATTTTTGTCTCAAGGGTTAAAAAGGCATTCAAGATGATGTGTTTGAAGTAGTTTTGATTTCTTTAACAAATCTCAATTTCTAAGACTTTTATTTACTTTTATTTCCATTATTCTACATCCCTTAATTCTAAGTTTTGGAAGAAGTTTTGACATATAAGTTTATGTATTATAGTTAATAAAATCTTATAAAAAATCTTTGTTAATAAAATTACACTTCTTTTAAGGAAATAATCTTACAAATTCAAAATGACTTCATTTATTATAAATATTAGTGACAATATCTTGTTACTAAGATTTTCTTAGTGAAATTAGTTTTAAAGTTAGAGTTACAATGATAACTTGACCATAAGATTGATAGTAGATATCTTTAGGGCTTCTTTTTCAAGGTCTTGAAATTGGTTAGTCTTAGTCATACACGAATACCCTTATCAATCAATAAATAACTAATTATCAGTCATTTTTTTTTTCAATCTACGAAGGTCAAGTAAAATGGAAACTATTTCACCTTTTTGTTTAATTTTACTTTTGAATGCTTAATTTTAAGTCTTCAAAATGTTTTTACTCAATATCCTACTATGTCTTTTAAAGTTAAATATGAGATTGAAGTTATCCATCTTGATTTTGTTAATGATTTATCAATTTTTTATTAATATAGCAAACTATTCTTAAAGTATCTTATGATAATATCTACTTATTTAAAAATGTATTTGATATTACAATTAATAAAAAAAACAAAAATAATGGATTATAGTTTATGATAAATTTAAAACACATAATTATTCACTTTAATAAAATAATCTTACGTCATGATTACTCAAAAATTTCACTTTTCAAAGGTAAATTGGTTGTCTTTTTGCTTTGATCAAATGAGATGGAGGTTTGCCTTTCATTAGTAAAGAGGTTTTAGGTTATAAGAGATTACTAAATAGAATTATTATATTATCTTTCAAACTATATTTTAAAATTCATATCAAAAACTTTGCAAGTTATTACGATAAATATTCCCCTATTGTAACTACCCATCAATTGAAATCCTCAATTTTAAAAGGCTCTATTATGTCAAGAGTGAGGATAAGAATCTTACATTCTAAGTTTTAAAGAATGGCATATTTTATTTTATTTTATTTTTATTTTTATTTTTTTGTGTGGGATTACTAGGTGAATAATAATATTCTTAAATAATTTTATTCTCATAATCCCTTTCTTGAGCTATAAGATAAAATTTATTAGAAATTATAATTTGAAACCTTTCTGATTATTTAATGTAATAAGTATTTTTTTGCAATGATTTTTTTTTCTTTAGTAATAAAACTAATTCCTCGAAGATAAATAATAAAAAAGAATTAGAAATCTCAAATTTAGAGTTGTAGCATATGAATGAAGTGAAATATCATCTTTATGATGAACAAAAATCCCTTAATTTGTTCGAAGATTGTCATTATTCTGAGCACTAAGTTAGGTAATATAAAATCAAATTAATGAATGTTAAAATATTATAAGCAAATTTACCATAAATATAGACTCTCAATCATGTGCCCTAAATAGTACTAAGAAAATTAAAATTCCCTACTTTCACCTAAATCATTATATATTTATATATCTAATACTTAAACTTATCTTTTTAAACATAAATAAATCTTCTCATACATAAGTAAAATATTAAAATATAAAATATTAAATTTCAAGTATTATGTATACAAATATGTAAAAAATATGTGACATATATGCAAATCCTCCTATAAAAAATAATAAAAGAGATGAGCAAATTAAGTATTTAATAATAACACTTGTATTAGAGAGATTAAGTCAACGACTAGTATTAAATAGAAAGTAATGCCAATAGGAAGGTTAGAAGAATAGAGGAACATCAAAAGAGATAATGCCGCATGCAATTCCAGCTTTAAATCACTATCGTAGCTTCGTAAAATTCTCCACGAATGGAAGTTGGAAGCAAGTTGTTGTACACGACAAATCTAGCGAGTTCTGCGATCCTTGATCTCTTTTTAACGCACTTTCTTCTCCATTGGGTGCTGATTTGATCGCCGGCGAAGCGGAGTGGAATGGCGGCGGAGACGGCGGAAGTGAGCGGAGAGTTGAAAAGAGGGACGATTGTGGTCGGAATCGATGACAGCGAGCACAGTTTCTATGCGCTTCAGTGGACCCTCGGTCACTTCTTCGCCGGCGGGGGTGCTACTTCATCTCTTGGCGCTGGTTATAAGCTGGTCGTCGTCCACGCCAAGCCGTTCCCTACTTCGATCATCGGCTTAGGAGGCCCCGGTATATTTTGGTTTAATACGTTTAAAAAACAAATTTTTTTTTTGGTAATTTGTTTTCTTTCCCTGTAGATTTTAGAATATGCGCAGTTTGGCTGTGGATATTTTGGTTTGATTTGAGTGTTGATTGTTGACCTCTATGCATGCGCCATAAGTCAAGTCGAGCTCCGAGTTAATTTGTGTGACTGACTTTAATCAGGGCTAAGCGTCTTCGGCGAAAATCGGTCGAAATGATCTGCGATCAATGAGCGACTCTTCCAGCGTTGAAATGTCAAAATTGATCGAATGATCTTTGCGTAATTCGGCGGTCGGTGATCCAGAAGAAGAATTCATGATCTGGCGTGCTCGAATTAGGAAGCGGCGTCGTTGCTCGATGACCTGGTTTGTGAAATTGATCGTTAGATTAAGCGTCAATCAAAACCTATCAAATGAGATTGTCGGTCAATTCGGACGAGTATGCTGAATATCGAGCGGCAAGCAACGATGCCAAATTAACGACAATGACTTAAACCAAACGGCTTCCGATTAAACGGATCAAGCCATTGATCCGAACATCGAGTAACCTAAAATTGACATATATATTGCCTATGTGACGATGTCGACGCAAAAATCCAAATTATGGCAAATAAAATAATAAAAATATAAATCCTATAAATATCTCTTAAAATCCTAAACCTAACTTTTTCATTCTCCCCCAAACCCTCAGACACCCTTCTCCGATTATGCGTCTCCCAGAATCCTCACGGTCTCTCTCTCTATCTTTCTCTCTCTCAGCCACAGTTTGCGAGTTTTCCATCGAACGAGCTTGTAACAAATGAAATCATGTGTAATCAGAGCGACATTTACTAAGCTCTAATGAACTTATTCATTAGACATACTTAGCATTCTTTAGGGGTTGTTTGGTTTGAAAGCAAAGTAAAATAAAGTAAATCGAGTTTGATTTTTTTTGTTTGATATGATGCAAAGTAAAATTTTAAAGTGGTGTAATGCATTTGAAATTTACTAGAAGGTTAAATTTTGGTGTATTTGGAATTTGCTCAAATTTGGGCGAATTTCAAATACACCGGCCAATGTAAATTGTTGCGCCCGCCACCCTCCGCCGCCGCCATCGCCGCTGCCGCCGCCTCAGTTATCCGCCCTTGCCGCTTCAAAACCTTCAAAATATTTTATATTACATTTCTTTTACCAAACAGAAAAAAAAACCCTCGTATTTGTAAAATTTTCAACCAAACAAAAGTAATCCAAATACATCAGATTTACATCAGATTCCTTTTACATCAGATTTCTTTTCAGACCAAACAGCCCCTTAGTCATAACCAACAAGATGTGCTAAATGACATGTTTAGGATTTACTAAATTAGTTCGATAATTAGCTTTTTAATTCTGTTATTTCAATTAGCTTCCATCTACTTACCACTTTGCTTATGATATTCTTCCCTATAGTGAGATGAGTAGATTACTTATTTGCAATTTCATCATCAACATTTGTGTGATATGAAGTTGGATAAAGTTCTTCGTTTTCTTCTCATTATAATTATGAATGCAGGAACTGCAGCTGCCCTTCCTTATGTTGAGTCAGATTTGAGAAGAATTGCTGCTGGGGTGATTGAGAAGGCTAAAGAGCTTTGTGTAGCGAATTCGGTATGATTTTCACTTCTTTCTTTATGCAGCTAAGTATATCCTGACATTTGGTTAACCATTTTAAGCCAATTGAATAGCGTCGTGCTTTAGTATGCTATTAATCAGCTCAAATGAATTCTTTACAATTTACTGCTCCATGGGGAAGTTGCTAAAATCTTCTTAAATATAGATGGAATCTATCTGAATGACTTTAGATAATTGTTTTAATATGCAATATTGTCTACAAGCTGGCTTGGTACGCTCACCCTTGTCAGCTATTTGGATAAATCCTGAAACCTGGAAGCTAATTTAGGTTACTGGGTGGATGAAATCATAGTTAGGACATCAAAAGAGCCGTTATCTATCATGTGCAGCTAACAATGATTTGATACTGATTTTGTACCTGCAAGGTGTCTTGAGGATGGTCTATTTCTTAACCCATGCAAATATGGTTATGGAAGAATTTTATTTAACATTATATGAAACAGCTCTTATGTGATTTTTCCATGGAAAACAGTTACCTCGTGTTGATTGGCTGTGGATAAGCCAGTCTTTAACTGTTATACTGGAACTTAAAGCTCCATTACTGTTAATATAGCATAGTGTTATCATATGAATATGATCATAACGATAGCAATGAGTTGCTTGAAATAAATTGCAGAGAAGTGCACTTAGTTAACTGCACAAAATTAGCTCTGAATGATATGACGCTTTGGTATGAACCAATCATTTGTTCTCTTTGTGGTATAAAATGATTAAAAGTGATAAATTCTTCTCTTTTTTACCTTTTCTTTTGATATGAAGATATCTACAATGCCTTGAATTAAGGTGGCCTTTGTATTGTTTGATCGTTGATTTTCTTTGTCAATATTGCTCTGATGATATCTTTAATATGCCAAGGTGAGTGATGCTCTATTTGAGGTGGTGGAAGGAGATGCAAGAATCGTTCTCTGTAATGCTGTGGAAAAATTTAATGCTGACGTGTTTGTTGTGGGCAGCCATGGCTATGGAGCATAAAAAAGGTATATTGGCTTTTCTATGTAATTCTTTATTTCCAGACAATGAATAATCTTTGATTTGGTTATGTGACACATCGAGTCAGAATATTATATATATATAGTTTATTGTTTATAAAACTTGCAAATTAACAAACATCAGTTTCTCTTGTAGGCTGCCTATCAAGATAAGTGAGAATAAGCTTAGCGAACAGCTTAGGCGATTAGGTTTTAAATATACTCAGGCTATTTGGTTGGCCAAAAGATAATGTAACGTAAGTTGAAAGTTAGTTGGGTGAAGTTGCATAGTTTAAGCTTAAGATTAATTAATATTAATTCCCCATAAATTAATTATGGAAGAAATCCTAAGAGGTTGGTATGATGTTGAGAGAAATCTATTGAAGTTAAGAAGAATTGGTAAGTTTGAGGGACTCGTAGGAATTTCTCAAGAAGACTATCCTAAGAGCTGAATGTCTGTTTCCCCATAAGATTGATATTTTGAATTTATAATGTCAAAATGGCAGTAGTTGTCAATAAGTCTGTGCCACTTTACAACTTTCATAAGTCTCCCCCATAATCTTTTGTAACAAAATTTTTTTTATTATAACGACATTCCTTGTCTCAGTATAATGGGATGTTGGGGATGTTGTGGGAGAATTCATAATCATTTGAGAATCTATTGGATTTGGATTAAAGATCTTAGAGGGAGTCTTAGACTAGAAATGACTAGAGAGGTGATTGATGAATGTTTTGTGCTTCCCGTTTTATAGTGACCCAGTTTTGTCCTTTAATAACGTATTGATTTCTCACTCTCAAGACAAGAATCTAGATTGTTATTTTGTTTCATTTGCTCGATATGTAGGTTGGATATCTTCGGATACCTCGTGGGTGTTTAGCATAAGTTTGGCTTCAAAGTGCTAGGATTAGAAGAATCTAGTGTTGTACTGCATAATGATGAAATTTGTGGAAGAAAATGAAGGAGGTTGGATTTTTGGCCTCCAAATGACAACATCACCAACTCATGCAAAGTTCAATTTTAAATAAATCTTAATTTGAAGAATATTTTTTACTTTGAGGGTGCTTGGTCGCTAATTCTTAGAGATTGACTTGGTAGTTTTCTCCAACCCAACTATTTGATAAGAGTTGGTGGTATAGTTTTTTTTTCCTATTATTTATCTTTGTTTTTGCTAATATTCTTGGCATTTCAATTGTTAGGAGAAATTATCAAAATAATTCGAGAGAATCGGAGCAAAACTTAGATCAAAATCAAACAAAATAAGAATGCGCATAGAACATCCGATTTTATGTGAAAAACTTGAGAATTGGAAAAACTATGGAGCCACACAACAACAACAACAACAACAAGATTTTATCCCACTAAGTGGGGTCGGCTACATGAATCCTTTGTCTCCATTGTGTCCTATTATGTGTCAAATTCTCATTTAATTCAAGTATACTAAGGTCATTTTTTATACATCTTAACCAAGTCTTTTTAGGTCTACCTCTACCTTTTTTAATATAAGGAAAATCTAATGTATCTACTCTCCTAATCGTCATTGGACGGCTTTATGTGGTCAAACCATCTAAGGCTCTCTCTAATCTTATCCAGCTACTCCAACTTTTTCTCGAACATACTCATTTCGCATTTTATCTATAAGAGTAAAGCCACTCATCCACCTGAGCATCCTCATCTCTGCAATACTTAGTCTCATGCATCTCTTTTATTGGCCAACATTCTGCACCATAAATCATTGCAGGTCTTACCACCATCTTATAAAATTTTCTTTTAAGTTTAAGTGGTACTTTTCTATCACACAATAGGCCAAATACATTACTCCACTTTAACCATCCAACTCGAATTCTACTAATAGCATCTCCATCTATTTCACCATCATTATGAAAAAGAATTGAGTAGAATTGTATAAATTATATTTCACTCAAATCTATAGCAATTTTTACACTTCACTCAATTTAGGGTACTCACTCACCACTTACACTCTCAAGATAATAAAAAAAAAAATTCTTAAAATTGCAAAAAAATTGCTTTAAGACGGACTCTCCCTCTTTGTAGCATCATGATGTTGCAAAGGTAGCCCCTAAGAGCTGATGGCTTTGTCTTCCGCTTGGTGCCCGGTTTTAACATTGTGGCACTACCTACTGGGGCATTGCCGCCTCATTATCTTCCTATTGCAATCCCAAGAATCTTGACACGATGGCATTGTCCTCTTAGCGCCTAGGCGCTGTCTTCTCTATTTGTGAAACCAAATTCTTCATATCATAGTGCATAGACTGGCAAAATTAAGGTATGAGTCAACAACATATTCCCAATTAATTGACACAATCAGACTCTACAAAATAACATCAATAACCTTTTCTTTATGATCTGGAGTTGCTCCTCAGATTCTTTCCACTATAACCAAAGAAAATCCACCATTTATAACTCCTCTCAAATCAACCAAAATCTGTCCCATTGCCTTTTCCACCGCCTTTACACACCTAACCATCCCTTACCAGTCCCAAATCCTTTATATCTATTGCTGCATCTCAAAGAAGCCATGAAACTATAACACTTCGTAGCTCCACAGGATTATCCCACAAGTTTCGCCCTCTTGGCCAAGACTTGTCCCATTTCCTCCTTATTTCTCTCAGCCACTCTTAGATATTTGATTTTTCAAAGTCTTTTGAATCTCAAACAACTCCCAATAACTTTCTTTACAT
This sequence comes from Cymbidium sinense, assembly GCA_021442155.1. NCBI lineage: Eukaryota > Viridiplantae > Streptophyta > Magnoliopsida > Asparagales > Orchidaceae > Cymbidium > Cymbidium sinense. The sequence continues at coordinate 251,732,649 of CM038214.1, forward strand.
TCCCATACACTATAAAAAATAGTCATCTTATCCAATTCATATAAATCCACCCACGAGTATATTATTTGGTATAATGAAATTTGTGAAAGATAATGAAGAAGAAAAAATTGATAATGTTGGATGCTTGGTCACTTTGAATGCAACTTTACCAATTACCAACTCAAGCATAGATCAATTTTAAAGATAAATGAAATATATTTGTTTTGTTATTATTAATTTTAAAAATTTGAAGAATAAAGGTACATGTAGTTATGTTGAATTACAACGTGGTGAAATTTGTTCCATTCAAAGATTGTCTTGCAAGCAAGCTTATTATTAGCTAACTCAACCTTATAACTAGTCATACATGTTATCGAGAAACTAAGATGTCTCTCTATTCTATAATAATTATTAAAGATTCTTTTGCAACTTTTATTTTTTGTTACTGTGGTAGGATTTGTAAGTTTAAAATATATTGATAATATTTATTATATGGTCATTAGCCCTTAAATCTAGGATCCAAGAAGGGAAAGATATATATGAGGCTCTGAAAACATAACAATTAGAAAGCATGCCATTCCATGTAAGACAGGAAGATCCGGATGACTTTTTTGAGGAATTGAGAAAACTCTTTAATTTGTCATTTCCTTCTGAGTTAGTCCTTTTGATTCCATTAGACAGGTCTATTCTTTTTTATTTTTTATCGTTTCCTTTATAGCTTTCAAAATTGCGTGGTGGCTCTAGCATTTGTCTTTGGCATGCCCTTTCTTTTTGTAGTTGTTGCACTTGATATTATTTTTGAAAATTTTTTTTGTCATTTTGAAGAAAGTTTTATGAAAAAAATTCTTTTATCTTAAGATTTAGAAGTTGTCATGTTAGATCTCGTGATGGTTGGATCATGAATTATCATCATGTTCCTTTTTTTTTCAACTTGCGAGAGAATACTTTATTCAAAGAAGGGATATTTTCTCTCTTTAAGACTTGAACCCAAATTTGATTTTTGTTGAGTTTTGTTAGGAGCTCAAAGATTTTCTCTCGCTTCACAAATTATTTGTATATCATTGCATCTTACAGCATGACATACTGAGATCTTAGTAGTAGTTCACCTCCAAGCATTAAACCTTCATGTCGTTAAAGTATTTAGTAATTGAAAGATTACCTTGTTTGGTAGTTGTGAGCTTTATCTTGATTTCATAGATAAGTGCAGTATCATTTACTTTTGAGTAGGATTATTAATTGCATCCCAAACTATTTTTGTGGTGAAAATTAACATAAAAGGTCTATTGAATTCTGATAACATGGTGGTCCATCACGTCATGATCATGGAATCAACCTTATTTTAAAACATGAACTATGAGTTTTTAGGCTCGGGAGATAGATTCATAATGTGTTGGATCTTTTTCTTTTTTAGTGACGTTTTCACTTGAGATCATTTGAGATAATTTTTTTTGTTCAAGCCATTATGATGCTTGAAATCTTTGGAGTTATCCGTTGATTTGATTTTTACCATTAATCATGGTTGACTCTTTTGAAACAGAAGGAGAATTTGACAAGATGAATGAAGTTAGAAGTGAAAAATCCTAATGTTAGAGAAAAAAAAATGGTTGAAAGGAAAACCCTAATCTCACTTTTATATCATGTGGAAAATGTAACAATGAAGATAAACTCTCATAAATTTTTATTGCTCTTTTTTATACAAGAGGGGAGGTATATATATATTCCAACAGGCATTAGGTTTTGAGCCTTGTGCTTTAAGCTTTTTACTGTGATTGAAGATTGAAGTGCCCACTACAAGAGAGGGAGGGAGCGAGAGAGAGAGAGAGAGAGAGAGAGAGAGAGAGAGAGAGAGAGAGAGAGAATCTGAGAAATTATTGTTGCAGAAGTTCAATAGTTTCATCATATCATCATTCGTGGTAGTGAGAGTCTTCTTGTTGCTCTCTTACTTTGACTTCTTAATGCCAACTTCCCAATAATTTTAATTTGAGCAACCCTAGAGCTAATAATATGAAAATTTTTATGTAGGTGTAAATTCGTCCTATGGAAATCAATCAATTATCCATCTTCTCTACATGCCTATAAATGATCTAATGGTATAAGGTTTTGAGCCGTGTGCTTTAAGCTCTTTACTGTGATTGAAGATTGAAGTGCCCACTACAAGAGAGGGAGGGACCGAGAGAGAGAGAGAGAGACGGAAGTTCAATAGTTTCATCATATCATCATTAGTGAGAGTCTTCTTGTTGCTCTCTTGGCTTCTTAATGCAACTTCCCAATAATTTTAATTTGATTGACCCTAGAGCTAGTAATGAAAATTTTTATGCAGGTGTAAATTCATCTTATAGAGATTAATCAATTATCCATCTTCTCTACATCGTTCTATGCATAAAAAAAGTTTTCTTAAAGAAATTATTAAGGTTGCACAACCTTTTTTTTAATCTGGAAATAATTAAATAGTATTTTCTTTAGGAGGCATTTATATATCTAATACTTAAACTTTTATGTTTACTTAAATATTATTACATCAAAATAGTACTATTATTATTTGTTTTAAGTGAAATGTAACTTTTATTTGTAGGAAAAATATTATTTTAAAAATATCAAATTTTAGGTGGCGGATATGTAAATGTATAAGAATTGTGTTATGTATGTAAATTTCCCTTTTGTTTTGTTTATATATCTTTTTTTTTCTTGTAGGGCGGGAAGTGTTAGCGACTACTGTGCTCACCATGCTCACACCTGTGATGATAGTGAAGAAACCCAAACACATGAACAAGATCTTCTCTTCTCTTCAAGGTTCATTCTATTGATCTTACAAACAAAATAAATAAATTCCTGCAATTGTAATATTAGACTCTCAAATTTGAAACATTTATAAAACAATGTTCTGTATAAAATTTTTTGTGATTTTATTTTGAGTTGAATGTGATATATGAATGATTAGTATAATATTGATCTTAAAATATCTTTAAAGATTTTGGAGATTCATTGATTAGAATATTTTGATGAAGATATTGTCATAATTCTTTATTTAGATTCTCTTAGCATTTCTTATAATCATGATACCAATTTGCTTCTCCATGATTTTCATTAACACTCTTTATCTTTGCAATTATTTTCAACTAATTCACTATTGGAGTTATTTGATGATATGTCTTTCATTATAATTATAAATCTTTTTTATCACAATATTGTGATTGATAAGATCAATTTAATTTTAAAATATCGATTAAATGATTACTTTAATATTTAATTTATCATTTTATCGATCTTACGTTGAAATTTTTTGAAATATTTTTCCTTAATGTTAAAATGTTTATACTTTGTTAGACAATTCCTCTTATAAGTAAGAGTGATTTAGAGGACATCTTTGATAAGTATAACTCTTTATTATAGAGATAACTAAATGATATAGATTATGTTTTGGGGGAGTAGTGCGATGTAAAAATGTACTATTGTGTCATTTGAGAATTGTATTTTGAGAAATTTATGATGGAAAAGTTATATTTTTCAACTTAGACTAGTTATTTGAGATAGCTGTCAGAAAGTTCTGATTTGACTTATAAAAAGTAAATAAAATTTTGTATTAACTATTGTAGCTTTTTTTGTAGAAGGTTCATTATTATTTTTGTATGCGTTGTCTCAATGAAACTCATTGTTATAAGAAGATTTATTACGACTATGGCTCTCGCATCACTTGAGCTCTTATTCAGTCCCAATATTAAATAAGAATATATTTGTGGATCTATTTGAACATTAAGTAAGCTCAAGAGGATGTCAAAGAAGTTGAGCTCGAAATCTTAACATTTGATCAAACTAAAGATTGCATAAACCTTAATAAAATTATCATTAGACTCTACCACATATTGGATATGAAGAGTTTTAGCATCAAAACTTAGTAGTAAGAGGCTTAAGAATGGGGATGACAATACTTAATACTTTCATAATCATACAAAGTTAAGAAAAATCTCATAATTTATAAGAGATTAAATAGGAATAAGATAAATGGTTTGAAGGATTTGGTAGGATTAGAAAAAACTTTCATACATTATTTTTCTAAGATTTTATGAAAGGTCTATAACATTTTTCTAAGATTTAATGAAAGGTTTATACTACTCTCATGCATTGATGAATCTTTAACCTCACTAATAATTCATCATATAAAATGTCATCCTTCACTTCCTTGTCTTTTAAAAATTAAAGAAATGATATTTAGCCATGAAATTGATCAAATTGTTGTCCTTGATGGTTTGATTTTATTTTATTTTTGTCTCAAGGGTTAAAAAGGCATTCAAGATGATGTGTTTGAAGTAGTTTTTGATTTCTTTAACAAATCTCAATTTCTAAGACTTTTTATTTACTTTTATTTCCATTATTCTACATCCCTTAATTCTAAGTTTTGGAAGAAGTTTTGACATATAAGTTTATGTATTATAGTTAATAAAATCTTATAAAAAATCTTTGTTAATAAAATTACACTTCTTTTTAAGGAAATAATCTTACAAATTCAAAATGACTTCATTCATTATAAATATTAGTGACAATATCTTGTTACTAAGATTTTCTTAGTGAAATTAGTTTTAAAGTTAGAGTTACAATGATAACTTAACCATAAGATTGATAGTAGATATCTTTAGGGCTTGAAATTGGTTAGTCTTAGTCATACACCTATCAATCTTATCAATCAATAAATAACTAATTATCAGTCATTTTTTTTTTCAATCTACGAAGGTCAAGTAAAATGGAAACTATTTCACCTTTTGTTTAATTTTACTTTTGAATGCTTAATTTTAAGTCTTCAAAATGTTTTACTCAATATCCTACTATGTCTTTTAAAGTTAAATATGAGATTGAAGTTATCCATCTTGATTTTGTTAATGATTTATCAATTTTTTATTAATATAGCAAACTATTCTTAAAGTATCTTATGATAATATCTACTTATTTAAAAAATGTATTTGATATTACAATTAATAAAAACAAAAATAATGGATTATAGTTTATGATAAATTTAAAAACACATAATTATTCACTTTAATAAAATAATCTTACGTCATGATTACTCAAAAATTTCACTTTTCAAAGGTAAATTGGTGGTCTTTTTGCTTTGATCAAATGAGATGGAGGTTTGCCTTTCATTAGTAAAGAGGTTTTAGGTTATAAGAGATTACTAAATAGAATTATTATATTATCTTTCAAACTATACTTTAAAATTCATATCAAAAACTTTACAAGTTATTACGATAAATATTCCCCTATTGTAACTACCCATCAATTGAAATCCTCAATTTTAAAAGGCTCTATTATGTCAAGAGTGAGGATAAGAATCTTACATTCTAAGTTTTAAAGAATGGCATATTTTATTTTATTTTATTTTTATTTTTATTTTTTGTGTGGGATTACTAGGTGAATAATAATATTCTTAAATAATTTTATTCTCATAATCCCTTTCTTGAGCTATAAGATAAAATTTATTAGAAATTATAATTTGAAACCTTTCTGATTATTTAATGTAATAAGTATTTCTTGCAATGATTTTTTTTCTTTAGTAATAAAACTAATTCCTCGAAGATAAATAATAAAAAAGGAATTAGAAATCTCAAATTTAGAGTTGTAGCATATGAATGAAGTGAAATATCATCTTTATGATGAACAAAAATCCTTTAATTTGTTCGAAGATTGTCATTATTCTGAGCACTAAGTTAGGTAATATAAAATCAAATTAATGAATCGAGTGTTAAAATATTATAAGCAAATTTACCATAAATATAGACTCTCAATCATGTGCCCTAAATAGTACTAAGAAAATTAAAATTCCCTACTTTCACCTAAATCATTATATATTTATATATCTAATACTTAAACTTATCTTTTAAACATAAATAAATCTTCTCATACATAAGTAAAATATTAAAATATAAATATTAAATTTCAAGTATTATGTATACAAATATGTAAAAAATATGTGACATATATGCAAATCCTCCTATAAAAAATAATAAAAGAGATGAGCAAATTAAGTATTTAATAATAACACTTGTATTAGAGAGATTAAGTCAACGACTAGTATTAAATAGAAAGTAATGCCAATAGGAAGGTTAGAAGAATAGAGGAACATCAAAAGAGAGATAATGCCGCATGCAATTCCAGCTTTAAATCACTATCGTAGCTTCGTAAAATTCTCCACGAATGGAAGTTGGAAGCAAGTTGTTGTACACGACAAATCTAGCGAGTTCTGCGATCCTTGATCTCTTTTAACGCACTTTCTTCTCCATTGGGTGCTGATTTGATCGCCGGCGAAGCGGAGTGGAATGGCGGCGGAGACGGCGGAAGTGAGCGGAGAGTTGAAAAGAGGGACGATTGTGGTCGGAATCGATGACAGCGAGCACAGTTTCTACGCGCTTCAGTGGACCCTCGGTCACTTCTTCGCCGGCGGGGGTGCTACTTCATCTCTTGGCGCTGGTTATAAGCTGGTCGTCGTCCACGCCAAGCCGTTCCCTACTTCGATCATCGGCTTAGGAGGCCCCGGTATATTTTGGTTTAATACGTTTAAAAAAAAATTTTTTTTTTTTGGTAATTTGTTTTCTTTGCCTGTAGATTTTTAGAATATGCGCAGTTTGGCTGTGGATATTTTGGTTTGATTTGAGTGTTGATTGTTGACCTCCATGGACGTGTCATAAGTCAAGTCGAGCTTGAGTTAATTTGGCGAACACGCAATCACGCATCAAAAATCGTCGAAATGATCTCGATGAACGACTCGCCATCGCGTTCAAAATGTCAAAATTGATCGAATAGACATCTGCATAATTCGACGATCGGTGATCGAAGAAGGTCAAATCGACGATATGAGGTCGGGAAGCCGCGTCGTTGCTCAAATGACTCCAGTTTGTGAAATTGATCGTTCCATTAGCGTTAAAACATCAAAACCTATCAAATGAGATTGTTCGTGCTCAATTCGGACGAGTATGCGCGAATATCGAGCAGCGGAAGCAACGATCGTAAATTTGAACTGAAATTAACCCCGATTTGACTTAAACCAAACGACTTTCGATCACCGGCATGCGTCATTCGAGAACAACAGGTAACCTAAAATTGACATATATATTGCCTTGGCGATGTCATGAAAATCCAAATTATGGCAAATAAAATAATAAAAAATATAAATCCTATAAATATCTCTCTTAAAATCCTAAACCTAACTTTTTTCATTCTCCCCCCCCAAACCCTCAGCCGACACCTCCTTCTCCCGTACTTGCGTCTCCCGCAGCCGAATCCCTCACGGTCTCTCTCTCTATCTTTCTCTCTCTCTCTCAGTTCCGCTTCACGATCTTGAGTTTTCCGTCAGCGTGCCGAACCGAACAAACTGAAATCACTTTTAGCAGAAGGGCGACATTTACTAAGCTCCTAATGAACTTATTCATTAGACATACTTAGCATTCTTTAGGGGTTGTTTGGTTTGAAAGCAAAGTAAAATAAAGTAAATACAGGAGTTTCAGATTTTTTTTGCGTTTGATATGATGCAAAGTAAAATTTTAAAGTGGTGTAATGCATTTGAAATTTATTAGAAGGTTAAATTTTGGTGTATTTGGAATTTGCTCAAATTTGGGAATTCCAAATCACCTATATAAAATTGCCACCCTCCGCCCTCAGCCGCCACATCATGCATCGCCGTCGCCGCCCGCCAGCATTATCCCTCCCTCTTCAAAATATTTTATATTACATTTCTTTTACCAAACAGAAAAAAAAACCCTCATGTATTTGTAAAATTTTCAACCAAACAAAAGTAATCCAAATACATTGTATTTACATTCTCTGTATTCCTTTTACATTCGTTCTTTTTTGGACAGCTTAGTCATAACCAACAAGATGTGCTAAATGACATGTTTAGGATTTACTAAATTAGTTCGATAATTAGCTTTTAATTCTGTTATTTCAATTAGCTTCCATCTACTTACCACTGTGCTTATGATATTCTTCCCTCATAGTGAGATGAGTAGATTACTTATTTGCAATTTCATCATCAACATTTGTGTGATATGAAGTTGGATAGAGTTCTTCGTTTTCTTCTCATTATAATTATGAATGCAGGAACTGCAGCTGCCCTTCCTTATGTTGAGTCAGATTTGAGAAGAATTGCTGCTGGGGTGATTGAGAGGGCTAAAGAGCTTTGCGTTGCTAAGTCTGTATGATTTTCACTTCTTTCTTTATGCAGCTAAGTATATCCTGACATTTGGTTAAACATTTTAAGCCAATTAAAAAAAAACCCTCATGTCTTTGTATTGTTTGATCGTTGATTTTCTTTGTCAATATTGCTCTGATGATATCTTTAACATGCCAAGGTGAGTGATGCTGTTTTTGAGGTGGTCGAAGGAGATGCAAGAAACGTTCTCTGTGATGCTGTGGAAAAATTTAATTCTGACGTGCTTGTTGTGGGCAGCCATGGCTATGGAGCCATAAAAAGGTATATTGGCTTTTCTATGTAATTCTTTATTTCCAGACAATGAATAATCTTTGATATGCGTGTCAACACATTTTTAGCCCGAGCGCTTAAACAATTATTTGTTAGATTTTGCAATATCTATATTCAGATTGATTTTGATGTTCTGAACGCGATGGCGAAGTCCGTTCATCGATCGGAGGTCTTTTCGACCATTTCCTGACATCCAAAGATTTTGACCGACGCACCTCCAAATCCGAATTTGATTTATGAGAACTGTCTTGATTTATACATATGAAGGTCAACAAATCGTGATTCTACATCAAAGTTAAGTTTTTTTTTTTTTTTTTTAGATTAAGTGAAGTTTTTGAAAACTTTGAAGTGATGATCTCTATTTTTAAAGATGTGAGATTATTTTTTGGATTAATTCTTTGTATATTTATGTTTTCTTCTATACTTTGTAATTGACATGAACAAATGATTTTGATTAGTTAAAAAATATTTTTGAATGAATGAATTAATTTGAAGCTGAAAAGATTTATAATTATAAAATAATTATACATCTATTATTCTGACCAAAATTTAGTTAAGGATATATTTTAAATTTTTTTAAAAATTTTATTTTAAAATGAGTCTAATGCATAGATAATCAGTCAAACTCCTATTTTGCTCTCATTTCAAACCAAATATAACAGCTCTAAAATCTATCATGACTTCATTTTATTTAGGCTATTCTGATGTAATTTTTCTCTTTTGTTCAATCAATAGGGTTTCTTCGAAGTTTTATTTTTGAAAATTGAAGAAATGGTCAATTTGATGAAGGTGGAGAGCTTAGTACTTCTAACTTGTGAGCACCTTCTCATGAGGGTGAAAATATTTGGCTTTATTAATTTGAGTACATAATAGGTAAATTTAATTATATATATATATATATATATATATATATATATATATATATATATATATATATATATATATATATATATATAGCTAATAAATAAATTATTTTTTTATAGATTTTTAAAATACATTTTATGTTTCGAGCCTAATCGAGCCGAACACAAGTGAACAGGACCTTTGTTCGTGTTCGACTCGTTTATAATTCGAGTTGAAAATTTTTATTCGTGTTTGTCTCGTTAGTTTAACGAATGAATTGAACACGAGCTTATTATCGAGCCAAACACAAGTTGTTCGCAAACAAGTTGTTTTTGTTAGCCCGACTCCTATTATTATATTTTATCCTTTTTTATTATTTTTTACATAATGCTAATATCGCATATTCTAATTCATTTAATAGTGGTAATTTAAAGTATAAAGTACGAATAGGTATTTAAAATAGTGACCATCCATTTCAGATTATATAATAGATTACTTAATTATAAAATTTATTATTATTATTATTATTATTATCATTATTGTTATAAAATAGTATTTAATATTAATATTTATATTATTATTATTATTATCATGTACAACATATGGATATGTAAATTGATTTAAAAGTGATATGACCCTAAAATCCCAGTAAACGGATCTTGATGTCAAAAAAATGATCACAAAATTGACTAATTCAGATCAACTTAAACTATCATTGGAAACTTTGGGATATCAGCTAAATCTCTAAATAATTCCTAAATATAGATACTTTATTATCAAATCGAGTGTCTTGATGAGCCGGATTTAACAAGCCCAAGATCTCTTGATTCTGACTTCATTTAAGCATTCAAATACTCAAAATACATGAGATGATCAAGGAAATTATCGCGAACCATTCAATGGAGTGGTTTGAATTTTGCATATATTTACAAAAGTGTCCTCCCTCTTATCTATAAATATTCTCTCATTCTTGCGTGAGGGAGAAAAAAGAGAAGCTCAAAGGCAAAATCAAAAGCATGTCATCAAATCATCATGAGAGCGCTTTTATAAGATTTAATAAATTCAGATTTACAAGATTTACTAAACCTTATGATAATTATATTTAATTAATTTAATTATAATTGATTAAAGTTAAATAAAAATATACTTGAGTAAAATAATATTATTTTTATGCAAACTGTCTAAATAGAAATCATTATGTAATTCTCTTTTTAGATTATTAATTATTAATTAATTAAGATAATATAATTATAATTAATAATATTCTCTAAATAAATTAGATATAAATATATTAATTAAAAAGCATATTAATTTAAATAATTTATATTATTTAATTATAATTATCCACTTAAGTAAATTTGGTTGCATAGAAATTATTACTTTAAATAACATAAAATTTTAGTTTAATTATATAATTATCCAGTTAAAATTAGTTTAATTATATAATTAATAAAACTATATTTCTGCTAACATTGATGCATAGTATAAAAATATATATAATAGTTAAAAAAAAAAAACTCTTACGCTAAAAAAAGAAGAAAATAAATAAAAATGTAAGATAATAAATGTATAAAGTGGTAGAATTTATGAATTAAATTAGACTAAATTGGATGTTTTTAATAGATTATATATATAGATGTAATTATAGTAACTTTTTCTATTATTAGAGCTGATTACATTTTTTTGTGTTAAAAAAATATGTTACTTTTAAATCAATATTAAGAACATGAGGTTTTTTCACGTAAAAAATTCCTGGAATTTTTTTGTTTACTCTTTAAATACCTGTGTATGTTCTAGATTTTATAATAAGGCTAAGATGTAAAATTTCACTCTATCATAACTAGTTTTTTAGCACTCAATAATATGTATTGTAATGATTTCTCTTAATGAGAAGACAAACGAAGATGTATAATTGGACTAACAAATAAGAAGACTAATAAATATCAGATTAATAAAGTAACGTTAATCGGAATTAGAATTATGTTACAAGGAGAAAAAATAGGAATTAAAAACATGATTATAAAATTTAATAGAAATAACGGAAATAACGGAAACATATTCTTGCAAATTATTAAATTTAAAATAGTTAATATATTCATATTATATATAAAAACTGAAAATATTGTATTTTCGTTTTTATACAAAATATTATACATGCAATATATATTCATCTTAAACAGAAATAAAGTAACGTTAATCTGAATTATAATTAAGTTACAAGGAGAAAAAACCGGAATTAAATATGATATATAAAAACGTTTTATGTAAATATGAATTATATAAATATAAATATTTTTACATATAAAAATGTTTATATAAATATATCAAACATTTACAAATATATTTAATCAATTAAATTGTGTTATAAAACATTTATATTTACAGAATCTTTATATAAAGATTTGATATAAATATATTAATTGAATATACGTGATTAAGCTTTATTATTATTGTTACGTGCTAGAAAATTTTATTCCGGTAGATGCGAGATCTTAAATTGTGGCAAAATTATCCAACACACATGGCGGGGGATATGAACACGGTTATTGGAAAACCCGTTAAGGGAAAAACCGGCCTTGCGTCGTAGAACTTTCTATGTGTTCAAAGATCAGTCGCTTTCTACCGTTAGTTGGATAAGAAGGTGTTTCTGACAATATTAAGTGTAGAAAAATACAATATCGGTCCAACCCAAGGAGAAGTTTCCCAGCGGGAACGATCTTACGGGAGCAACCTCTTGATCTGGAGAAAGGGCGGCTCTTTCTAGTCCTCAGGGGCGATCTTCAGGCGCTCACGATCTTGAACACTTCTTTGGTGGTGATAGATGCGTCAAGGTCGGCCGGGTGGTTCTCGAGCTCTCAGTCTTCAAATCGGATTCGGTCCTTTAGGTGAGAATGAAGCTCTATTTATAGATTTTTTTAGTGGCGGGCCGTAAATTCGTGGAAAACTCCAACTCCCATCGGACGGCTCACGATCCCTCGATCGGGTGTATTTTGATGATCCGGGTGCCTTAATGATGTGAATTGGGTGATCTTGGATTCGTTGGATTCGTCTTGGAGCCTTCGATATGACTATAAATATGTCGATTTTGGTGACCATTTGGCGGATCGGGATCCATTTTCATGCTCGATAGCTTGATCGAGTCGATTCGAGCTTCGGATCGATGCTGATATTCTTATGTTCGTCATCGAGGCAGTCGGTTATGTAAGTTTCTCGGTGATTGATTAGATCGAAGCATTTAAAAAATGCCTTGAGATTCGTCTTGATGATTAATTTTACGAGGATGTATCGGTTCTATTTTGGGTGACATCTCGATCATCAAAATATATATAATACTTGAAAATATGAAATAATGGAAATCAAATGCGCATTTTGAGAGAAACATCTTCATAAGCGTATATAGCGTGGAAGCGCGGTATGCACGCGCATATGTGTAGGTCGATGGAGTTATGGACTGTTGACACTTACGGAAGTTTTCAGCGTTCCGGACCATAGGCGCGCGGCCTTGAAGCCTGAGCCAGGCCAGCCAGCACCTCATGCGGAATCAGGCGGCGCGTGCCGCATCCGAAGTCGGCCATGTGCGTCGGAGCCGGGGCTATCAAATCGAGCGCCCATGCGCGCCGAGCTCGTCTGTGGCGCCTCGTGGTGGCGATCAGCGTCGGTCAGCGCCCGCGTACGCTTGAACCGCGCCAGCGACGCGTCGCGAACGGCGGTCGGTTCAGCGTCAGCGAACCGCCATGAACGCCATGATGCGGCGGACGTCATTCGTCCATGAACACGTCATGGAGGCAGCCAGCGGTCCGAAGCTGGCTGGCGAGCAAAGCGGTGGGCCGGAGCGGCCGTGTCTTGAGTCGGCAGCCAGCCTGCCCGGGAGGCAGCCCGAGGCGGCGGCTTCGGGCTTTGCGGGTTTTGAAGGATTTTTTAGGGTTTTACCATGGGGTCTATAAAACCCCAGGTAAGAGGAAATGCAGCTCCTCCTTTGCTTCTTGAGTTGGTATTTGAGATCAGGCGGTGGTACACGTGAGGTTTACACTGGCGTCCTTAGGAGTGATCAAAATCATGGTTCTACTTTTCTTGTAGAAAATTATCTTCCAGTCAGGCGGTTTGCAGCACCCGGATCCCTCACCCAGGAGCGAGTGCATAGCCCTCCCCCTGGTGGGAGTTTGGGCACTCTTCTTGGATCGACCTCTACCTCCTCATCTCCACCAAGCCAGAGTGCATAGCCCTCCCCCTGGTGGGAGTTTGGGCACTCTTCTTGGATCAACCTCTACCTCCTCATCTCCAACAAGCCAGAGTGCATAGCCCTCCCCCTGGTGGGAGTTTGGGCACTCTCCTTGGAATAATTTTCATCTCGATCGAGTTAGATGTTTGTAGATGGGTGAGAATCTTTTGAAAGAGACACGTCAGACCGAGGGCGTGACGAGGGAACCTTCTAAAAGGGGCGAAGATTCGTGGGAGTCATCGATCACGGGGACACATTGATCGTGCCGGAAAAATATTATTTCGAATGATTTGGTTCTTAAGTGTCAGAAGAAGTCGATAGAGCCCAATCACGGAGTATTTCACCACTTACGAGATGAGTTTGGGGCGGGATTGCGGTTTCCCCATCCCAGAGATGATCGCCATTTTGTCGACATCAGGTTTGCATTTCCCAGGTTTTCGAGCAATGGCGATCGTGATGGGACTTATAGTCTTTTGAGGCGGCGGCGACGCTCTTGATTACCTGCCGCGGATGTGCAAGTTTACTGCGATGTACATGGTATCACTGCAGGTCGGCTACTTGACCTCCGGACGAAGGATCCTCCCAAGAGTTGGGCAAGCGATTCTTTTGTGAAGAATGGAGGGTCTCCTAAATGGGGAAAGGAGAGATTTACTCATTCCCCTACAGGTTGGTGATGAAGATATCCTGTGGACGCTGAAATTCCAGAATATTGAAGATCTTCGATTTGAGATTCGATATATCAACAGATTTGTGTGGAGGAATCTTTGTTGGCGGGGCTTTCTATTCATCCGGCGGTCTTATGCGATTCGTTGAAAGCCCAAAGAGGTTTCAGTAGATCTCGCGTCCTCCTTCCGTGAAGGACCCGTCTCCAATAGAGAAGAGGAAAAGGAGCGAAGAGGTGATGGTGATATTAGATACCCGAAAAGAGTCGGGCCCTTCGAGTAGTCGTCCCCCAAGGATCTTCATTCCTGAGGATGTGTTGAATCATTCCTGCGTAGGTCGTCAGCATGCCGAAGAACTGGTAACAATCCTTCTTGCGTTCATCATCTTTTATTTCCCATTTCCTGGTGCTTACCGTAATTTTTCTTATTTCAGATACTGAAGAAGCAAGAACTTGACTTCAAAATGAACATTGTCTTTGAATGGAATTGAGTTCGTGAAGGTCAAGTTTCTCCATGGTGAATATAAGAAGCGGTATGTGGAGAAAGTAAAAGAGATGTCCTTGTTGGAGAATCAACTTGATGAGTCGGGGCCGAGTTGGCGACTCAGCGACTTCTCTTTCTTTTGTCGGGAAGTTGAGGACTCGGGATGAATTAGTGGAGGCTAGAACGAGGTTGGTTGCATAAAGGATTTGAAGATCTTTTAGAAGGTTTAGTCTTGAGGCAAGAACCGAGTTCTGGCTTCGCCTTTCGAGCGCACTTATCTCGGGTAGAAGCGGGAGCCGGATCACAGGCCGTGGAGGACTTCAAGAACTCGACAACCTTCAAGAGTATCATACAGGATCACGTTCAGGAGGCCAGAGACCACGTGTATGATGTAGAGGTGAAGGCTTTGGAGCGACAGTGTGTTGATGAAGGCTTCATCCGAGGTTTCTTGAAGGGGACACGCTTGGCGTGCTCATGGTAGGAGGCAGTGTTGAGGTCCTTTCTCCTAGCTTCCCAGACCTTCTAGCGCACAACGAGGATGACTGGATAGTTCTTCATCATCTTGATGAGACCATCAAGCTGTGTAGTTGTAGTTCCTTTATGTTGCATTTATTGTTGTATATTATTTACGGTTGATTGTACTTGTATGTTTGCGAAATATTAACAATCCACAAAATTATTTGTGAATATTTAGGAGTTGTGTGTCAAGTGTACCGATGATAAAGATTCAGCGTAGAAGAGATCATCGAATCCCTTTAGGATAATTGATCTATTCTAAGATCATTACGAGGCGTTACTTGATGACAAACTTGCGGAATATATTTATAGAGGTTCTCTCGAGAACCTCTCGATCTATCTAGGTTGTGTATCGGGCGTTTTCGATGATGTTAACTTTATTATGGAGAAAGTTGTAGCGTCTATAGAGGATTGCCAACTTATCCAAGGTTGTTTATCGAGGCGTTACTACGATGTTAACTAGGAAGATCGGTCGAATTCCACAGGGATCGATCTTACGAATGAGATACAACAATAGTTGCATATCTCTTGAGTGTGTTTTAAAATGCAAGCATAAGAAAAAGTCACAATAAGTATGAGAACTTTAGATAGAAACATAAATCCAAACACCTTGATGCCAAAGTTGGACAATAAATGCGACAAGAGTATCGATAAATATTTAATTCGATAACAATTGCAATACAAACATACGATGATAATGTTTTCGCATTCACTAGAATAAAAAGGCGATACATCACGGTATACGGAGGTTTGTAGCATTCAGTGCGTGGGAGAGTCTTCCCATACTATCCTTAAGCTTGAGCGTGCGAGGGCTTGACACCACCACATGCAGACCTTCCCTCGGTGAGAGTTTATTACGGGCCTTTTCTGGCGAGTCGAGGCGGGTCCCCGGAATTGTCGTGGCTTTACCGCCGGTTGAAACCTCGAGCAATCCTTTCGATAGAAGCCAGTCTTGACGGTCATGGTCTCTTGCGAGATCCGGATGGAATCGAAGCTTATCGTCGTTCTCTGCCAAAGTTATGGGTTAGGGACCGGGCGATGTTGGAATAATAGCCTCAGTTCGAAACACAGTTATGCGGTGTTTCTCCGGTAGGTCCTTGATGTAGTGCGGTAAGCAAAGAACATTGGATAGTTCTTGACCCCGCCCCGTGGTTGTCGTGTCTTTAGCCCTTTTAGTATTGTCCTATTGGTGACTTGATTCATTTGCACGTGGATGGGATACGGTATGTTGGATTAGCGGATGCACTCTGGCGAAAGATGTGAATGTCTTTCATGAACTGCGTCCCATTATCGGTGATGATTTTTTCTTTGGAATCGAAACGACAAATAATATTTTCCGGACAAATTGCTTGGCATTTGTTTGATGATTTTGGCCGGTTCGACTTCCACCGCCATTGAAGTAATCAAGCCAAGATTATGAATTTTTCGTTGCAGTGGCAATGGGAAAGGGTCCCATTATATCGATCCCCATTGAGCAAAGGGCACTCTGGATTGTGGTGAGTTCTGAGATGGTGTATGAGTGAGATTGGAATGTAGACACTTGTTACACTTCTTTACAAACTCTGCGTCCTTCTTCATTGTAGGCGGTAAAAACCTTGCCTCATGATTTTGAGGCGAGGATTTTCCTCCCAAATGTTCACCACAAATTCCTGAATGAACCTCTCGCATTGCATAGTTAGCCTCAGAAGGTGGTAGACACTTTAAGTAGGGCCTAAGAAGGGCTTGTAGAGTTCATCTTATGGTGAAGTTCGATTGCTCATTCGAGATGGATAGCATCGGTGGGGTTTGTTGGCGGGGCGCTTTGAAGAAAGGACATGATCATCCATGAAGATTCTTTTGGGTCCTCATTGTATCGAGGGCCTTGAATCTTGGGAAAGTGGATGTCCTCATGTATTTTCTCTTGAAAAGATCTCTATGTTGTTGGCTAACTTGGAGAGGGCATGCTTTCGCGTGTTACGCTCCCCGAATATGAGTTATCGATGGGTCTCGATTACGGCAAGAAGTGACTTTGCCAAAAGGCAGTCTTGCAAGCTGCGGATGTGCATCGAAGTCTCCTTCAACTTTGTGAGGCCACTGGTGAGTGTATGGATCTAAACGGACCTCACGTCAATGGCGAGCCTTAGTCACTTCTGAGGGCCTCATTCGGCGACATTATTGGTGGCGGGAACTTTAGTACTCTAAAGTTATTTTACTTGGGAGATAAGCAAAATTCTGCTCCCTTGGAAGTACACGAAGCTCCATCAACATATAATGTCCATTGATTTGTCATGGAATGATGAATGATCATTCGGTGGTGATGGGATGGTACATTCTACGTCGGAGCACTTGTGACTTTATATCGGGCGTGGAAGAAAATGGATGTCAAGCTCGACCGACCACTTCATCAACCTTCGGCGCTTTGCGAATAGTTCTTAATGGAAGATGAGTGTAGGCGTTGATGGTGTGGGCACGAAATGCGATCGCAATTTTAGATGCGAGAATACCTAGGGTATCTTTGTCTTATCTGGTGGATAGCGTCCTTGGTATCGAAAGGATTTTCTTGACATAGTAAATGGTCGTTTACGATGAATTCTCCTCGTGTCGAGAACTTACGGCATGAGAAGAAACACAAGATAGATGTCTGACTTCTCTCCTTGGATAGGCTTTGATAATAGAGGGAAGCTAAATAGACTCGAAGTTGCTCGATCGACATTCATCATCCTGGAATCCATTTCCTCGTGCACCAAGATTTTGAAGAATGGTAGATACTTATCTCTCGGGCCAGAATCGTGATAAAAGCAATCCTTCCAGTCAAACGTTGGACTTCCTTGATCGTTCTTGGAGGTGACATGTCCTTGAGTGCTTTTATCTTCTCGGGGTTGGCCTCATCCGTGAGTGACCATGAACTAGGAATTTCAGGAGGAAACTCAAAATGCACTTGCTTGGGTTGAGCAGCATCTTGTAGTGTCGAAGAATGTCAAAGCAACATTGCGGTCGAAATATCTTTGATATTTCCAAGCTCTTCACCGACATATCATCAACATACACCTCCATATTGTGCCTATAAGATCCTTGAAGATCTTATTCATAAAGCGTTGATATGTTGCTCGACATTTTTAGTCGAATGGCATGACGATAGCGGTATAGTCCATTTTGGAAGGATGTTGCTTCCTCATCTGTTTTGTTCATCGATTTGATTGTAGCGAGAATAGGCATCCATGAAGCTTCGATGTCACGATGCGCATCAACTAGTTGGTCGATCTGAGGAAGGGAAGCTATCTTTTGGGCATGCGATTAAAGGTCGGTGTAATTCGATGCACATTCTCGAGCGTTGGCCTTCTTGACTAACACTACGTTAGCCAACCGGGTGGGGTAGTAGACTTCTGAATGAACTTGACTTCCAGTTTGGTGATTTCTTGTTACATGACACTGTGATGGATTCGAGGCGATCTTCGTATCACCCTTGTAGGTTGAGTCAACTTTGAGGGAGTGCGTAATGACTTCCGGGTCAATGCCCAGAATATCAAATGCGCTCCAGGCAAAGATATCTTAATTTTACACGTAAAATCTACGATTCGATGATCAGACAAAGAACGATCCCACCTTCACTTTTCGCGATGGATCAACTCGAGATAGAAGACAAATTACATCTTCAACTGGAGAAGCCCTTCCAGAGGCATCCTCATCTCGTAGGTCGAAGTTCTCGATGTTGAGGGTTACTGACGTAAATGGCTGGGCTTGCTTGATATAGCATGCTTGTGCTATCTGTTGATTCCCACTTACCACGCGATGCCACCGGTGTCGGAATTTTATCTTGAGGTGAGTACGATGACCGCTACCGAATATATCGGAGAGGTCTCCCAAATATCAGACGCGACTCGTGACGACTACAATAAATCAGTGGGTTGGTCGGGAAATTCTCCAAGAGTTACGGAAGACCGATTGTTCCTTCCACTAATACCACGTTATCAAATCCATACAGTGGACCGGCCGCGGGTTGAAGCTTCTCTCTTTCTATACCCATGCTAAGGAAAGTGGAATAAAAAAGAACATCAACCGAACTCCCATTGTCGATCAATATCCTTTTAATATTGAAGCATGGATCACCGACCCCTGCACTGATGACAAGGGGATCTTGATGTGGGATGCGAAGCCCCTCTAGATCTAAATCATCAAAGGTGATAGAATGGTCAACCCGAGACTTCTTCGGCTGCTCAAGGGCGGCAATGAATATTTGGCTGATAACACCGGCCCTCCTACAATTATTTCTATCTCTCACCGCCAGGTTCTGAGCTGGTTGCCTCCCAAAGATTTCTTTGACGAGCTGGTTTTGTATAAACGCCTGATACCCCGACGTATTAGTCTTTCAATCTCCTCCTTCATTGGTGGCACTCTTCGGGTGCCCCATGAAAGTGGCGTAATTTCTCTTGATTTCCAATTCCGTGCTTTAAAGGTCCACTCGCCATCATCTTCCGAATAGCGTAGGATGTTCGCGCATGACGGTTGAGAGTGTATTTCCTCTCATTGAGTCATCCGAGGTCGCCGGAGGAGGTTTTGGGGAGGTTGTTCTCTTCTTTTTCTCGAGATGTTTGAACATCACCTTTGGGAACCTTCTTCCGCCGCTGGTTCAAATTGTTGCCGATGAGCACCGATAGCTTCACGGAGATTTGTGCCTCTATTCTGGACCAGGATAGAATGCTCCGCATTAATGATGAATGTATCCGCCGAGTCCTCAGAAGCACGCCCTGGATCTACTCGATCCGTATGCCCGTGAGGAGAACCTCGAAGTATTCTTGGGACTCTCCATCATTCTCGGATTCGGAGAGATGTGATGAATCTCGATGATTCTCTTGTTTGCCGTGAACTGCTCTACAAACAATCCGGGCGAGCTCTAAATGATCGGACGGACCCCTTACGAATGGCGAACCGCACGAGCCCGTCCTTTGAGAGTTCTGGAATACCGACACAAGACAGAGTCATTTGCACACCGAATGTGCATGATCGCTCAAAGTGATCGATATGCTCGCACGGACGGCGGTTATGCCATCGTAAGGGTCCATGCCGGAAGCTTGAATCTCGTAACGGGTATTGCGAGATGATCTCGCCGCGGGGACGAAGCGAAGAGGCGGAGAATGGGTCATTCGATTGTTGCGAACTCTTCCGCACTGCCGTCGTAGTTCATCACGCGATGACGGAGTTTCACCACGAGGTGCCATTCGTGGGGTGAGTAAGGATCCGTAAGTTCAGATCCGGATGTGGTGTCGGGGTTCTCTACTTGATCCGCATTCCTGCAATCATTCTCGTGAAGAAAATCTATTATGCCGGCGTCGCTGGCTCTTCCAGGCGTTGAACGCTTTGTCGCCCTTCGCAGAGTCAAGAATTTCGCTCGGGAATCCTCCATCCTTGAACGCGATCTTCCAAAGAGGGGCACTGACCTCACCCGGGGACGTAAGTCCGTTATGTAGAGAAGTGTTGGAGACTTGGCTTGATCCCGAGAATGAGGAGCTTGGAGCGAAACCCCGCTTACCAATCATATTGGAGATATAGCAATGGGGAACTGTTTTCCCACAACGCGCCAACCGTCTAGAGAATTTTATTCCTAGATGCAGATCTTCGAGCTCAAAATTATCCAACACACAAGCAGATATGAACACAGGGTTATAATGGAAAACCCGTTGGGGAAAACCACGGCCTTCAGTAGAACTTTCACTATGTGTTCAAAGATACAGTCCTTCCGTTAGTTCTGAGAAGAAGGTGTTTCTGTGGGAAACAATATTCGAGTGTAGAAAATACAATATCGGCCAACTCCAACCCAAAGGAGAAGTTTCCCAAAAGCGGCAGAACCGATCTCCTGAGCAACCTCTTGATCGGGAGGGAGCTGAACCGTCTTTTCTAGTCCTCTAGGCGATCTCCTATGAGCTCGATCTTCGTGCACTACCTATGGTAGATCGTCGGCGTCCGACCATGGTTCTCGAGCTTCCAGTCTTCAAATCGATTATAGTCCTTCTAAGGTGAGAATGGAGCTCTATTTATAGATTTTGGGAGTGTGCCTAAATTCGGAAAACTCTAACCACTCCCATCTGACGGCTCCAGCGATCCCCTCGACCGACGGTGTATTTTGATGATCCGGGTGTCTTAATGATGTCGAATTGGGTGATCTTGGATTCGTTGGATTCGCCTTGACGGCACCGACCGACTATAAATATGTCGGTGACCATTTGGCGGATCGTGATCCATTTTCATGCCGATACTTGATCCGATCGATTCGAGGACTGACTACGCTGATGTCGCATGTTCGCCTCATCGGTGACGGCCATTGACCGTAAGTTTTTGAAATCGGTGATTAGATCAAGATTTCAAAATACCTCAGATTCGCATCGATTAATTTTCTGATGATGTATCAATTATAATATCATATCTAATATTTGCCCATATTTCATATTCTTAATAATAAAATATATGTGTTATATCAATATCTTCACATTCATACATCTTAGACCATAAAATTATAAATAAAAAATCAAATTGCATATTCATCCATATAAACGGTGTGATATTGTAATCTCCGTATAAATAATTTGATGCAGTGGAGTTGACAACCCACTAATAAATTTATAAAAATTAATAAAAAAAGTATTTTTAAATTAGATATTTAATTTGTAAAGTTAGAAAATATAAATACAAAAGTAAAATATATACCTGTTTTATGTAAAATATAAATTGGATAGAAAATATTCCTCATATATTGTTTGATAACACATAAAAATAAAATTATAAAATCAAATCATTCATACTAACCTCTGATTAGAAGTATTGGAAGAATTTCTATTAATAAGAAGATAAATGAAGAAGATGTATAAAATAACAGAATTAAAAATGTTTAGAATATTAAATTAATTGGAAATAACCGAAACGGAATAATATATCTTTATAACCGGAAACTGATGTATTTGAAAAGCCAGGATTATAATTAAAAATAATTAAATATTGAGCCAAATAATTAAATATTATTAGAAATTTGAGGGGTACACCAAGATCTACTCAATCCCGCATAAATGCAAAATATTAAAATAATAAAAAGAATAATGATAATAATAATAATAATAATAATAATAATAATAATAATAATAAAGTATATAAAAATTATAAATATAATGTTTAACTTAAATTAAATTAAATTTATTTTATATACATTTCTAGTTAAAATTAGTTTAATCATATAATTAATAAAAGTATATATAATAGTTCAAAAAATATTCTCAAATACGCTAAAAAAATCTGGAATTAAACAAAAATGAAAGATAATAAATGTATAAGGACGGTAGAATTTTAGAATTAAATTAGACTAAATTGGATGTTTTTAAATATGCAGATAATATATATAGCTATAATTATAGTTACTTTTTGTATTATTAGAGTTGATTATATTTTTTGTGTTAAAAAAAATTTGTTACTTTTTGTTGTGTGCTAGAAAATCAGTTGCAGTAGAATAAAAGTTTATGCCTTAGCTTTGTTGTGGAATCACACATGAGATATTTTAAGAATGAAAAGCTAATTTTTACTGAAAAACTTCGAATAGGAAAAATTATGAGGCTTAGCCCAGTAAAAATCTTTCACTATATAACTGTTTCAGAGTACAAAATTTTCCTGATAACGGGATTACAAAATTGTATATGAAGGGTGACAATAAAATCGAATCAGACAATAAATTATCGATGCATTAGTTGGTTGTTATGCTTGTTGGTGGTATTTGATGATGGTGAACAGCGGGGGTTATCGACCAATGGTGACGGTCGGTGAGTAGTAATATGGCGAAGATGGTGGCGATGTGGCGGCAGTAGCGGCCGGTGGTCGGACGGTGGCTGAATGGATAATAAGCCTGATCAGGTTAGTCTTGATTGAATCAAATCTTTCAAGAATTAAGATTCTTGACTAGTAGAATTTATTTATAATAATGAAATTGTTTATAAGCGCGTTATGGAGTATCAGATGAAACATATGAGAGTGATGTTTGAGAATGCCACTGTGTTGCAGAAGACAGTCAAGTATGCTGCATAATCAAAGGCAATGAACAGTATTTTTATTTTATTTTATTTATTTTATTTTTAATTTTCTTTTTTGATATGTAGTAAATATATAAGATTATTTTTTTACTAATAATTTTGATAATAATTTTTTTCTTGATTAGAGAAATGGGCTTTTAGCTCTCTTCTGATGAGTTTAATAAAAATAATTTATTCTCAAAAATATATTACCTTTATTGTACCCGTTATAAACTCTTAGAAATTTGAGGCTTTTTATAGGGTATTTACATACATATCACATAATTTATATATATTTATTATATAACACTTAAAATTTTATATTTATATGTATAACACTCTTCCTTAATAGCACATTATAAAAATATTATTATTATTATTATTTTCATAGTGGATATATATTTTTATATATAAGAAATGTGTTATAAACTATAAATATTAAAATTTAGATGTTAGTGATATAAATATATAATAAGTTTGTGATATGTATGTGAATCTATCATATAACAATACAAGAAGAGAATTTCAAAATGTTATTGTTTTATTAATAGGCGTTAAAATGCAGATTGAGAGATATAAATCTACTTAAAAACTTTCTAAGATGAGAATACTAGTTTTCAAAATTTTTAGTAGCTTTATACTATTTTTAAAAATATATTTTTTAAATATTTTTTTATTTTATAAATAAATAATAATATTAATAAAGTATTTAAAATAATTATCATCATTAAATATGATTTATATTGAATCAATATATACGTAAATCAAAATAAAATATAAAATAAAAAAGTAATCTGAAATGGCCTTTAATTATTTTTTATGATATAGAAAATCATATGTATCAATAGAAATAAGAGAGTACCTCTACCAGGCCTCACTTTTAAAAGAAAGAAAAGCTATTATTTGGAACATGAGTGCAGATCGTCGAACAGGTAGAGGGCAGAGTTGGAGTCGGACCATTGAGAGTAAAAGTGCAGAAGGGAGGAAGGGATGTAGGGGTCTGAAAGAAAGCCAATCTTGAGGATGTGGGAATGGAGGGAGAGGCCAGAGTGGAGGAAACGGAGGATGGAGATGGATTTGAGGATGAGGGGGAAGGTGTGTTCATTGGAAGGGAGAAAAGAGACATCTAGTAGAAAGAATGGGAGCGGAAAGGAGCAGAAAAGGGGCCATGAGGAGCAAAGGAAACAGTGGAAAGAAAAATAGAGAGAGAGAGAAAGAGGAAAGATATGGAGACAAATATCTGGAGGATGTCGAAAGGAAAGAGGAAGAAGAGGTAAGGGTGGAGAGATGGTGGAGGATACGGCGAGCTGCGGCGGAGGCCGTAGCGGTAAATTCGTATGAGGAGAGGAGTTTAGGGGGCTAGAAGACTAGCAGTAGAAAGGAAGGGTAACATCCATCATCGGAGGACCCCTTGCGGGATTTATAATAATGAGGGATTTACATACGTACCACAATATTCTTATATGTTTATATATCTAATACCTACACTTTAATTTATATATATATATATATATATATATAATCCTAATCTTCAAAATCACATCAAAAATATCACTTTATTTACTTTTTAAAAGTGAAATGCATCTTTTTAAGCATAGAAAAGTGTTAGATAAGTAAATATCTAACTTTAGATGCTAAATATATAAATACATAAGAATTGATGGTATGTATGTAAATTATCCTATAATATATTTAGGTGATATTCATCTTTAAATTTTAGGACAATTATCCGTAAATCAATATAGGTTCAATTTAAAATTTAGAAAAAAATTAGATACGTACCATATAATTTTTATATATTTATATATATATATATTCAATATCTAATATATATGATATTTTATTATGCATGAAAAATATATATTTCACTTTAAAAAAATTATATAATATTGATATTTTTTTATATGATATTAAAAATTTAGATATTATTTATATAATTTATGTTGTAAGCTTAACTAGACTTATGTGACATACATGTAAGTCAATAGACTTCCCTTTCGACTCTGGCATTAGAAACATATATGAACAAACTGCTTCTCCCATGGAATTAAGCTGTTGGAAGTTTATCATAGGTCCTGTTAGTGAATTGCTTTATGAGTATACATACTCTGATATCAGTGCTTCTCTGTCTTCTAATAACAACGTGATGACATGCAAATTTTACAAGTGAATTTTTGTAAATGTGAAGAAATGAGAACAAACAACAGCATTCATCAGTATTGCTCTAGTTCCAAAAAGGTCAAAGCTTTGAACAACCAAAATAACACTAATACTAATAATAATAATAACACCCCATAATTCTTATGAATGACAAGATCAAACGTTCACTTTGCTAGTTCTAAAAGTTTTTTATTCTTTCTTTTTCTTCATTTGATCATCCATAAATCAAAATCTAGAAGAAGAATCTGCCGCCTCAAGTGCAGGGAGAATTTTTCAGACTCATAAGGTGCTGTGTCCTCGCACTTCAGCCATAAGTCCGTGATGAACTCTCGAGAGAATCGAGAATAAAGTTCAAGAACAATTTCAGAAAGAATATATATATTAATTATGTGTATTTATGGATACGAAATTTTCATTTAAATTATTTAATAAATTCAAAATTTATTTAAAAATTTCCAAATTATCCTAATTTTTTCTTTATTTTCAGTTTATCTAATTCAAAAAAAACGAAAAAACCAATCCCCCTTATTCTTGTCTCTCACTCTCTTTGTTCTGCAGCCCTCTCTCTCTCTCTCGTGTCGAAAAACCAAAAAAAACGAAAGGTAATTCCTTCCCCCCTCTCGGTTTCCTCCGTTCCGCGCGTTTCACTGCCGCCGGTCTCGCCGCCCCGCCGGTCCCGCGTTTCTCGCCTTTCTGACCCGCGTCCCGCAGCCCAATCCG
Organism: Cymbidium sinense; assembly: GCA_021442155.1. NCBI lineage: Eukaryota > Viridiplantae > Streptophyta > Magnoliopsida > Asparagales > Orchidaceae > Cymbidium > Cymbidium sinense. The sequence continues at coordinate 251,758,716 of CM038214.1, forward strand.
TCGCGCTCCAATTCCGCCCGTCTGCCATCCCGCGAGCCCGTCTCCCGTTCCTCCAAACCCATCTTCGGCGGCCCACTCAGCGCGCTGCACCAACCCCATCCCGTAGCGTTCCCGCTTCCGCGGCTACACCCGCATCGGCCCGCACGAGACTGCCGTTCCGCCGCAAGTCCCGCGCACGGCCCACTCCCGCCTGCTCAAACCACGCGACCGGCCCGTGCTGCAGCTGCCGACCCGCGTTTCGTCGTCCGGCCCAGACCGGTGGCCCGCACAGCCCGTCCCGCCAGCCTCCTTCCCTCCAACCCATGGCCCTCCAGCCCACCAATCTGCACCCAGCCTTTCTACAGCCCACCAACCGTTGTTCCGGCCTGCGCAATCTAGTCCGCAAACCTGGCCGTTTTACACAAACCTGGCCCGTTTAAAAGCTAATAAATAAATTATTTTTTTATAGATTTTTAAAATACATTTTATGTTTCGAGCCTAATCGACACAAACAACACTTTATTCGGTGTTCCGCTTCGCTTATAATTCAAGTTGAGAATTTTTATTCGTGTTCCGCTCGTTTATAATAATAATAAATATTATTATCATTATTATTATAAAAGAATATTTAATATTAATATTTATATTATTATTATTATTATCATGTACAATATATGCATATGTAAATTGATTTAAAAGTGATATGATCCTAAAAATCCCACTAGTTGAAGCACGGATCTTGAAGTCAAAAACAAATTGATCCTATGTCGAAACTAGTCCAGATCAAGCACTTAAAATATTATTGAAAACTTTGGGATATCAGCTAAATCTCTAAATAATTCCTAAATATAGAGTATTTATTATCAAATTGAGCATCTTGATGAGCCGGATTTAACAAGCCATAGATCTTTTGATTTTGACTTCATTTGAGCATTCAAATACTCAAAATACATGAGATCATCAAAGAAATTATCGCGAACCATCCGATGGAGTGTTTTGGATTTTGCATGTATTTACGAAAGTGCCCTCTCTCTAATCTATAAATAGTCTCTCATTCTTAACATGAGGGGGAGCCAAGCTAAAGAGAAAAGAGAGCTCTAAAGCTTGAAAATCCTCTCAGTAATTATTTCGATGGTCGTAGACCATACTGGTTGCATCAACCAGTTGTCGCTTTACCACCATCACCGATGTTATTTAAATAAATATGAAAGTTTAGTTATTAGATTAAATACCCCAACAAAAAAATGGGTACCTCCTCTCCCTCCTCCCGTCCCTCCACTTTCTCTCCAGCCGCGTACCCAACCTCCTCTCTCTCCTCCCCGAACTCCGTCTCTCTTCTCTTCACCATCGCCAGCGACACCACAGCTTATTTTTTTATCTCGTCGTGCTCTGCTGAGCACAACGAGATCTTCAAACCCAAAAAATTAAAAAGCTTCCATCTAATCTCACTTCTCTGTCTTTCGCTGCCTGTTGATTTGTGCTTTCGATTGCAGCAATACTATTGGACGTACAGAAAATTTCAGCATGTCAATGCCTAAATTTTGTGTACAGCATGGTGCCAACCCTAGAGGATGTGCTATGGAAAATACCAGAATGATCACAAAAATGTTGTTCAAGTGCGAAATTGTAAGAACTTCTCTTCATTAGGTCAATGACTCCTGATCAATAGCTTCCCTAACTGACATAATGCGTCCACAAAGCTCCGATCCATTAGCTTCGGTTGCAACCATAACTTCATCAGGAGTAGAGAAAGAAATAAATGCATAGGCATGACTTTTGTCTCTCTTGCGATCATGAAGCACCTTTATACTAACAATTGTTCCAAATTGACTAAAATAATCCATCAACTCTTGAGCCCTTATGGACCGAGATTGGTTACCAACATAAATCTTGTAAGGACTTTCAAAAACGATATTCTTTTTAGGGGCAGAGTTGGGGGTGCCCACATTTTTTTTCTCACCACACACCATGTCGACTGAAAACTTTACTTGCATTTCACATCCAACAATATCCCATCCAAAGCAGTTATTGCAAATTTTGCTTCAGAAATTGAAGCCATTGTAACATAACCACAACCTGGACTAATGCCTGTACGAGGATCCCGTGATACCTCTACCGAAAGAACAGTTCCGTAGTGTTTGAATAACTCAAGCAGATGGGAGATATCGTAGCTTCTCAGGAGGTTGCAAACGTAGAGTTCACATGGCGTGCTTTCTGCGCTTTATGTCCATGGCCTTCTTGATCCATGACTTTCTCATTCTCCTCAGAATCCATATCTCCCAAGTTGATCTTTCTATCCTTTTCAACTACGGCAAGAACCCTAGATTTTCGTATGGGTTTGTAACGAAGAAGCAGAGAAAAGATAGGTGAGTTTGAACGGCATTTAAGGAAGCCCGAGGAGGAGGAAGGAGAGCAGAGAGCTTTTGTTTGCTGCCATTCCCCTTTGCGGTTTGAAGGAGATGGAAGGGAAAGGACTCTTGATAAGAGAGAGAGAGAGAGAGAGAGAGTAGAGAGAGAAGCAATGAGTTTATCTGCTTTAGAATTATTGAAGAAATGGAGAGGGAACAGGTAAATAATCGACTTCGGGAGGGAATAGTTTCGAGGAGCGGCTTGTTCGAATGAAAGGGGGAACGATTGCATGCTAACACAAAGGAGAGGAGTAGCGGAGAGTTATTGAAAATTAATAGATTTTTTAAATTAAATTTTCAAATACTAATCAATTTTAAAATGAATTTTATGCCAACATCATTATATGGTCAATATATATATTGATTCAAGGTTATTTCGATGTTCCAAATGCAATGGCGCAGTCAGTTTTGTGATCGGAGGCCGTTTGGTTCGAGTCGTCACTAAATTGAGTCAATTTTAGCTCGAAATGCGCGTCGTCGCTTTCGCTCGCTTAATTTTTGCGCAGACTCGTCCGAATTGAGCGCGAATAGTCTCATTTGATTCAAAAGGTGATGATTTTATGGCTATGTCTTTGAATTCATGATAAATGATAATTTAGATACATGGTTGCATACTAAGGATTACATGATGGAGCAGCTTGACTTGACCAAAAGGCTAGACATTGCCATAAACATCGCAAATGCACTTTGCTACCTTCATAATGATTGTGAAACACTAGTTATTCATTGTGATCTGAAATTGGGTAATGCCCTTCTTGATGATAACATGGTTGCTCATGTGGGGGATTTTGGACTTGCTAGGCTCCTCCATAGAGCTGTGAACAATCCGTTGAGTGACTCAGATCAAACCACTCATGTGATAAAAGGAACCAATGGGTACACTACTCCTGGTATTAATCTTTATTCTTCACCCTTCAATTTACTATAGCTATAACCTTTTTCTTATTATATTGAGATGTGTAATGATTCAAGATGCTTGCTTTATAGAATGTGTTGTAGGGGGCCAAATTTCTACGATGATGGATGTTTATAGCTTTAAAATCCTCCCCATGGAGTTGTTCACTGGAAGGATACTTATAGACATAATTTTTAAAGATGACATGAACATACATAAGTTTGTAGAAATGGAAATTCCAGGCTGAGTCATGGACGTCATTGATCCTAAATTACAGTTGCAATTTCAGGATGAAGCTAAAAATGACATTCAATCAAGTAGTGCAAATTATGAAAATCTCTGGAGTGCTCACAAGGTACTCGGAATAAAGGTTGATGAAATTGCAAATGACCTTATGAAGTTTTCCCTAGACATTCATCGGGAACTTAGGGAATTAAGGAATACATTCACTGGTGGCAACCATACCACCGAGGCAGATCCAGAAGCATCAATAGCTATTCAACGTACTCCCATCAGGGAACCACAAGACGGTTGCCATATGCATGAAAGAATTAAAATAGATTATGCAGTAGATTCAGAAATAGATAAGTGTTATTACCAATTGACAGACAAATCAGATTCTGAGTTTGAGGATTTCCGTCCAGCTCATCTTCACCATAGAAGACCACATGAACCCGACAACCACGGACAGATCATCGTCAATTTGATTTCAGGCTTAAGCTAGACATCCCCATTTTTGATGGACACCTCTATATTAAAGATTACTTAGATTAGGAGCAGTTAGTTGACAATTTCTTTGAATACATGGATATTCATTTTGAGAAACAAGTTAAGTATGTAGCCTGCAAATTAAAGGGGGGAGCCAAGGCATGGTAGAACCAACTCCTGTTGACACGCGGGAGAGAAAACAAGGAACCAATTCGAAGTTGGCTGCGTTTGAAACAATTGATGCACCAACATTTTTCTTTCCACTAATTATGAACAAGCCTTATACCTCCAATACCAGCATGACAATTAGGCACTTCGATCAGTAAGTGAATATACAGAATAATCCTACAAATTAAGTTCTCGAAACAACCTCAGTGAAAACGAGAACCAACTTGTTGATAGATACATTGGTGGTCTCAAAGAGAACATTCAAGATAGACTAGAATTAAATTCTTTATTGTTCTTATCTCAAGCCATTAACATGGCACTCAAGGTGGAATAACAAATTATTCGGCGTTCCAGATTTCCCCTACAGAAATGACACCATTCTGACTACCCCAATGAATCAAGTAAGCAATTACCAAATCAACAAGCACGAATTCCATCACAACCACAAGTTTCTGGAGTTAGGCATAAAAGCCTAGATCAACAACTTGTGGTAAAGGCTAATTCTCAAGTGAGACATGGAATTAAGCCAGGTGTTGCTGTCAAAGATAACCCATATGCTAAACCAAATACAATCAAATGTTTCAGATGTTTCCAGGTTGTACACATACACATCCGCGGCACTGCACCCGCTTCTGTGATCATAATCTTGTGCTTCCCATGAAGATATGTTCTCTCAAAATGTATGGTTAGTGGACCCGCAAATTTCATTGAAGAATTTGATATTTTCAAGTATTTGGCGTATATATTTTTAGATGATTGAGATAATGTCATCCAAAAATAGGGGGCAACTGATATGACACTTAAAATACTACTAGTCGAAGCACGAATCTTGATGTCAAAAGCAAGTTGATCCTAAGTTGAAACTAGCCGAGATCAAACACTTAAAATATCATTGAAAATTTTGAGATATCAGTTAAATTCTTAAATAGCTCTTAAATATGGACTGTTTATAGTCAAATCGAGCGTCTTGATGAGCCGGATCTAACAAGCCCAAGATCTCATAATTCTGACTTCATTTGTATATTTAAATGCTTAAAATACATCAAATGATCAAAAGAATCATTTTGAGCCGTCCGATGGAGTGGAGTGATTCAGATTTTGCATGTATCTACAGAAACGCCACTCCTCTAATCTATAAATAACCCCTTATTCTTCATATGAGGGGAGCCCAAGTAAAAGAGAGGAGAGCTCTAAAGCTTAAAAATCCTCCAAGCATAATCGTGCCACCACTCGACGGTCGCCGACCACCTCCGTTGGCCGCCAACCACCGCCGTCAGCCGCCACCGCCGATCCTCATCGTCGTCAATCTCCATCGCCGGTCGTCACCGCCGACCACTGTCGCCGGCCATCATCGCCGTCAACCATCGTCGCCGGTCATCATTGCCGACCACCGACGCCGGTCACCACCGCCGAGTACCATCGTCGTTGCCATGACCATCCGGCCATCTTACCGGTCATCATCACGACGATCGTCATCGGCCCGACCCATTGTTCTTATCATCTACTACCACTGACAACTGTTACAACCTGAACGTGACTATATAGTTGTTGTTGTCTGATTCTAAGATTCCCATTGTCAACCCTTCTCATATACAATTCTATAATCTCGTTATCGGGAAGCTTTTGTACTCTGAAACAGATACATAATGAAATATTTTTACTAGGCTAGGCCCCGTAGTTTTTTCTCTCTTTTCGAGGTTTTTCCACGTAAAAATTCTAGAGTTTTCTTATTAATTCCTCGAGCATCTTGTGTGTTGATTCGAACAAAGCTGGGCACAAATTTTTTTTATTCTTGGCAAGACAAAAAAGAATATTAATTAAACAGTAATAATACATAAGCCAAATAATTAAAAATACAATAACAATGTAGATAATATTATTCAAATTACACCAAAATTAAAATTATAAGAAATAATATATGATAGATAATCAGATAAAAGTTATAAAAGTATAATGAAAAAGAGAGTAAATAATAATGGTTAACATAGCCTCCTCAAATATATTTTAAATAATCAACAAAATACATAATTTGGTGTGTGTTGAAACTATGATTGAGGATATCTAATGAATAATCAAATAATTAATTCTATTTAGTTTGTTTATAGAAAAATAATTATCATAATTAAATTGATTGAAATTTAATTATCATATCATAATAAATCAATTAATTACAAATCTATTAATCATTCATCAAATAGTAATTTGATATCAATCACATCTAATTCTATTAAATTATAATTAATCTAAGAAGATATAATAATTAATCATTATTTAAATAAATTAAATTTAAATTTAAAATAAATCAAAATAAAAAATATGGGATTTTTACATACACAATCATCCTATTATTTTATATTTATAAATTAATCACCTTCAATCTTAATTTTTCAAATTGACTTTAAAATATTAAAATTCATAATAAAAGTTTATTTTATAATATTTTTTATTTTTCAAGAATTTGATCTTATCATATGCAAATATATGAATTTTATTGTTAAAAAATAAAAAAATTATTAAATTAATATATATATATATATATATAATAGTTGATTTGTAAATATATGAAGGTAAGTCTCGTCTTCCCTCCCACCCACCTTCGCGCGCTTCTGCTTCTCTAAATCCCGTAAATCTTTCTACCAACAGGATTTAGTAAATCCGGATTTAAGTTACGAAAGCGGCTTTAACGGGATTACAAAAGCAGCGGATTTAACTTGTCCAAAAATACCGTTTGGCTGGATTTAAGTTAAATCTGGCTTAAATCCTACTCAAATCCTGCAACAGCCCCATGGAGTTTTTATTGAGATTTATCGTGCTCCAAAAATGTTGTTTGCGTTTTGCTCTCTTTGTTTGGAAAGTTGCACTAGCAAGCTATCCTAATTCCAAGTCTTTGGGTGTAAACCTACATGGAGCAAATAGAATGACAGTGAATCCCTTACGGAAAGAAAATCAGAACTCAACGTGCAAAGGCAAGCTACTATGTAGTGGTGTCATCATACGCTTCCTTATTTTGATATCATCTTGATAAAATTCCTTAGATTAGCTGATATTGGTTCCTTTTTAACATATTTTTCATTTGCCACCTAATCCACATTCTCTTCCCATCATAATATCTTCTTTGAAAAAAACTGAGTATGATCCTTTGTGTTCTCTGACTTGAAAAAGGACGCTGAGTTGCTTTTACTGGAGCTGAACTTCCTTCTCATTTATCACAGGAATTTGGAGCCCTCATAGCGGATTTTTTTTTTTCGCTCCTAGAATTTAGTGGTTCTAAAATTTTCTTAATCTGGGTATGGTGGTATACGCATATATAAACAAGACTGAATTTTCACATTGTTGAGCTGGATGTTTTAAGCATAGTTAAAGAGGAATCTACTTGTGTTTTTCTATGCTAGAATTCTCTTCATCTTTCTTTCATTTGTTTTTTCTCTCCAGGAATCACTATAATTTCAATTGAAATTAAAAATAGCTTCTTTTATCTAAATCCTATGCCCTTTTTTTCCCATGTTTTCAGGCGGCACCATGGATGACTTCTCTCTTAGCACAACTTTCATAGTTTCTTCCGAACAACCACCTCCCACCGATCTTTCCCCTCTCTCATGCAATAAACTATGAGTTTTCTTGGGTTGCTATTTTGAAACTACTGTAACTCATATCTGGTTTATTACCTTTTCCTCATAAGTTGGTATGTTAGAATCTCTTCCTTGAGGTATCTGGCTATGTCTAGGAAGAAAAAGAAAAGAGAGGGAGGCCTAGGATATGTTCTTTTACAGATAGAAAACCAAAAAGAGCTAACATTGTTAATTTACGAAGTTTTCTTAGTAATAATCAATCTGTTATCTTCATGACCAATGACATTTTCAGGCGATGTATTAAATGCTGGTTTTATGTTACCATTGTATTTCATATACAGCTTAGGGAATTGATTCACCCTAATAGAGTGTGGTCTTATCAAAATCTTACAATTCATGATTGTTCCAAATAAATTTACTTATTTTGAGGATTTTGACAATTTATTCTATTATTTTAATTGTTGTCTTAAATCATTTCACTAACTATTCATCGGATAGATGATAGTTTGGTTTTGAGGATTATGAAGGATGGGTCATAGATTCTTTAACATTGTATTCTAGGCAAAGCTGTACGCATTTGCAGTGCCATCTAATTGGTTGATGGAATTTTAAGCTTTACTTTTTAAGAGTTTATATTGTTAATTATATATAACAGCTCAACTTTCTTCTTGTACTACAATGGCTTTTATGAGTTTTGGTTTTGGTAAATTGGTGTTTCTTCTTTTATTTTTTTTTTGGCAGTTTGCAAATAAGTTAAATGATGGAACCATGATTTTAAGGACAATGGAGCAGATAAATGTGGAAACTTCTCTAGTTTTGGTTTTGAAAATTTTCTGAAAACCTTATTACTATAAATACCAAAATGTGCTCTGGATTTGCAGTGGTAATATCACTAGTATGTTATTATCGAGAACACCGCACCCTATTGTTTCTTTGATTTTGTGGTATAATCATACAAGATTCTATTGCAGCAAAGCATGTCTCAAATGGTTCTGTTAGGTAATGATCTGTCTGAATGGTTTGTGAAATTGTTACTATTCTTGGCCTCTCAAAGATGATGATGTGCTTTTTTTGAACTTTTTTGCTATTGTTTTATTTCCACCGTTATGCACTAAAAAGGCGTATTCTATGGAGGAAAGTTCAATATTTTCTGGGTTGTAATTCAAACAGAGGTGTTTGCAATGGCAGAATTGTCTTTTGATGGGCTTTACACATGAATGCTTATTCAACAGAGAAGGATCGAACTATAATTCATAAACTATTTCACATTGTTAACTTCCGTGCAGTCAGCTTGGCTGGTTGTGAATTATGTCTAACGTATGATTTTATTAAAAGCCTTCCTTTCCATGCCAACTTTGATATATGCTTAGGCAAGCTTCATGTAGTCATTTTAGGTGGTATGCTTTCCTCTTTTATTTATTTTGATTGATCAATCTCACTTTCACATGTGACTAGGTGGTTAGTTGGCATTCTTGGCCAAACAGGATGTAAATCTAGGCCTCCATCTTTTTTGCCGTATTAAGGAGATAGTTGTGATTTCTTGGTCATATGAGACCAAGTTGTAAGTTTCATTCCTAGCATTGTTCTTGCCATATAAAAGAGATTTTTAAGCATACTCAACCAAGTTGTGATCGAGCTATAGGCCTCCATCTTTTTTGCCGTATTAAGGAGATAGTTGTGATTTCTTGGTCATATGAGACCAAGTTGTAAGTTTCATTCCTAGCATTGTTCTTGCCATATAAAAGAGATTTTTAAGCATACTCAACCAAGTTGTGATCGAGCTATAGGCCTCCATCTTTTTTGCCGTATTAAGGAGATAGTTGTGATTTCTTGGTGAGACCAAGTTGTAAGTTTCATTCCTAGCATTGTTCTTGCCATATAAAAGAGATTTTTAAGCATACTCAACCAAGTTGTGAGCTATAGGCCATAGGCCTCCATCTTTTTTGCCGTATTAAGGAGATAGTTGTGATTTCTTGGTCATATGAGACCAAGTTGTAAGTTTCATTCTAGCATTGTTCTTGCCATATAAAGAGATTTTAAGCATACTCAACCAAGTTGTGATCGAGCTATAGGCCTCCATCTTTTGCTTATTAAGGAGATAGTTGTGATTTCTTGGTCATATGAGACCAAGTTGTAAGTTCATTCCTAGCATTGTTCTTGCCATATAAAAGAGATTTTTAAGCATACTCAACCAAGTTGTGATCGAGCTATAGGCCTCCATCTTTTTTGCCGTATTAAGGAGATAGTTGTGATTTCTTGGTCATATGAGACCAAGTTGTAAGTTTCATTCCTAGCATTGTTCTTGCCATATAAAAGAGATTTTTAAGCATACTCAACCAAGTTGTGATCGATATATAGGCCTCCATCTTTTTTGCCGTATTAAGGAGATAGTTGTGATTTCTTGGTCATATGAGACCAAGTTGTAAGTTTCATTCCTAGCATTGTTCTTGCCATATAAAAGAGATTTTTAAGCATACTCAACCAAGTTGTAAGCTCACATGGATTAAAGTAGTGCACCAAGATTATAGTAGCGATGAACTATAAACCTTGTATAGCAGTTAGTACACATATAATGGTGGATTAATTATATTTAATAAAATTTAAGTTTCCATGATAAACCTGTCTTAACTCTATATCCTCCATTATATCCACATTGATGGCTAAGATACAGAATCTATCATATCTAAGAATCACTTTATGTTTTGCGGAGATGCGCTAACAAGATAGTGCAGATGAACTAGCATTTGATTTGTTCTTCTCAGATTTCATGTTAATTATTGTATTTAACCATTACCGGAAACTGCTACATTGCAGGATGTTGTAAAAAAAGGGACGCCTGGATGGAGAAAGGTTGCTGCTGCATTTGGAGATGAAGTTTTACTAGAAAATGGAGTAGAACAATAGATCACGCCTTGGACAGATTGTTTTTTCTGATCCAGCAAAACGTCAACTGCTAAACCGGTATGTGTTTCACCATTCCATACATTTTGTTTTCGAAGGACAATAGAAATTACAATTATTCAGTAAACTTTTATGCATTACTACTACAATTTTGATCACCTCATATGTTACTTGTTCTTTCTCCTTTGTGCATTCGATGCACCTATAAGTTTTTTTCCATCACCCCTTCCTCTGTAAACTCTACTCATATTTTAAGTTTAATTTTTGCACTTAGTCTCTTCATTGATGCTTCACTATCTGTTCTCAATTTTAATACCCTTTCCTTGTTTACATTTCTGAAATTATGCCTTCATGCAGTCTATTGGCTCCACATATATCTTCCGGAATATTCTGGGAAATTCTGAAGCTTTGGGTGAAGGGATGTAAGGTCATCGTCCTTGACATACCATTATTATTTGAAGCTAAGATGGATCGAAGGACGAAGCCTATTATCGTCGTATGGGTGGATCCTGAAACACAGCTTCGGCGGCTCATGGCAAGAGATGGAATATCCGAAGAGGAGGCTAGAAACAAGATCAATGCTCAGACTTCGCTGGACTGGAAGAAGACGAAGGCTGACATTGTCATCGATAACTCCGGTTCGATCGAGGATACTAAAACTCAGTTTCAGAAGGTGCTGAAACAGGTCACAGCATCTTTGAGTTGGAAAGAATTTGCCTTCTCCAGAGAAAGCTTGGTACTGGCTCTTGTCTCTGTACTTATTGGCTACTGGATGCTACACAATCGTGATTGATTACTAGTAGGTGTGTTCTTATCGCAGATTTTTATATATATTTCATTTTGGTTTTTTTTGTATTCTTAACTCAGTCTCTTCAATGAACCTTTGCAAATTAAAAATCTGCAACTTGTAAGAAATTAAAATGAAGTAAACACAAGTGCGTGGAAATTACTATAGCATAAATGTTTAGAATCTAATTATCCAAGTTTCAAAATGTTGAACCAAAATGTTTATTTGATCATTAACTGCTTATAAGAATGACTAGTTGGTGTTATATTGTTGCTGTGCCTGAATAAGGATTTTGGTGCAGAAGCAATCTACTGTTACTTCAGTAAGTCTTTTGGTAGCTTTCAGTTCAATATTTCAATCGGCATTTATTTCTGTTGTCGGAATTTTCTCCTAGCTTTGTGGAGCTCAAATAGAAATAATGAGGATTTATGCATTTACACATCTAACACTTAAATTTTGATATTTATAAATATTATATTTTTTATATTTTAAAAAGTACATTTCATTTTTAAAAAAAACATTGATAGTGTTATTCTAAGTGATATTTATGTAAATATTGAAGTTTAGGTGTTAGATATGTAATAATTGGAAGATTTTGATGGACTTAGTGATTTTCTGTATTGGCATCACTAACTTCACCTGTAAGTTCTCTCTCCAACTCATTAGAGATTCAACTGTGTATTTGTTTCTGTATCTCTATTTTCATATTGATTGATGATGCTGTGGAGAGAGAAGTTTCTGGATGGATTGAATTTTTGGCAGGGAAGCAAACAGATATGATCTTAAATATTGAGAAATAGTTTGGTGATTTTCATAATATCTTTTTTTATGGCAGCTCTTCTGAAATTTAACCTATTTTTAATATATTTATATATCTTGCATCTAAATTTTTATATTTATTTAAATAGTACTCAAAATTCCATTGTTATATCAAAATAATATTATCATTATTTTTAAATGTAAAATACACCTTGTTATGTATAGGAGAAGTGTAATTTTGATAAATATCAAATTTTACATATGTAAATACGTAAGAATTGTGTGACATGTATGTAAATTTTCCTAAAATTAATGTATAAGCAGTCATATGTGTGTTTATATGTAAATAAATTGTTCCAGGCGCATGGGGTTAATTTGTTAGGTTTCATCTAAATTAAGTGCTTGATTATTAAATTATTATATCACAGCCTAATCAATACTTAGTTGATTGTGCAAACAAAAGCATTTTGTTATCAGTCGATTCTTTTAGCATCAAGCACCTCATAGAATGTATTTCATATTAAAATAAAAATTAAAAAAAAATTGTATACATAAATCATTAAATAGTAATATGGCATTTAAAATATTACTTATCTAAAAATTGTTAAAAATTAAATAAATAATAAATATAATTACTTTAAGAAAGATTTATATATCTATCACAAAAATCTTATGTATTTATGTATCTAACGCATAAAATTAGATATTTATTTATCTAATCTTTTTCTATGTTTTAAAAAATATATTTCACTTTTAAAATTTAAAAAATATATTTCATGATAATATTTTTCATGTAATATTAAAGATTGAGGCACTATATATATATATATATATATATAAATTAAAGTTTAGAGATTAGATATATAAATATATAAAAATTATGTAATATATATAAAAATTCTCATTATTTTAAAGATATATGTTGTCCGTAAATTAGTGATATTTGTTTAAAATAATTAGAAAAAATATAGGCTTTTCAAAGATAAATTTAATATATATATATATATATTATATGAGATATGAAGACTAGCAACGGCTATAAAGCAGTTCTTAACATATTTATATATCTTATAATTTTAAACTTAGATAATTACATGCCTAACACATAAATCATTAATATCACATAAAAAAATATTATTATTATTATCTTTTTAAAAATAAATATATTGTTTCACTCGTAAGTATTAGAAATATAAATATCAAAATTTAGAAATTAAATATATAAATACATAGAAATAGTTTCGTATGCATGTGAATCTTCCTATTTTTTTTTTTTTAAAAAGAAAACTTTATCGATCAGATACTAATATAAATAACTATTGTAGAAATCAAAATCAATAAATTATTAAAGCTACTAAAATCAAAGCCAACATCTAAAAACCTTCCCTCAAACTCTATTGAAGTATAAATTTATCCAGAAAACAGAGTTCAAATCGTTCTCAACTCGAATAGTTAAAAAAACAACAGCAGTCACTGATCAGTATGCCATTCCCCTCAACAACTCAAAATCCCAATCTTACATTTGAACTAAGTGGCTAAAAGGTTCAACTAAACAAGCTCTCTCTCTCTCTCTCTCTCTCTCTCTCTCTCTCTCTTGTTCTTTGATGTACAGAAGCATTTTTATTTTGAACTCCAAATTCTGAAAACTTATTTACCTTTCTTCTAGTTGGGACTATGGTTGTATATTTGAATTTTCATCTTCCTGTTTAATGCAGTTGAATCCCTGACAAATGGAAACCCAAATGATGAGGACAAGCAGAAGAAGTGTTCCAAGAATCACCAACTTGATTTTCATATTGTGAAACCACATCTTCTTGCGAATTTTTGTTCCTTGTTTTCTGAAATCTTGAGCCTGAAATATGTAATAGAATGGAAGAAGAGTCAATATTGCTGTTATTATAGCAATTCACCTTATATAGTGATTTAAAGAGAAATATAATATTTCCTCTTATTGAGGTTGTAAGAGATGTGTCAGAGGATAATTGTCTTGTAGAGTGTTGTACCTGAGAATGTAAATCCGATGTCTTTTCGGCTAATTCGTTGAGCTTTTCGCCTCGATCAATGGCCTGAAAGAAGCAGCAGGCATAAGATATCTAATATAATAAATTTCAGAAATGATTTAGTTTCTTGACTGAGATTTCAAGTCATAAAAATTCTTGAAATCATGTTTTTTTAATGGGAGAATACGCTAAAGATCTCATTTTAAATCTGAAAATGATTCAAATCAAGCTTGCTAGAAGGTGAAAAAGCTAACACAAAAGGATTGCCGCACTTGGAGCATTGAAGCATTTTAAATTCATGAGTTCAAATTTGAAAACAACATATCGCGAAGGTAGAAGAAAGGCTTGTTAAGGAGTATTTATTGAAGTGAGAAGATAGAGTAGATATATCAATGATTAAAGACTCAAAATCTTAAGTTTATGGGTGAAGGCCAATCTCTTGCCACCTCATTAATTAATGTGATCATTATTGCCCCTTCACCAATTTATAAAATGTTTATGATAATTATAACTTGTCGCTAAATTTCAGCCCCCAAAATCAATACATTTTCTGCAAGAGGTTCTCATATTCGACTAGAGGTTCTCCTTGAGTTGTGTAGATTTGAACACATGATAGAATGAAACACAAAGCAAATTCTCTCCAATTCTTATTAAAATTAATATAAACATGGTAAGTCCTTTATTTCATACCTTATACATCTCCTCTTGTCTCCTCCATCATATCAAGGATATATTTTAGGCTTCTTGATTCCATATAATCAAGTTGTAAGTTTCATTTAGGTGTCTTCTTTTCCACTTGAAAGGGGAATCTATACTTTCTACTTTTTCAGTCTTAAAGCCTAGATAACATTGTTAGCCTTAGCATGTACCATCACAAGCAATATTATAAACCTGGTTTGGACTTCTATCTCATATTAGACTGGAGTGTAAGTCTCGTTTCTCAGCCTAGTACTAGGTTCACACCCTAGGTATATAAGGTCCTTTTGGATGAGGCAATTAATGGTTGCTAATAAAATCTTTTGGTCATCACTTGACTAAGTAGACTAAGGGCACCAACCCAAAATGATGGAACTAATCTTGACTAGGGTCATCATAGCTTTTTATAGGTTAGTGCTCCTCTTCCGGCATCTAGTCATCTCTCTTTTTCGAGCAAGTGTTTCAATATTATATTGTAAATTTTATATTCATCCTTTATAAACCCCATAGAATTCATTATGACTTCACTTGACCAAACTTACTCTAGATCTTTCCCGATTTAAATAGAAGCTTACTTCTTTGGAAAACTATGACCCTAAAATTAAATTAAAACCTATTTGGAGCCTTATTGCTAGCAAAGAAAATCTCTAGGAAGGATAAATTCAACTTGTCTTCCATTATACCCTGTAGGCTTGTAAAGTGTATATATCATACTGTTATTAGTCCTTTACTATAGTGTTGCAGATATTGTTTGATACCCACAGAGCAAACTCAAGATAAAACATGCCCAATCAAGTTTGAGAATTGTTCAAGCAAGTTGCAGAGAAAATAGTGCAATTCAAAGTGATTTGTGACCTAATTCTTAGCACAAGACTTGACACCGAAGCACCAAAGCTAATGCTCAAGTTTCAAAGCTAGGCATCTAAGAATAACAATCAATAAGATGAAATGCTTGTTATTTTCATTTAATGTAATTCTTATCCCATGAACTAATTTGGAGTTCTTAAGCATGGGAAAATTTAATAACAACATTTCTTAATTTCTTTTTACTCCCTCTCTCTCCTAATTTCATTAATACCAAAGTAATCAATTAGAATTGATAGGTTCTTTTCAAATCACATTAACTCATATGAGGAGCTGTACTTAGAAACTTTAGATAATCCAGATGATTTTGAAGTCAAAAATGCACCACTAGAGTTCAAAGAAGAGATCAAGTCAACCATTGATGAGCTCAAGGAAACCAACTTAGGAATTGAAGAAGATCTACTCCAAACATACAACAGTTGTTTATTGAATGAAATCAAAACCAATGACTTAGTTAGGCTATTGACTAAGCTTAAGGACCACTTTGCATGGAGTTATGAAGAGATTTCTGGATTTGCTCTTGACGTAGCTATCCATAAATTAGCTATAGAGCCTACTACTAACCCTATTAAGCAAGCTCCTAGACTCATGCGATTAGACATAAAATAATAGGTCATTTCTAAAGTCAAGAAACTGATCAATGTTGGCTTCATCCGAGAAGAAAAATACCCTACTTGGTTAGCCAACGTCATCCTACTAAATGCATGAGAAGTTGATTATGGGCCAAATTAAAAAGGAAAGAGGTGTTATTCCATCATAGGCTCTCAAAGGTTAAGCCCTTACTATCTAGCAAAGATGGAAGCCCCCTCTTAACAAGAGTAGAATAAGATGATTATGCATGATATTAAATATACAACATCTAGCTAAGGGGTTACTAAATATTTTATTATCTTGATTTAATGCCTAGGCTTTTATATGATGTTATGAGTTATTTTAGAGGTTTAGTTATGAGTTTTTAATTTTGGTAGAAAAATTAATTTTATCCTAGGAGCTTAATTGCATCTAAGCCATACAACAAACACCAATCATAAAGAAACAATGAAGAGGCATGCCATTTCTAATGCTCAAGATAAACATAACATCAAACAATTTTATAAAGCTATCACGAAAGAATAAAAGGATGATGCAGTCGGGTACTGCCGTACAACCCGAAAAGAAATGTAGGTAGTCGAGCTATACCCTTATACAACCCAAATTATAAGATAATAATTACAATTACAAGTGATGAATGTTATGGGGGTCTTCATTCCTCATTCTTCATTCTTTATTCTTCATTTGATTTGCTCCATTTCTTGCTTCCTTTTGGCTTGATTTAGATGTGCTTGCTTCAAAGGCATCACATGGTACATAAGACTTGGTCTTATAACCAATGCTCATCCTAATCCTCCATAATACTTATCCTAATCCTAATGCAAAATTACATTAAAAGAAGTAAAGTAAATCTAGCTACACCTACAAAATAAATATTAACTAAACACACCATACAACCCAAGCAGTTATATGAATAATTTGGACTTAGCACCCCGCACATGGAAAATCAAGCCCACCTGCTATAACTCCGATTATGCTTAGGGTCATAAGCAACTTGCATAGCAAAAAGTATTTATATTTTTATTATAATGGCCTCTTAAGCACAAACCCCTGCAGGAAGCATGATTAGGCTAATATCAGCCTAATATCCAGACTATGAATTTCACATCCCAAATGATAACTTAAGACCCATCGAAAGAGGTGTAACAGAGAGAGTAAATTTAGGTGACTATATTTTTTTAAACAACTATTCTAAAAACTTTACAGACCACATAATAGTGTAAAAGATGAACATAATCATCTAAATTCACCCAACATATCATAAGAATATTTAAATAATAAATCAACTAATTCATAGCAGCAAAAACAATCCAAATTGAAACTTTTCATACCAATTATAGAGCATCTAAAATGCTAAATATCAATACATTATTATTAAAAATTACTGAACTTACCTCCAAAACTTATTTATAATATTTCTCCCACACAACTTCCAAAAGGGGCTGAAATCTACTCTTCCACCTTCTCCTTACCTTTCCCAGAAAATAGTTATAATCAACTATTAAGTCATATGACTTAGTAAGATAAGCAATCTAATATATATTTGAATTATAGAAGAGTAGAACATTAACATGAATGTAGACTAGACAATTAAAATACATGTTGCATGCATATTCATTGGTTTGTACAGTACACCTTAGCTTATTAGCAATTTTTCTCTGCGTGAACATGATGTGCACATTACTACATAACACACACACACACACACACACAAATATATATATATATATAAATATATATATAGTCACAATAGCTTTAAATTTATGTCATGTGTAGTTATCACATTCATTGGCGAACATATCATAATGTATACATTACATGGAATTTCTTTTATTTTTCTTGGAGACCCTTTTGCTCCATATCATAACATTTGAGGACCATTTTGCCTCACTGGGAACTCTTTTGTCTTAATTTCTGTGCAAGTAATATTATAATATTTGGCCAATTTCCTGATTACTAACACATGACATATATAAGCTAAGTTTATTGCATGCCTATGTTTTCAACAGTAGGAAATATAGTATGCAAAATAATCAGAAATGAACTGAAACTATATACTAATTATGAAGATGCAATAAGAAGCAAGACAAATTTATCATTGCGTGACATAAAGATAAAGCTATGCATATGACTTAGTTTTATATAAAATATACAGTGTAGACAATAAATATTACATTCAATGGCATTGTAGAGAAGGGTAAATATATTTGTATTAGAATTTACAAATCTTATCTAAGTGACGAATTTCTCTTGCAAAATGTGAATGTTAGAAATCTCTTACACACATAAATAATATTAACAGGGCTTTTCCTCATACAAATATTATTCCAAAAAGATTGATGTTTCAAAAACTGAAATTTCAAACAACTAATTAATCACCTAGTAATTTACAATAATTCATTATCATTTATTAAAACTTATAAGTGAACATGACAGTTGTCATGCATGCTTCTTACGACAAGCCTTCTTATTTGTTCTTTAATCCTACTTAAAGAAAATAATAATATAATTAACTTTTATTTCAATCTTTGAAATAATATAATTAAAGCTTTATTCCTTAGTTAATTTAAACTCAATTAATTAATCTAATTAAATTGCTACCCAATATTTCTATATATATATATATATATATATATATATATATTATTTATTTATATAAGATATATTAAAATTCATAAATTTAATGTTTTCCAATATTTTATCATTCCACATTTCAGTTTAGCTAACATAACAAAATTTATTAATACTTTATTTAATTCCAAAAAATATCCCAATTTATTTCAAATTAATTTCTTTATATACAAAAAATTAATTAATGTCATTTCAGTTTTTTTACCAAATAATAATTATCTATATAACCATATCACCTTTCATTTTTCTTAGCCGAGCCCTCCCTGCGCTCTGCATAGCACGCTATCCCGCTCCAAATCACAAGACTTGGCTCTTTCCGCGCATGAGAAGCTCGCGGCCCACCGCCATCATCACCAATGCCGATGCGAGCACACACCACGACCCTTTCTGACTCGCATTCCCCTTTGCGCCCTCGGTGAAAGGCCGAACCGAGAGCCAGGGAAGGAAATGCGAAGGATAAGAAGGGATCGAGCATTTTAAACTCAATCGATGAAATTTTAATTTCCCTAATCCAATGCATGTCGAGGAACGTGTGTTTACTCATCCCAGCTACAGTGAAACTATGGTTTACAACTAATTATGAGTTTAATTAAATTATAAGTATAATTAACAAATTAATTATTATTAATATATATTATTAGATAAATACATACTTTACAATTCTCCCCTCCTTATAGAAAAATTTCATTCTCAAAATTTTTTGATCAACTTGTAAAAAGATAGGGAAATTGCTGCTTCATTTCATCTGCTCTTTCCCAAGTGGCTTCTTTCTTTGGCTTATTTTTCCACTCAGTTTCATAAAAGGAATCTGTCTACTGCTCAATTTCCTAACTTAAAATTCCACAATTCTTTATGGCTCTACTACACAAGTTAGATTCTTTTGAAATTTAATCTTCTTATGTGATATTCTCTGGTCTACATCTGTAACCCCTTTTCTAAGCATTGAAATATGAAAAGCATTGTGTATATCAGACATATTTGGCAACAACACTAGTTTGTAGGCAATATTTTCAACTTTTTCAATAATTTCAAATGGCCTAATGTACCTAGGACTCAGCTTTCCACCTTGACCAAATCTGGATATTCCTTTCATCGATTTGACCTTCAAAAATATAAAATCTCTCACTTCAAATTCTATCATCGTATGCTTGGGGTCATAATATTTTTATTGTCTATCTTGTCCAGTTTTCAGTCTGTCTTTAATAATTCTAATCTTTTTAGTCACTTAATCAACCAATTTTGGTCTCATTAATTAATTATCTTTGACTTCAAGCAAACTTGAAGGAGTCCTGCATTTTCTACCATACAAAGCTTCATAAGGAGCCATTTGGATACTAGATTGATAGTTGTTATTATAGGAAAACTCTATCAAAGGTATATGATCTTTCCAACTACTACCAAAATCCAAAATACACAATCTTAGTAAGTCTTCTAATATCTGAATTGTTCATTCAGATTGCCCATATGTCTGTGGATGAAATGCAGTGCTGAAATGTAATTTGATACCTAAACTTGCATGAGCACTTTTCCATAGTTTTGATGTAAACCTACCATCTCTATGTGATGCAATAAATTTTGGAATTCCATGTAATCTAATGATTTCTTTTATGAACAATTTGGCTAATTTCTCTACGAAATCAGTCTGTCGAATGAGAAAAATTTGTGCTGAATTTGTTAATCTATCAATGATTACCCAAATACAGTCACGCCCTTGTCTTGATCGAGGAAAACCCGTATAGGCAGTGATTGAAGCATACCACTGGGTTTCTGATGTTCTTCTTTGACAACTTGATAAGCTTCACATTTAGATACATATTCTACCACATCCTTCTTCATTCTAGGCCACCAAAAGAGTGTTTTCAAATCCTCATACATTTTTGTGCTTCCTTGGTGAATTGCATAATTAGAATTGTAAGCTTCAAATAAAATATCTTGAATTAGATTTGCCTCTTTTAGTACCCATAATTTAGAATTACTTCTGAGCACACCCTATTCATCAATGGTAATGTCTTTTCTTTTACCTGCTAGAATTTGATCAGTTAATTTTTGTAAATCATCACTGGCTTTTTGTGCAATTTTAATTTTGTCTTCTAAAGTAGGTTGAACCTCCATCTGATATAATCTACTTGTGCTCTGCTCACTCTATGTTCTAATTTCTAACTGTAGAGCTGCTATATCTCGAATTAATTTTGATTTCTAGGTTAACAACTAGTTGTCTTGCCCACCTGATTTTTTACTCAATGCATCAGCAACAACATTAGTTTTCTAGGACAATATTGTAGATCAAGATCATAGTCTTTTATTAACTCTAACCAATACCTCTGCCTCAAATTTAATTCTTTCTAAGTAAAAATGTATTTTAAACTTTTATGTTCTATAAATATCTCACATCTTACGCAGTAGAGATAGTGCCTCCAAATATTCAAAGCAAAAATGATAGAAGCCAATTCTAAATCATGTGTTAGATAGTTCTTCTTATGTGGTTTTAATTGTCTCGAAGCATAAGCAATCAACTTCTTGTTCTGCATTAAATCACAACCCAAACTTTTTAAAGAAGCATCACAATAAATTTAAAAACCTTATGTAGCTGATGGGATTATTAATACAGGAGCAGTAGTCAATAGCCTTTGAAGCTCTAGAAAGCTCTGCTCATAATCATATGTCAAGTCAAATTTCACATCCTTTCTCATAGGCCTGGATAAAGGTGATGCAATCTGTGAAAATCCCTACACAAATCTTCTATAATAATCTACTAAACCCAAAAAACTTCTCACTTCTAACAGATTGGTTGGTCATGGCCAGTTTACCACTGCTCTAGCTTTCTCTGAATCTACATAAATGCCTTCCCCGCTAATGATATGCCCCAAGAAAGTAATACTTTTCAACCAAAATTCACATTTAGAGAATTTAGCAAAAAAATTGGTGCTCTCTCAATAGGTTTAACACTACTCTGAGATGGTTGACATGATCGTCCTCATTCTTGGAGTAGACCAATATGTCATTAATGAATACATTCACAAATTGATCAAGATATGGTTTGAAAATTCAATTCATCATATCCATAAACACTGCAGGTGCATTAGTCAATCCAAAAGGCATAACTAAGAATTCGTAATCCCCATACCTAGTGCTAAATTCTATCTTTGCAATGTCACCGTCTCTCACTTTGACTTGATGATATCTCAATCTCAAATCAATTCTAGAGTACACAGAAGCTCCTTCCAATTGATCAAATAGGTCATCAATTCTGGGGAGAGGGTACTTATTTTTTTAACAGTCACTATATTTAATTCTCTATAATCAATACACAATCTCATGGAACCATATTTCTTCTTAACAAATAGTACTGGTGCACTCCAAGGAGATGAACTAGGTCTGATAAAATCTTTCTCAATTAATTTAGATAACTGACTTTTCAACTCCTACAATTCTTTAGCAGCCATTTTGTAAGGTGTTTTAACTATCAAAGTAATTATGAGTTTCACTTCAGTTGTAAACTCTATCTCTCATTCAAGAGGTAATCAGTAAGTTTCTCAGGGAATACATCAAGAAACTCATTTACTACTAGAATAGATTTGATCTCACTAACTGCATCTTTAACCACTTCTACACTGGCTAAAAATATTAAGTCACCAGCTTTTATAGCTTTGTCAATAATGAGTGAATGTATTAAAAAGGCTATCACTCCCTTTTCACAGTGAAAATAAAATGGTCTCTCATTAGGTAAATCAAATCAGACCCTTTTCTTCCAACACTCAATTGAAAAAAAAAATTGCTTACCAATCCATTCCCAAGATCACTTCAAATTCAATTAAAGGAAGTAAAATTAATTAAGATGAAAATTTCCTACCTGCTATCACAATGTTGACAGTGCACATTTTGTTGGCTAACATACAATCACCAGAGGAAAATAACATTTGAATGCCAAAAATAAGGCAAATATGTGGTAGGTGCAATGTATTACAAAATAGCTTAGACATAAATGAGTGTGATGCACCAGCATAAAAAGCACTCTAGCAAGAAAATTTGAAATAACTATCATACTTGTCACCACATCTGAAGATTCTCTGGCTTCTTGGGAAGCACGAGCTGGTATTTACTTCACACTAGCTCTAAATTCTATTCCTTTATCCTTTTGAAACAATTTATTCATAGAAGGCTTTGTACCTTTATACACTTTTGGCTTCGGTGCAATTCTTAGCTCTTTGCTCCCTTGAAAATTTCTCAAACATTTTCTTTTGATATGACCCACTAGCCCACATAGATAACATCTTCCATAACTTATTAAACACTTCTCAGAATGTGCTTTTCTACATATAGTGCAAACTAGTGCTGATGTTTGGCCTCTTTATTGATATTGCTACTGCTTGGATTGATGTTGCTGTTATGATTTCTGACTGAACTTCTACTTTTTAAATTGCTCAGATTTAACATCTAACTATCTCCTCTTACTTCTAGTATCTCATCTTTGTTTGACCATATCCATATCATGTTCCAATAGTTTAGCACTCTCCACTAATTCTACAAAATCCTTAATTTTGAGTGAAATTAAAGGTTACCTGAATTGATCTCTCAATCCTATGAGAAATCTATAGCACTTCTCACTTGGTGTATTAATGAGATGCGATGCATAGCAAGATAAGGATATAAATTCTACCTCATACTAGATCACTATTTTGCTTCCTTGAGTCAGAGTTATAAATTTCTTCTGATTGCTTGTCTGGCTGAAGTAGGAATGAACCAATCTCTAAATACTTGCTCAAACTCCTCCCAGGTAATCTTAATGATAGATTTGATTGCAAATTTTGTCAACTATTGGCCTCTCCACCAATGCTCTGCCTCCCCTTCTAACACAAATTCTGCCATAGATACTCTTCCATCTAATTGGATTTTCATCCTATTTAGATTTCTCTCAATTTGAACAATCCAATCTTCAGCTACCCTGTCATCTACTCTTCCCTTCAATAATGGCGCCTTCAAAATCTAAAATAATTTCAACTGCTTATCAATATCACCATTAATATTGGTACTAGCATTGGTGGTCTGAACTCCAGTTGAACTGCATGTTGTCCTCGACTAACATAAACACAAACACATATCTTTTGTCTCGAGCTATTTTGATGTGGGAGCAAGCCCCTTGTGGCACTCACTCAATAGCTGCTCTAGGTTAGGTTGATATGCTATCTTGCTAGCATATCACCCGGGTGATCATTTATCTAGTAGATGTGAGTCCCCGTGCTTTCTTCTTGAGTTGACCATTGCAAACCAACGAGTGCCTTGTTAGTTTGGTAGGCCTCACCGTGCAGCTAGTAAGCTAGCTCATATTGACTTTATTTAAGAAGATGTACGCTTAGACGCTTTCTTCTAGAGCTAGCCATCATGCACTGACTAGGTCGAGTATATTTGAGATTTAGGATAAGTCCCCAGCATCTCCTTTCCTCTTGGCTACTCTTGAGTTGATATAAGTTCCCCAGTGGTATTCACTCAGTAGTCTCCCTAGGTTGGATAGTACCTATCGAGCCGAAGAAAGACTATCCCGATAATCAGTTCTGCTATAATAGGATGTGGGTCTCGGATGCTTTTTTTTTTCTAGGCTAATTGTTGCAAATAGATAAGCACTTTAGGTTGGTTGATGTTCGCTATGCTGACAACAACTCACCTAGTGGATACACCACTCTTGGCAGATATGAGCCGTGCTTTCTCATTGAGTTGGCCATCGAATGCCTATAGACATTATCTTCTCTAGTGTTTTGGATAAAGCCTTTAGCGAGCCCTCCCCTGCGGGCACTCTACTTGGATCACGTCCTTTGTGACCCCATTTAGACACTACCGGGGTTACTTTTGGATTGGGTAGTCCCCCTTTCCTAGTAACCACCCCTATGGTTGAAAAATTTATTCAGAGGATACATAGATTCTCCCTTGGTTCAATAAATTTGAGATAGGTCTTGGCTAATATAAGCTCCTTCTCAGTATGATCCTTTGTAAACCAATAGGGTCAATGATAAATAAATAAATAAATAAATAAATATATTCACTTGTGGATTAGAAATTCAAGCCCCCCGAGTGGCTCCTTTCCCAAGTAGGCATCTTATCTTTAGGGCAATGTCAGCAAAACTCCCTAAAGGAATTGCCTGACTACGCTTGAGTTGAGATAAGTCCCTAGGTCGGCACTCTCTCTGTAGTCGCCCTTAGGTTGGGTTCAATTTATCTTGCCATAAACAGGTTGCCTTGGTAGTCATTTCACTCTGGAAGATCTAAGTCTATTATGCATTCTTTTTAGCATGACTTTCATAAACTAAAGGGCAATCCTAAGTCGGGTTGACATGTTACCTTGCTAATGTGATGCCCAGTGATCTTTTATAGTAGAATATGTGAGTCCCTATGCTTTCTTCCCTGAATTGGACACTACAAACCGAAAGACACTCCTTTGGGTGGATAGTTCTCCCCTCGGTCGAGAAGCTACTCCCTTTGGATCGATAAATTTAAGGTAGGCCAGGCCTACATGTCCCCTACACAGTACAGTCCATCGTAAACCAACAGGATCCATCAAATACAATTAAAAAAATGAAATTAATTTTGACTATCTTTGAGTTGATTTAAGTCCCCCAGCGGTATTCACTCAGTAGTCAGCCTAATGTTGGGTTCGAATCTGTTGCCTCACCAATAGATCACCCTAGCTACTGATGCTTACTTTGGAGGATGTAAGTCTACTACACTTTCTCCCTAATACAGCTGCTACACACCAAAAGTCATCCCTTTGGTTGGATAGTCTTAGCATGTGGTTGGTAGACTATCCCTTTGGATTAATAAATCTAAAAGAGGCTAAGGCCAATATGACCTCTACTCAGTAGAGTCCATTGCAAACCAATGGGATCCATCAAATATAATTAAAAAATGAAATTAATTTTGACTATGTTTGACCTGATTTAAGTCTCCCAACAACATTCACTTAGTAGTCAGCCTAAGGTTGGGTTCAATCTGTTGCCTCACCAATTGATCACCCCAGTGATTGATCCCTACTTTGGAGGATGTAAGTCTACTATGCTTTCTTCCTAGTACAACCGTTGCACACCGAAAGACAACCCCTCTGGTTGGATAGCCTTACCATGTGGTTGGTAGACTACCTCTTTGGATTGGTAAATCTGAAGTCAGTCAAGGCCGACATGGCCCCTACTCAGTGTGGTTCATCGTAAACTGACAGGGTCCATCTCAAAATTTTGAAACAAAATCAACTCTTCTCCCTAGTGGAGTCAAATTAAACAATCAAATCAATCAGCTTCTCCTTAGTGAGATGTAAATCCTTCCAATCTCCTTAGTGGAATCAATTCAATCCAACCTGAACTTGCTCCCTTAGTGGAAGGTTCACATCTTTTATCCCCAGTGGATTCCAAATTTTAATACCCCAATGGATTTCATAGCCTTTCATCCCCCAATGGATGATTTGAGCCTTTTTTCCATAATGGAAGGTTCATATACTCAATCCTTAGTGAATTCCTCCTTTGCCCTCTTATGTTTTTGTCATAAGTAGAGCTGCATTGCACTAAGATCTTGATTCCTTCTACACCTCAAGTTTAGGAGTAGATCATTTCTGTTAGTGCTTGTGAGTGTTCGAACATTGTTGATCATCTTGGTCAACATCAATACATGCGGTATGCCTTGTTAGCCACACCACACCTATTAGGCGCCCTTTGTTGACCTAACTTTTGGAGTGAGCTCTCAACTTCTCCATCTTAGACATAGAACTCTTCTAGACACTAAGAGTTTTGTAGTCTTAAGACACTTCAACATCTTAGGTGAACACTTAACCTAACCTTTGAGACTTAGAAGAATTAGCCATAGGAATAAGTTATGCCTTAGGGGCATTACGAGGATTTTCCTACCCTATAGCTTGAACCCAATCCTTGCTTTCTTCTTTCAAACTAAACTTCAAATTCAAATCTCAAATCAATTCCAACTCAATTGATTTTCTCAAATCATAAATCAATTCCAAAACTCAAATCTTAAATCAATTCCAAGTCAATTGATTTTCTCAAATCCAAAATCCAAATTAAATCTCAAATCAATGCCAACTCAATTTTCTCAAACCCATGATCAATTTAAAATCTAAATCATGAATCAATCCTAAATGATTGAAACCCATGATAAATTCCAAAACCAAACCCTTTCCTAAGCTTTTGATATCATCATGGACTTAGCTCAAATAAAATCCAAATCACTCCAACCTCAAATGATCTTTTCATAACCCACTTATATTCTCATTTATATTCACAAATATAAATAAAATATATATTCAAATAACCAAAACTAAATAAATCCAAATCAAATCCAAAATCCAACTTATACTCTTTCAAGTCAAATTCTTGAACTTAGCCAATCCATTCTCAAATCAATCCAAACCTTTGAATTTTCTCTTCAAACAATCATTCCTTCAATCACATGCCCAAATATAAACATAAACTACAATCATCAAACCAAAATCAAACTAACACAAATCAAACCCATGTTCATCCTTTGAACTTGAAATTATCAAATGATCTAATTGACTCCAAATCACTTGTAATTGGATTTATATTTCAATCATAAGTCCATATGTGAGTTCAACCAAACTTGAATCAAGCCTTGATCAAACCAATTGACCCATTCAGGCTTACTTGACCCAAAGTGACCTAAAGCACTTTTTTGAGCCAAGTTCTAATCCAACCCAAATTGGATTGAACTAAGCTCATCTAAGCCTCACATTGTGAGCAACAATCATCCTAGGATGATCAACCACTCAAATTGGGTCAAACCAAGTCAAACCTAGCATTTGACCAAGTCAGCACTTAGCCCAAATGAAACCTAAATAAGCCAAAATTAACTATAAGCCTAATTGATTGAAACCATTGATATAAACCAATCCATAATCAATGATTGAACTTGACCAAGCCATCATTTGAGCCTAATTAATAATTCTTGACCTAAGTTGACCCAAATTGACCTAAAAAGTCAAAATGGGTCAAATCTTGATCTAAGCCAAATTGATTGTAACCAATGACTCAAATTCATTCTAAATCACCTGTTGAACTTGACTAAAGCTTTAATTGACCAAGTAGACCCAACCTAGCCCTATTGACCATGAACCCAACTTGACCTAAAACGTCAAATCAACTTGAAATCAAACCAAATAAAAATTGATTGAAACCAAAGCTTGCAATACATTTCAAATGATCAACCAAGCCTAAACCAACCTAAGGACCTAATCAATGGGTCAAATTGGTCAACTGACCCATTTGACCTAAATGAACCTAAACCAAATCTAAACCAAATTGAACCAAACCAATGATACCCATAGCTCCAAAATGATCATTGAACTTGACCTAACCCATTGTTTGACATAATTTGACCAATTGGTCAACCTAACCCAATTTGACCCAACTTGACCTAAATGGGTCAAATTGGACCAATTCAACTCATTGGAACTCCAAATCACTTAAAATTTGGCCCAACTCATTTTTGAATCATTTCAAATCTTCTCAAATTAAAATCATGGCCAAATGACCATTTTACCCTTAGGTCAAAGGGTATTCTATGACCAAATTCACTTATAATTTGGTCATTTCCTTCTCAAGGCCACTTGGCATCTTCCTAGTGGTCCACATGGGCACCAAGGGAGGTGATGAACATGACCCAATGAGCTTGTCAGCCATGACCCAACCCAAGGCCAAACTAACCCTCTAATGAGAAGTGCACTTGGATCACCAAATGCACCCATAGCACATGGGCACTCACCCTCTACTCCTTTAAAATGACTCACATGAGATGATTGGCAGCCCAAACCGGTCAACCAATCCCACCCATTGATCAAAAACAAAAACATCACTCTTCACCGTTCAATCTAAGGAGGGAGAGATATACTCCCCCTTATTCCCACTCAAACAACAAGCATTGATTTCAACAGAGCCAAGGAGAATGAATCGAAGCTCCCCAAGCTTTTCCAAGCCCTTCCCAAGCTCCATTGATTTCTCCTTCTCAATTTTTCTCAAAGTCAAAATAAGGGAGGTCCATCCAAATCCCAACTCACTCAATTCTCCACCAAAACCAAATTAACCTTGCACACACCATCAATGGATCTCGTCAAGCTCAACCAAGTCATTTCCCAAGTCTCCAAGCCATGGGAAGCATCACCTTGATCGAAGCCGATAACCATTGAAGGGGAGCTTGTTCAACCAAACCATCCACTTTAAATCAAGATCCAATACCTTCAACAGGGCTTCGTCTCTACTAGACAAAGCTACCTCCTCCGTTGGAAGTGCCGGTGACAGCCTTCGATGAGGTAATTGCTAAAAACCATAGCCATAGGAAAAAAATGCTTGGTCCTTTTTGAAAGAAAGTGTCATCCCTTGAGATCTTGATCGTTGGATGTGCATCCTCCCTCCTTCTGAAGGTGTGGGATCATTTTGATCCCAATTCAAGCTCGGGTGAGCTCAAATTGAATGAGGGGAGATGAATGGTGTTCATCTCTTATCACTCATGAAGGAGAAGGATCACCTGCCATCTGTTTTGCATGATTGGAATGGATGGCTATGATTAGATCATGATAGATCTCCATCTGATTTAAGCCTAAACCATGGGATTAATCTAAGCCATTCGATCTTAGATCGGATGGCCCATAGATAAAGTGCGTCTACCGCTGGTCGACTCAACAATGAATGTGACAACTTAAATAGCCTATCCCGTCACACCATGCAGAAAGCGCATTGCGTTAGTGCGCTATGTCAACCGCCACATGGTTCGATGGGATTAGGGGGTTAATTAAGCTTAATTAATTCATTTTTAATACAGAAACTTCCAAAATTCATAACTAATTATAGAAAAATTCAAAAAATACAAACATAAGTTCATTTTAAAGATAATTCAAAGGAGAATAATATAAAATTAAAATTAATTAGTTTTGAATAGTGATTTTAACTCAATTTGGGTTTTATTAGAAATGTAATTAGGCTAATTACTCCTTAATTATTTTAGTAATTAATTCCAAACTTCTTAAGGTTGATTAGTGGGATGGTGTGATTTTCTTGGAATTTATTATTAGATTAATTAAGAGAATGGCTTGTTTCATCCCTAATCACTTTCTTAATTAATTAAATGATTAATTAACCTATTAAATAGTGATAAATTATGATTTCTTTTCTAATATTTTTCCCAAAGTTTACTTCATTTGGATAAACACTTAATTAATTTATAACTTAATTAATGACTTAATTACTTCACTAAATGGCTTAATTAACCAAACTCAAAACCAAATTATTCCAGAACTCAATCATCCATATCTTGGGTACATTCTTAGGTGTTCAATAACCTAAGAGATTTCAAAGAAAATTATAATCAAACTACATGTGTAGGATGGTTATAAAAGTACTTAATTAAACCCTTTAGCTTAATTAATCAATAATTATGAGCCAATTGTATTAGACCCCTTTATTTCTTAGGTGCATTGCTGATTTAATTTACATGTGGTTGCATATCATATGTTGGCTCATAATCATTTAGTTAATTATGTTAAAGTGGTGTATGTAAGGGGTAATTAATGGATTTAATTTATACCTTAACCTAAATAAAACATAAAATCAACCTAATTATTCTAAAATTAAACTAAACTAATTCACATATGGGGTAAATGGGTTAAGATCAGCAAATCTTTCTCACATTTTTTAAGTCAAATCAAATTCAAAAATAAAAATCTCTTTAAAGAATTTTGATTCACTTTAATTTATCTTATTTTACAGGATTGTCTTTAGGAATTAATTAAGGTGAATGAAGTCATATGCTTACATCACTTTATTTCTTTCCAAGCATGCTAAATATTATTTTCCATATGAAATCATGCATTTATATCTTCTAAAAATCAATTAACTAAAATCTTTTCTTTTATATCAAATTATATGTTTTGGCTAAAGTTAAGAATATGAGTTGCTATTATCACTATTAAACCAAAAATTATGTTTAAAACCTATAAATCAAAGATTATGAATGAAGTAATGCTACTTATAAGTACTTATAAGCTTCCACTTGATTATAGCATAAGATATGTTTTTATGTGTTTTCCTCTCTTCTCTTAGTATGGATTTGAATAGGATTTGCAAAACGTATAGTTCATTTTAAAATAACACAACACTTATTTAAATCTATTCCTATGCATTTTTATGTTATGACTTAAGAAATATCTTCACATTACACATGTAAATTATACAATGAAACCAAACAAAAATATTTTGTATGATTCTTCATCCATTTATTTCTTTTTGTACATTTGTACGTATTTAAGAAAAGTGGTATATTAGTCTGGACATCCCGAGACAGGGAGGCTTTAAGTAGCCCTAAGTAGGTCTTGTACCATACACCCCTAGTGTAGAAAATAATGGCACCGTACTCAGTTATGTCTTTTAGACATGTGGATGTGCATTATGTTAATGGATGAGGAATCCTTTTTACATAATAAAGATATGCATTCACAAAATATCCAAATTTTCAAATCATATCTCTTAGTATTTATCATCAAAGTGTGCTAAAATTTGCATTTCAAGTATATGTATGCTTAGGATCATTCATATGCATGGTATACATGGTGGAAAGAAATAAATAGTTATGTGTCATGTGGTAACAATCCACCTTAATTAATCTTAAGATATCTTTCTTGTTGAATAGGGATATTTAGAGCAAATCTAAACTTAAGATTAATTAAAACACATAATAAAAAATATTCACTAAAGAAAAATCATTAATGAATCTACCTTAGAAATGCTTTAAGGTAGGGATGAAAGAGAAGTTCTCTTCTCTTTTCTTCTCTTCACAATATTTAGTAACTAAGTGTAGGTTCATTCAAACCAAATCAAATTACCAACTAAAATTGACAAATCAACTAAATAACTTAAAATAAAATCACCCTCTAAATTGAATCCTTCACACTTAAAAAATTTCAACCTTAAACCCTAACTAAGTCATTCCACACAAGCCTTAAATGGCACACTTATTAGGCTAAGTCATCATTTTTAGCTCTATATTAGGGTGGTGCATGGTTTGATGCCTAATTTTATTTGGTGATGTAATATTTTTAGACTGGATGATAGGGTGTATATGTGTAGTCTGGATGTTAGGCCTATATTAGCCTAATTATGTCTTTTGCAAGGGGTTGTGCTTAAGGGGTGCTGTAATAAAAATATAAATGTTTTTGCTGTACATGATGCTTATACCCCTAAGCATAACCCAAATTAGAATAGGTGGACTTGGTTAGCCAAGTGTGGGGTGCTAAGTCTAAATTATTCATATAACTGCTTGGGTTGTATGGTATGTTTAGCTAATCTCTATTTTGTAGGTTTAGCTAAATTTATCTTTCCCATTTTGATGTAAATTTTACAATTATGATTTGGAATCAATGTTATAGGAATTAGGATGAAAATTGGTCATAAGATCATGTCTTATATACCATGTGAGGCCATGGAGTAAACTACATCCCAAGTCAAATCAAAAGAATGAAAGAAATGAAAAAAATGAAGAATGAAGAATGAAGACCCCCATAACATGAATTTCTTCTGATTTTAAATATTCATTTGTAACCTAGGTTGTATAAGGGTAGAGCTTAGCTACCCACATTTCTTTTTAGGTTGTACGGTGATACCTGACCACACCGGCCTTTGATCATTTTGTGCTAATTTTATAAATTGATTGATGTTTTATTTATGATTGCGCAATTGGGATGGTAAGATTTTTATAGTTTCTTAATTGCTTGATGGTTGTTGAATGACCTGGATGCGATTAGACTCTTAGGGGAAAATTAATTTTCTATCAAATTAATCAACACAAAATTAAGTTAAATAACTCATAACCTCACCTAAAGCCTAGGACATAAATCAAGATAATAAAAGATTTAGCAACCCCTTAGCTGGATGTTGTATATCTCACATCATGCATAAATCATATTGCTTCACTCTTGCTAATGGAGGGCTTCCACCTTTGTCAGAGAAAATAGCTTGACCTTTGAGAGCCATGGTGGAAACACACCTCCTTCTTTCTGATTTCGGCCCATAACCAATTTCATGCATTAGACATATAAAATTCCATAGCTCGTGTCAAATAAAAATGTCTAAAAATAAAAATAAACTTAACAAAATTTGCATTGGATTAAGTCATTTATTCATGCCCTTCATGATCTAGTCTCTTAGGGAGTGTGTTTATGAACTTAGTCTCTTTTCTAAATAAATAACAACTTAGTCATCTTGTAAAGCATAATACTTACCTACATGTATTTAAAATCATAGGAGGAGTTAGTTGGAAGCCACTCCTAGGTAGTTGTAAGCCCAATAATCGGGGGGTTTATTCTCTCTCTTATGGAGGTAAACTATATACCCATTTTCACCTTAGATTTAGGTCATACTTTGGCTCTCGCCAAAGCTCCCTAGATTTAAGATCTAAGGTTGTTGGTTCCCTTTGCGGGCTACAAGCATAAATCCTCAGCTCTTAGGCGTTTCCACAATCTTGTATTGTGGAATTATAAGCCCTAGATTTCTAAAAATAATTCAACTCAAATATATAATCCTCTTCAAATTTTAAAAATATAAAGCCCAACCATAAGATAGTTTAGGATGCTTACTAGGTTTTCTAGTATCATGAGCATTCCCTACTCATCTCCCTTTGGTTTCAATAATAACTCTCTCATTTTGATCAATCCTACTTGATTTTCCAAAAATAACTAATTTGTTGATAGTCCTATCTTTGAAATCTTTGGAGATAACAATCACTTATCTTAATCAAGAGCATTCTTAAAAAATTTCATTCCTTAGGATGTAATTAACTATGGGGGCTTGACGAACCTAATTTAAAATAAACCCTACTTTACTTTTCCATATAAAGTAGGGGAAAGATTTCTCGTACATTCGAAGACCCATTATCATTAGGAGTACTTATTAGGTGATTAGGACTATTGTAGGATGATGACTTTTATCTCTCAAGATAGGACATCATTCCTCAATGTCGTATCCGATCACCCTAATGAGTAAATCTATGGATCTACGTGGTGTCCCAACAACATATTTTCAAAATTCAAATTTGAAAATAAAAATACACCACAGATGGTTTCAATTTAAATGATTTAATTAATTTTTAAATTTTATTTTATCTTTATGTTTAAGTTGAGTTTAGATTTTAAACAATGATGAATAAAATAAATTCTACTTTAGGCAGAACTCATTCTATTCAACATTGTAATCTTAGTATAATATAATCTCCACCTTGAGATGAAAATCAATTCTAGGGGTCTAACTAAGAACCTAAGCATCTTAATTAATTCTTTTAAATTTAGTTGAAGGATTTAATTGAATTGAGTTTAATTTAGTAAGCAATTTTTTTTAGTTAAGATTTTAAAGATTAATTTTATTGAGATTTCCCTAACTTTATGTGTTTTGATTGTTGATATTAATTATAAATTTATTGGGTTTTATTTTTATTAAATTCAATTAATGTTTAATTTACTTCTTTGAAATGATGGTTAATACAATTCTTCAAGTTTTATTTTAAAGATTTAATTACATTATATGTGATTTATGTTGATTAATTAATTTCAATGTTATTTAAAATTAATAAACTTATAATTTCATTTAGGTTTGGTTTGAATTAGTTAGTATACTTTAATTTAAAGAATTTGTGATTTGATTGATATTTAAAAAGATCCTTTATTTGAATTCTAATTAAGAGTTTAATCATTTAGTTTATTAAATTTAATATTTAATTTGTATGTTGATTTTTGGTTTAATTTGATCTCTTGATTTAACTTAATTAACTTGAATTCTTTAAGTTTTATGTTGATTAATTTATTTTTAAATTTGATTGGAATAAATAATAATTGAATATGATTTCAAAGTTTGGAGTTTATATTTAACTTTATATTTATTAGATTTGATTAAGATTTTAAAATAACTTTATTAGAATTACTCAATATAACACATTTTTAGGTTGATTATTATATTTTAATTTAATTAAATTCATTCATTTGTTCAAGGTTTAACTTACATTTATTCTTCCCATTTTTTTGTTGAATTTGATTTGGGTATTTGTTTTAATTTCATTGACTTGTTTAGTTATCATTTAAATTTTTATGATTTTATATTTTAATTCAATTGATTTAATATTTTTAATTTACATATTGAAGTTAATTGAAGGGATATTTTTGAAGTTTAGACCTTTATTGTTTAATTAACTTTTTTATTTTTAAAGTTTATTTATTTTTTGTTTAATGTTTTAGTAGTTTGGTTTTAATAATTCAATTAATGTCAACTTATTTTTTAATTAATATTTAATCCTTTTCCTTGGGTTTCATTTTAAAGATTTTATTAATTTTATATAGTTTACATTGATTAAATAAATTTAATGCTATTTGAATTTTATAAGCTTATATCATTAGTTATATTTGATTTGAATTGGTTAATATATATTTTAATTTACTTGTGATTTGATTAAGGTTTAAAGTGATCATTTTATCTAAATTATAATTAATAGTTTAGTTTATTAAATTTAGTCATTTAGTTTATATGAAGATTACTTTAGCTTGATGATTATTTTAATTTAATTAATCTTTTATTTTAGCTTAATTGATTTGTTTGATTTGTATTTATTACATATGATTTCAATTTAAAATTTAGTTGATTTATCTTCTAATAGTTGACATAGCTAATCATTTATTAAGGCTTAATTCAATTAACTATTTTAGTCAACATGTATTTCATATTTAATATTTTATTAAGTTTGATTTGTGAGTTTTTAAATTCATGAAGTTAAATGATTTATAATGATATTATTTGTGTTACATAGTTTTATATCCTGATTAAATTCAATTGGTTTAATTTATTAATTATTAAGCTTAATGTTGATTTAAAGGGGATTTTTGTAATTTATTATTTAATTAAATTTCTTTTGGTTAAAGTTTTATTTCAATCTTATTTGAACATTAATCTTAAGTTAAGAAACCTAAACAGATGAAATAATTAGGGTGATATACCTAATCTAGGCCATCCTAGACTTCTAGGTTATTTAAAGGTTTATATTATTGATGAATTGATCAATTATTTATGTTTAATTGTAATTTCAATTCTTCACTTATGAAGTGAATTTGGGAAGATTTCAATTTTAATGGATTTTTATTTGAATGTTGAATTTAGAGATTGATTAATCATAATTTTTAGCCAATTATTAAATTTATTGTTGATTTCTTAATTTTATCCTTAAGAATTTAATTAATCATTTTAAAATTATTTATTAATCCTTGAGGATTAAAGCGTAGGTCATCCGATGACCAAAGAGAGTTGATATATTAGATTTGCCTTATGTTAAGAAAGGTAGAGACCTAAAAGACTTGGTTATAAAAAAAATGACATTAGTTTATTAGAATTAAATGAGAATTTGGACACATAATAGAACACAATGGATAGAAGGATTCATGTAGCCGACCCCACAGTGGGATAAAGGCTTCTTGTTGTTGTTATTTTTTGTTGTATTTAGCTATGAGGATGTAATTTTTAGGATTTTATTAACTTTAGAGGCTGAAGAATCTTCCCTAAGTCTCTTGATTTTAATGAAAGTATTTTGAAATGGTTTTGCTAATTTTCAAAAAAATTTTAATTTTTTAATTTATTATTTAATTTAAATTGACCTAGAATTAATAATTTTAAAAACTTGTGATCCAAAAGTCATTTTTTCTTGAAATATTTATAGCAAGTGGTGTTCCTTGCTAATTTCATTTTCTTAAAATTTTATATTGATGAGATGTGTATTTTAAGAATAATTGAGGTTTTATTATTTTTAATAAAACCTAAATTAAGCCTAAATTATTGGAAATTAATTAGGGCTTTTAATTTTCTTTGATTCATCTCTAGTTGATGAATCTAGAGAGGGTTTATTTAAATTTTATTTAGAATTTTTTAAATTATCATGAATTTTTAAAATTCATCTTAATTAAATAAATTAATCCATTCATTTAATTCACTTTCATTTATTAATTAGGTCATTTTGGCATTTATTAACTTCTAGAGAGTTTTAATGGTGTTATTGGCTTCATTAATGTTCATTATGATGGTTTGAATTGATTTCATATTTTTCTTCTTAATTTCATTATATTAATATTAATTTATTTCATTCAATTAAGGCTTATGATGTGAAAATTTTTTATCTTTCATTTTAATTATTAATAAATCCCAAAAAATTTATCTAAAGTATATTTTAATTTTAATTTTAATTTCTCAAAGTTTCAATTTAATTGGGTTAATATTTTGGGTTTAATTAAGGTTTGATTGATAATAATTAAACTAAAAATAACTAAAAATTACTCAATAAAATTTGAGATTTTGTGTTTAATGTATTCCTCTCACTGAGATGAATCATATAGCCCTTATTTTGTATTTTTTTTGGTAGGGTATTTTAGTTTTATATAAATTTTTGAAATTTTATGCATTTTTAGCATTATTTTAAATTCAAAAAATTTGATTTTTTAACGTAAACCATTCAACATTGACTAGGCATTGCTTTACTACTGATGTCGTGTGATTGGGCCATGTGGGATCCACGTGGATCCCACATCAAAATGTGATGGGGATGTGAATTGGATCAAGATTTTATTAAATTTTATATAGTTTATGCTGATTAAATAACTTTAATGGTGTTTGAATTCATAATATTATATCTTTATTTAGATTTGATTTGAATTGGTTAATATATATATTAATTTAGATGTGATTTGATAAGGTTTAAAGTGACATTTTATTTGAATTCCAGTTAAGACTTTAGTTTATTAAATTTAGTCATTTAGTTTATATGTTAATTATTTTAGTTTGATGATTAATTTAATTTAATTTAGCTAATTCTTTATTTTAGTTTAATTGATTTATTTGATTTGTATTTAATATATATAATTTTAATTTAAAATTCAGTTGATTTATCTTCTAATAGTTCACATAGCTAATCCTTTACTAAGGTTTAATTCAATTAATTATTTTAGTCAACATTCATTTCATATCTAATATTTTATTAAGTTTGATTTGAGATTTAAGAAATTCATTAAGGTAAATGATTTATGATGATATTATTTGGGTTTCATAGTTTTATATCCTGGTTAAGTTCAATTAGTTTAATTGATTAATTATTAGGCTTAATGCTAATTTAAAGGAGATTTTTGTAATTTATTATTTAATTAAATTTCATAGATCAAAGTTTTATTTCAACCTTATTTGAACACTAATCTTAACTCAAGAAGCCTATAGATATGAAATAGATAGGATGCCAAACTTAATCTAGGCCATCCTATACTTCTAGGTTATTTAAGAGTTTATATTATTGATGATTTGATCAATTATTTATATTTAATTGTATTTTCAGTTCTTACCTTAATATGTGGTGAATTTGGGATGATTTTAATTTTAATGGATTTTTATTTGAATGTTGAATTCAAAGATTGATTAATCATTAATTTTATCCATTTATTAGATTTATTATTGATTTCTCAAATTTATCCTTAAGAATTTAATTAATCATTTTAAAATTATTTATTAAGCCTTGACGATGTAATTTTTAGATTTTATTAACTTTAGAGGTCAAAGAATCTTCCCTAAGTCTCATGTTAATGGAAGTATTTTGAATTGGTTTGCTAATTTTTGTCATTTCTATAATTTTTAAATTTATTATTTAAATTGACTTAGAACTTGAAATTTTAATAACCTTTGATCTAGAAGTCATTTTGTCTTGAAATATTTATAACAAGTAGGGTTCTATGCTAATTTCATTTTCCTAAAATTTTGTATTGATCAGAGATGTATTTAAGATTACTTATGATTTTAGCGTTCTCAATAAAATCTAAATTAAGCTTAAATTATTAAAAATTAATTAGGGTTTTTAATTTTTTATTGACTCTTCTCTAAATGATGAATCGAGAGAAGATTTATTTAAATTTTTTCTATAAAATTAATTATGAAAGTCTAATTATTTATTAAAATAGTAAGGGTGATTAGAGAAATTAAGTAGGACCTCTGGTCTTGATTATTTTTCAAAATTATTCTAAAGGGTTTTCATTTAATTAATTAAAGCATTAATTACCTTAGAACTTAAAAAATTCATAATAATTATTGCAAACCTCCAGAATTTTTGACCAAGCCCTCTTTGTGCACACTTAACAAAGAAGTTTTTAATAAAATTAAAATCCCTAAAAAAATTGATTGCCAGCATCATCAGGCATTAGTTGACTATTTTTTTACCAACGCTTCCAATTGATGATGGATGATTCAACATTTTCATCATCTGGTTGAGCTTGCTCGTATTGATTTACCTCATTTTTGATGACTTCAGGATCTTCAGGCACCCGGATTGATCGGGACCTCTTAGTGGTGGATCTTTGGGAATGCATCCTAAATGTCACACTCTGGTGTTCACCAAATAGATTAAGACGAGATAATTGATATGCCCTTTTTTGTGTAGGTTGGGACCTTCCAACAATTGGCCACTTAGTACTTTGTACTAAAGGGCTCATTGTAGGTGCTCACCAAACATTAAACCCCTAGGTCTTGAGTTATGCTCAAGGCATGATTGATATCCTTTTATATTTCTACTTCTTTTAAAGTAGGACTGCTAGGTTGGCAACCTGGCTCACTGATTTTTTTAATGCTTCTTTGAAAGTTTCTATTCTTGATAGCCTTCATAACTTTATAGATTTTGGAAGTGATAGTTTCATTCTTTTTTTGTTGATCTTCTGAAATGGAATACTTATTCTTATCTCAGAAAGACTTCTTTATAGCTCATATAGAGCTATTTTTCTTGTCCCATTTGACCAGCTAAAAATTATTATTGGTGGGTATGTTTGCTTCTACTAGTTCTTTATATTATTGTTTATTTTGTACAGGTAATTAGTAGCTATACAATAAGCATTTTATTTTCTTCTGGCTCTCTTGAATATTTAAGTGCTCAAGGAAGATGCTTCGTGACCATTTTTTCCTGGAGCAAAGGTAATACCTTGTGGAGTGATAGGCTCCTCCGATGAACTATTAAGTGGATTGATGATGATATATTTTAGTTTAGGCTGAGTAGCCATCTAATCCTTCGTAGGAATTATTGGAGTTTCCTTTGATAGTCTATCAAAAATAGAATCTCTCTTAGAAGTTGAGTTCTTTCCTCGATTGAGTACCTTAGCATTCAGCTCCTTAGGCTCATTGGGAATGACTACATTTGGTCTTTTTTCTTTGTATGGAAACCTCTTGAATGCCTTTAGCATTTCAGTGTCTTTAGTCATGGTAGTCATAGGTCTAATTGGTACAAATTGTATGACTTTAGAAATTATCTCAAATTGGAGAGTGGCTCTAATATAACCGATGTTGATCACAACATAAGGTAATCTAATAGTAGATCCCTCTTCTAACTTTGATAGTCATTAGATTTGTTAGGTTTTCCATCAAAATTTTTACACCTGACCATAGATTTGAAGTTAGGTTCTACTATATTTTAGGAACCTAAAATTTTGTAAGAAAATTTTCAAATCTACAGTGACACTATATATTTTAAGTTTCCAACCAAAGATGGAGAAAGAAGTAGTCCCCAGTAGAGTTACTTGAAATCTGATCACTCTAGAAAAACGTCTTTGCAAACCTCCACGCCATCTTTTTAGGATGTTCACAGAGTTAATTCTTCATGAGACAAATTGATATATATATATATATATATATATATATATATATATATATATATATATATATATATATATATATATATATATATATATATATATATATATATATATATATATATATATATATATATATATATATATATATATATATATATATATATATATATATATTCAACCATTAACACATTATGTTAGGATTTATTTAGATCTAGGTTCTACTTTCTATTAACACAAGTATTCACAGTTAATTACCCCTCTTATTGTAATAAGAGAGCACTCTTGATTAAGGTTGGAAATAAACATATCTCTCTGATATGAATTAGTGTTTAGAGGTGTGATTTGATTGATTGTCTTAAGAAAATTAAAGGGTAGTTCCGATCAAGATCTAATAATTTTGTCATCCCGGGGTTATTATTATTCCAATCTACCAATATTAGAATGTTGTTAACCATAATGTCCAAGGAGTCTAATTAGTAGCTATGGGTTGCCTCATCTTAAATATCTTTGAGTAGACTAGAGGTGTTGTGTAGGTGTTTAGTGAATTAAGGGTAAAATTAATTTATAAGTTTATCCAATAATTCAATAAGTTTGCTTTGTAGACATATGTAGGGTTTACATCCATTAGAATGACAGTTAGATTTTAAGAATTCACATGGTGAACATATAGATTTGGCTTACATCCCTTGGGAATGTCATTAGATTTAGGAATTTGCATAGCAAATAAATAGATTGGACTTACATTCCTTGAGATTGTTATTAGGTTTAGGTGTTTACATAGAAATTGAAAAGATTAAACTTACATCCCTTGGGAATTCCAGTATTAGAAATGTTCGCATGATGAATGAATAGATTGGGCTTACATCCTTTAGGAATGTAAAAATTAGAAATGCTTGCATGACGAACAAATAGACTGGACTTACATCCCTTGAAAATTCCAGTAGGTTTTATAGGTGTGTTTGCTTTGTAGACATATGTAGGGTTTACATCCATTAGAATGACAGTTAGATTTTAAGAATTCACATGGTGAACATATAGATTTGGCTTACATCCCTTGGGAATGTTATTAGATTTAGGTGCTTGCATAGCAAATAAATAGATTGGGCTTACATTCCTTGAGAATGTTATTAGGTTTAGGTGTTTACATAAAAAATGAAAAGATTGAACTTACATCCTTTGGGAATTCCAGTATTAGAAATATTCGCATGATGAATGAATAGATTGGGCTTACATCCTTTAAGAATGCAAGAATTAAAAATGTTTGCATGACGAACAAATAGATTAGACTTACATCCCTTGAAAATGGCAGTAGGTTTTATAAGTGTGTTTGCATGACGAACATAAAGATGTTTGATTTGGTTCTTTATTTCTAGGGGATAGCGCCATGGATCCGAAAAGTTGGCGCTTCGGTGACTAAAACTTAGCGCTTTTGCATGGACGAGCCAGTACCCCAACACCTTTAGGCAGAAACAAAAGTCTAGAAATTTGAGAGGGTAGCGCTTTGATGTTATAAACCTAGTGCCACAGAGCTAAGGTGTCATAAAGAATAACATAAAATAGGTTAACTATTTGACCAACACTAGGGTATTGCCAAAGTGGCACCATAGTGCTTGTCAAAAAGCCATTCAAGGGCCAACAAGCTAGCAAGCATATTTAACCAAAAAGAATATAATTTTTTATCACCACTGTAATGTTGTGTTAGAGCGATGCAACGCTCCAATAATGTCTAGCAGGCTTTTTAGATTCAATCAGTTACAGAATTAATGGTAATAAATATTAATAAGTGTACTTTTTGACCGGTTGACTGGCGCTACGATGTTGCATGTGGAGTGCCACAACGCTGGTCCTGTATTTCACAAAATCGATAGGTCAATGCCTCAGTGTTATAAAAGCAATGCTCCAACGCTGGTGGGTCTTGTCTATAAGTAGAACTTCTAGGCTACCGAAATTTTTATTCTAAAACCTTTGTTCTTCCAAGAGTTCTTACATCTTAGCTTTTTCTCATCATTAGAATAGAAAACATGTCGTTCAAGATTGTCTAGAAGGGTAAGAAGAGGGCCTCCTCAAGCAACGTTGGCAGATTCATCAATATAAATATAGAGGAGCGATAATAGCACGCCCTCCTCTACAAGCACCTCATTCTGGAGAGGAGCTTCTACAGTCCGGGTGAAAGCATGGATGGACTATTAATGAGCGAGGTTGGAAGCGTCTCGCCTACAATAAGTAGCATCATCCCTGTGCTAAGGGAGTTCTTCGCCAATGCAAACGATCACCAGGACAACCAAGTTTTTGCATGGGGGAAATGAATACATTTTGATAGTACTTTCATTACTGCATATTATAATTTATAAAATTTTGCATATGATCAGTATCTTTCTTACTATAATAATCACCCTAATTTTGATGAAATCCTTAGTTTTACATTGTTAGAAGTTCAAATATTCAATAGAAATGGTGGGAGAAAAACTTATCAATTTTCTTATTGCTGAGCTACAACTGAGGCTAAAACTTAGCACTATTTTATTGCTATTAAATTGATGCCCACTGTTAATATTAGTGAGGTAATTAAGGATATAACCATTTTGAATTATGTGATTCAAAAGGGATTTATCATAGATGTAGAAAATATTATTTATAATTCAATTTATGATATGCTTAAGGGTAGTACTACCCTAGGGTACGATCACCCTTCTCTTATTTATTCTTTATGTGATGTGATCAATGCATCAGGAGACTTGAATGAATATGTCTTTATATAAAGGGCTCCCCTGACTAAAAGAATAATTGAAGGGTTTAGATCAAAAGTTAAAGTAGGAGAAAGCTCACGCTCTCTTTAGTCCAGATCAAAATCATCCAAGACATTAATTGAGCAACTCCAAGATATTAGAGGAGAAGTCTCAGAATTAAGAAAAAGAGTGGACAAAAGCAGCCGGTGACAATAGGAAGTAGAGAAAAAAATTGATTATTATATGGGTTAGCAACAACATTAATTTTTTTTACATAAATGAGTTCAATTCAGCACTCATTCAAATATTTAAAAATTGTAACTTTAAAACTGGCCTGAGTAGAGTTCCTTTTTCTATAGCGTCTCTTTAGCTTATGTTAGCACCCCACTAAAGCCAGAAGAAGAAGAGAAGGAGGATGATTATGACTACTATGATAGTATTTTCCCCTCTGTTTTGTATTTCTCATCTTTTTATACCATTATAATTATATTTAGCACATTTCTATAATAAAATTTCATTTTTTTTGTAATAAAATTTTATTTCATATTATTTGTGTATTAGTTGGTCATCCCTTGAACTTGATTGTAATTTAGATATTTAGTATAAGTCAAAAATTTAATAAAATAAAATTTATAACTTAAAAAAAATTAGACTAAAAAGTTGGCACCTCGACATTGAAAAGTCAGCACCTTGACGTTGTGATATTAGCGCTTTAGCGCTAGTAATTCAACACCTCTACACTAGATGGTGAGACTTTGACTTAAAAATCAGAGAAGGCAATGTCTAGGCACTAGCAAAGTGGCGATGTGGCCCTGTTAGTGCTTTCAAGATAGCATTGCAATGATATAGGAGGACATATTGGCCCCATGACCTCAGAAGACTACGCTGTGGCTCTAAGATTCAGCACTACAGTGCTGTAAACTGAACATTTTAACTTTACAACATAAGAAGGCCGCACGACGGTGCTAAGATTTGACACCACATAGCTATTCATGGAGCTTCGGTGTCATACAACAAAGATGCGAAGCTAAGGTTTAAAATCCTGAGAGCTCAGTGATGCGAAGTCGAAGACTCTATTTTAAGACAATTTTCTTATGTGATATGACAATTTTTGAAAATTTGGCAGCATAACGATTTAGTAATGCTAGGTTTCAAACTATTTTAGTGTAAAATGCATTCTCCTCCTATGTTTGGATCCAAGATCGATAGAGGGAGGGTTTTCATCTCACGCTAGAACTAAGTTCGACGGCGGAGGTCTTGAAGTTTTAAAATTAAATTTTAGTGAATTAAAATCTGATTTAATCTTGATTTTGGTAGCATTTTGTATTGATAATGTCTAAAATTTTGTATTTAATGCGATCACGTTATTCTCCCTTGCTCTGAATCCTAAATCGATGAAAGGAAGATTTTCATTTCACACCGGATCT
This sequence comes from Cymbidium sinense, assembly GCA_021442155.1. NCBI lineage: Eukaryota > Viridiplantae > Streptophyta > Magnoliopsida > Asparagales > Orchidaceae > Cymbidium > Cymbidium sinense. The sequence goes on from CM038214.1 coordinate 251,803,510, forward strand.
AAGATTAAAGATGGAATTCTTTAAGATTTTTCTTGTAGAGTGAAAAATCATATAAAAGAGGCTTTTTCGTTAGGAGTCTTACCTGGGAGAGCATGTAGCAGAGAGAAACTTGCACTAGAGTCCGTGGTAGAGAGAGGGGAGAGAGTGGGTCCAAAAAGGAAAAAGATCTAACAAAAAAAGGGTCAACCTTTCTCTTCTTATAGGAGTCGATTTTCAACCACTTTGTTGGCAAGAGTAGTTAATGTTTTTCAAATTCTTTAAATTTAGGGGAAGCGGAGCCAGCGATTAGGTGTTGGTTTGCAGTGGCACGACACTGGACTCAAGATGTTCATTTTTTATTATTTATTAATTTTTTTTCGGTTTCAAACAACCCTCTTATATTTAAGTTATTAAAATTAGCATTAATTTTGTCCATTATCATAGTAAATGTTGAAAAAGCTTTTGCTACTATGAAATTATTAAAAACTAGTCACTAAATAGAACTAAAAATTAGCAAAAGAATAATACTTTAATTACTTATATTGGTAAAGAAGTATTAAATGACATATAATGATATAATTATTTAAGACTTTCAAAATATGAGCCTAAGGTATTATAAATAGTTTTTTTTTATCATTACAAGCTTTATTTTTTATTCTAATGATTTTTGATATATGTTTTTAAAATAGTTAATGTTAGTCTCACATGAAAAGGTTAATAAAAGTCTTAAAAAAAAGTTTTTGCTTTCATTAGAAATTTTTTTACTTTGCCACTATTTAATAATTAAAAATATTTTTTTTATAAATATATAAAATGAATGGCATGTGCAAAACTTTAGGTCCCATTTAAAAAATTATAACCTTATATAAAGTTTTTAGTAAAACTATTGTAGAGAAAGTAGATTTTTTAAAATTTATTGTGAGTTTTAAAAATATACTTTTATGAAAATTTCAAAAAATAATTTTCTAACAATCATCACATTTTTAGAGTTCTAATTTCTCAAAACTAATTTATTATTATTATTTTTTTAAAAAATAGCTAAACAAAATTATGTTTATTTTGTGAAAAGTAAAACAACTCTGTACTAAACAAGCTTAATAAGACTGCAAATGAATCAAGCTGAGCTGAGTATATATATGTGTTCAAACTTGAGCTTATTTAATATTATTGAGCTTGAGCTCAATTCAAGCTTGTTAGAATGGTGTTCAAGCTCGAGCTTGTTTATCATTATCGAGCTCGAGCTCAATTCAAGTTTGTTCATTGAGCGTTAGCGAAACTCGTTTAATGAAATAACACTTTAATCGTTAATCGAACTTATTCACGAATAGCTTGTTGAGAAATATATGAAGTGTATCAATTAAAATCTTATTAAACCTAACAAAACAAAATTTTAAATAATACTATTCACAAATAAGTCTTAGTCGTAGTAATTGTTAATGTCCTTAGCGAGCTTATTCATGAGCTTTAAATGAAAGTATTCATGAACATAAATATACGGAATGATAAGCTGTTCAAATTTATTTATTTAGCAATTAAATATTTATAAAATATTTAAATTTATTTAATTAATTAATGAGATGATCATGAACTAGCTTTAATAATGGAGCCCAGCCGCAAATACCTTGTTGAAAAGATAGGTTTCATTTGCAGTCCTAACCCTTCATCCCGCAGCAGCGGGGTGGGAACAGCATGCCTCTCAGGTACTCTAACCAATCAAGTTCAGGAGAGACCTGAGCAAAGCTATAGCCGGAGCCTATGCCACTCCGCCGTAAGTTTATATGCGTCTCACCTATAGTTGCTTCACCATTTGCCTTACCCGCCGCAGCCCGACCTTCTCTTCGGCGGCTGCCGCTTCCGCCGCCGCTTCTGTCCTTTATTGCAACCGCGAAATCACTTTCCACGCACGAACCGGGGATGTTGTCTCAGCCCTGAGAGTATTCAACTCCATTCCTTCTCCCACTATCGTTTCCTGGAATACCCTCCTCGCTGCCTTCTCCAAATCCCCCGGGAAACTCCATGATGCTCTCAACCTCTTCGACAGAATCCCGCAGCCAGATGTCATCTCCTTCAACACTCTCCTCTCCTGTCATCTCCTCAACTCCGACCTCCTCGGCGCGCGCCAACTCTTCTCCTCCATGTTCATCAAAGATTCCACCTCCTGGAACACCATGGTCTCCGGCCTTGCTCGCCATGGCCATATCACTGAAGCACGAGAGCTTTTTCTGTCCATACCAGATAAGAATTCTGTCTCTTGGAACGCCATTGTCTCTGGGTTTATCCAAGCCGGGGATCTGCATTCAGCGGAGGAGTACTTTTCTCAAGCGCCAGACAAGAATGATATTGTCCTCCGGACGACCATGATTTCTGGGTTCATGTCTGCTGGAAAGATTGAACGCGCATGGGAGATATTTGATACCATGCTTGTGAGGAATTCAGTGTCTTGGAATGCTATGATAGCTGGCTTGTTGAGAACGGCAGGCCGTGGAAGGGCTGAAGCTATTTAGAAGAATGATTGCTGCTGAGGAGGTTGAAACGTGACGCTGAGCTCTTTGCTCGCTTGCAGCAGTTTGTCAGCTTTAGAGTCTGGGAGGCAGATCCATCAGTGGGTTTCAAAGTTTCCCATGAACATCAATCGAAGTGCTGGAACCTCCTTATTGAGCATGTATTGTAAGTGCGGAGATTTGGAGAGCGCTTGCAAGTTGTTCAAAGAAATGCCTGTTAAGGATCTTGTTTCGTGGAATGCAATGATCTCTGGGTATGCCCAGCATGGCAATGGAGGTAAAATTTTTAACAGGATGAAAGATGGAGGTTTGAAGCCTAACAGGATCACATTTGTCACGTTGTTATTTGCATCCATGCAGGGTTGGTTGATCTTGGGATGAGGTACTTTGAGTCAATGGAGGAGGATTATGGTGTGAAGCCATGTGCTGATCACTACTCTTGCATGGTTGATCTCCTCTGTCGTGCTGGCTTGCTTAAGAAAGCAGTGGATTTGATCAATTCGATGCCATTTGAGCTACACCCAGCTACATTTGGCATTCTATTGAGTGCTTCTAGGATTCACAAGAACTCAGCGTTTGCAGAGCTTGCTGCAACAAAACTGGTTGAATTGGAGCCTCGAAATGCTGGGGCATACGTCCAACTTGCCAATGTTTATGCTTCCATGAACAGATGGGATGATGTTGCAAGAGTGAGGAAATGGATGAAGGAGAATCTAGCAGTGAAGATGCCAGGCTACAGTTGGATTGAGGTTAGGGGAACTGTTCATGTGTTTAGATCTGGGGATAGACTGCATCCTCATCTTGAGTTGATACATAAGAAGTTAACTGAGTTGTGGAAGCGAATCAAGGATGTTGGGTATGTGCCTGATCTTGATTTTGCATTACATAATGTTGGGGATGAGCAGAAGGAGATGATGCTCATGACGCATGGTGAGAATTGCCATAGTTTTGCGCTCATCAGCACTGCACCTGGAACTCCTCTTAGAGTATTCAAAAATCTTCGAGTCTGTGGAGACTGTCACCATGCCATCAAGTACATTTCCATTATTGAACAGAGAGAAATTATCTTGAGGGATAATACAAGGTTCCATCACTTTGCAAAGGGTAAATGCACATGCGGGGATTACTGGTGAGGAAACTCTGTTGTTCATGCGATAATATTTATGTTGTTGTGGGAAGTTGAGATATATAAAGATTTTATTTCCTATGTTAAAAAGTTGTGTACATCTAACTAATCTGATGGCTAAGTATGGTCTAATACAACTGAAATTTATCGTAATCAACATGAATTTGCCAAGATCAGCATGAATACGTTCAGGTTAGTATAAACTCACATAGTAATATGAACTTTCTCCATTGCTTGCTTTATTTGTGGTGAACTTGCTAAAATCTAAAACAAAATTTTTTTTAATGACCAAGACTAGCCTAAAATCCGGTACAATCGCTGGCGACTTTGTCCAGATGGCGACTTCATTACGTTCGGCAATTTCTCTTAGCTAAGTCCGAAATCTCAACGTCTTCAACTAGAGGCCCTTGGTTATGCTATACTTATGTATTTTATAGCAAGAAATCAATGTATCGAAAGATATATTTTTATTATTCATGTAACTTAATTTGTAGATTTTATTGTAACACTCAAGCCTTGATCCAAATCTATAAATGGTGGTCACATTGGAAAGCCCAAGAATGAGAAGTGACACAATAAGAGACATGGAAGGGCAAAATAGAGAAACTTCTGTCAATAAGAAAAATCATGATTTTGTCACAAGCCAACAGCTTGTAGAGATAAAAGAGGATCAGAAGAATGATTTAGGGAATTTTGGAGCAAATTACTAGAGATAACTCTTAGAGTACAATTATCAAAGGAAGCACCTAACTTTGGCATATACTTACGGAGCCATTCGAGTGCACAAGCATAGATCTCAGTAAGCGATGAGACTTATCATCTAGATATTGAGGAAGAAGATTCATTGACTGATCTAGCAAGCCATGTTACCCGCTTTGATTATATCATTTCTTTACATGATTTTTCAATAGCTAAGTTGGTGAAAACATCTAAAATAAAGTCTTTTTTATTAAATGATTGGCTTCGATGAAGGCTAGCCCTTGTGCAAGGGACCACTATGAATGTGATATAAAAGATTGTAAACATCTTATGAATTGGTAAAAGAAATGATCAAAATAGGAAAGCTAATGAATTTGTTTATCTAGAACATTAGAGAAAGCTAGGCAATATGCCAATAGAAGAGTCAAGGAATAGATGTGTCCTATCATCAACACTACACATTACTAGAATGCTATCTACCATCTTTGGTTGGTTAGGAAAAGAAGTTTCTTGATGAGCTAGCCTTAAACAACTTTTGTTGGGAGAGATGAACTTGGCCTCACATCAGGTGCCCTAATAATAGAAGTATTACCAATTACATTTAGTGAAGCAAATGGAATAGTGAATTGAAATCCTTATATTGATGCTATTATTGTTCCCTCCTTAAGCATTTACTATCAACTTGTTTGTATTATAATTGAAATGTGAAGTTTGGTAATTTATTTCTAAAAAATATTTTTTGAGATGTTGAATATTAGTGGTACTTACATCTTGCAAAATATCTAATTTTGATCTTTTGGGGAAGAAAGGAAATGTAAGGCATGATTGTGTTATTGATTACTTGGGGAGATAGAAAATGACAATTTATAGTAATGGATGACTACATCATAGTTGATGCTCTGATAACTTAAAATGCAATTTTTCACCATTCTTTTATGAATACTTTTAGAGAGTCGTCTCAACACATCATTTTACCACGAAGTTTTTATAGGAGATGAAATAGTGATAGTGAGATATGACTAGTTACATTCGAGAGCTTGTTACTTAAAAGCTATGTTAAATGTTCAAAAAGTTCTTAACCTCAAAATGTTGAGGAATTTTGATTCGAGACTTCTGAGGTAATTGAAGAAGTGCCAACCACTAATGATCAAAATCAAAACTTTTATGTCATTGCATCGTTCTTTGAAATAGACAAAGGTGAGATGATCAAAACTAAAAAAAAAGGTGGAAGTTTTACTTTGTATGTAGCTAAAATGTCATGCATGGACATCAATATTGCTTATCATAAAGCAAAAAAGCCAAGAAATTCAATCATAAATGAAATAAAAAGTGAAAAGAGCAAAGCAAAATATTGCAATTGAAATTATAGATAAAAAAATGTCATGCTATAAATTGTTAAAAAAAGTGGATGCTACAACTTGATAATTAGTTGTCAAGAAGATAGGCATGAGAGAGACTTGACATTATCAAATAGAAAGTTGATCTTAGAGCATACTAACTTGAGACTTATTATAAAAATTTCCTAAGGACATGGAGTGGATATGATTTGAATATCTTTTATTATTAAAGAAAGTTCTTTAAATTTTTTTATTTTTGGCTTGGTGGTGTAAATGCATGATGATATGATTATATATTTCTTGAATACATGATTTTATAAGAAGTAAAAATAAAGGTCTAGTGTGGTAGGGATCAACATGTCTTATTTAAACTCATATAGAATACTCATAAGAAGTGATATCATTGAGGTTAAGTCAGGTTCACTCAAGGAATATAGGTTAATCAGTCTTTCAAAGAGGTTAGGCTTTTTAAGATTAATTACACTTTTGTACAATTCCTATTGATATCATGCTTGTATCTTGATTTGATTTAGTTAATATCAAAAATATTGACTCTCATGTGGGAAAAAATATTAATATGATATAGTTTTCAAATGAAATATTTCATGAGAAGAGATTAGAAGAGAGTCTAGGTGAGGTTTTCATCTTTCATATGAACATGTGTTAAATATTCATTCATAGTCATGTCATCAAATTAAAAAAAAAAAAGATAATATGGGTTATTTGATATCTCAATGGGATTAGGCTCCCTCTAGTTAATTACACTCAATGACACCTTTAAGAGAAACCCTTAATATGTGAAAACATGCCTTCATTTTGATTTTATTTTAATAGGTTTATCAAGGAGGACTCATAGTTTAATAATTATTATCTCTATAAGATGATCCATATAATAGATGTTAATCCGTAAGGGAGAGAGTGAATGAATGTCACCAAGCGAGATGACTGCCCATTATACAGAAAGCTTACAAGATAATAAACATTGAGCCACTAATGGCTTAATAAGGAGTATGATGGGCATAAAAGGGTAGGTAAGGGAAAGAGATAAAGAAAACAGCAGACAAATCTTAGTTTAGATTTTAGGATTCCTTCATGCTAGTTTTCAAAATAACTTTAGTCTAGATTTCATGGATCCATCATTCTAGGTTATCAAGCTTAAGGTCATATAGCTTGGGAAAGTAGTAAAAAGTTATGAGACACTTTATTAAGAACCATGAGTTATGTCGTATAGAGTTAACCTTATGAGATTGAACCAGGGAAGGAAAACTGAGAATTTATTGGATAAAATTTTTTCAAGAAAAATATTAGAGAGATACAAGACCCACAATCTCTACATATGTAGAGAAATGCCCACGGGAAGAATAGAAATGAGATAGCCTATTCGATCGAAACCAAAGCTACTTTGGACTTACAAGCATGTTTGGGTCAAGCTGCTATTACCTAACATATTAAGACTCCTTAGGTGTATAACTATAATCATGTCTATCTAAATTCTATCATAAGGGATATGATATGTTG
>CM038214.1:251810769-251935143 GCA_021442155.1 Cymbidium sinense
TTGGAAGGGTCATTTTAGCAATGAGAAGAGCTCAAGTTCAAATAGGGATTTCTAATTCAATATTCAAGTCCTTTATGCTTAGTAATTTAGGAAATGCATTTTGAGCTAAATCCAATCTACTTAGTTTGATGCAAAATCAAGTCAAATATCCAACATAAATTAAATCAAGTAAATCAATGAAAATAAAATGGAAGTTCAAAGTCAAACCTAAAGTCAACTCTAGTCAACCTAGAATTGACTTAAGTAAACTTGGTCAAAGTCAACCCACTAAAATTTGACCAAATCAAATTGTCAAAAATATTTCAAATGATCAAATAAACATGTTTGATCATAATGACAAAGAAATTTGAGTCCATTGAGGCCTAGATTAGGTAAGTTAAATTCCTTAAATCAAAATAACCTAAATAGGCTAAATTGAACTCAAACCCTAGAAAAATCAAAATAAATCTAAATTGATTGTCCTAAATCATATGGGGATGGCGATGGGACATAACCTAATTATTAGTGTGTAATTGGGTCAAATGGGTCATTTGACCCATAAGAAATTAGGTTTAATTCACTTAACCCAATTTGGGTTAAGTGAGTTAAACAAGATAAAATGAATAGGAAAATTCAAATCACTTCCAACCAAATCACATGGGATGGGGATGAGACTTCTTTAAACCTTATAATGAAGGATACATCCTAATTAGGCCATTTAAACTTTTCTTGCATTATTACATAAAATCCAAATGGAGAGGCCAATAGCAAAGGAAATGAAGAGGCCAAATTCCTTCTTCCTTCTTCCCACCTCTTCACCTTGGATAGGTGTGGGATAGAAGAGGAGGGCATTAACTTCCAAGACCCTCCATCATCAAAATTGACCAAGGAATAAAGAGCTTTAAAGATCTTGGCCATATAGCAAACCACACACACACACACTTCCCTAAGGAGAATTGAACTTTCCTTCACCTTCATACATCCAAACCGAAGCCAAATGAAAGTTCTTCCCCTCCCAAGTGTCCTTAACCATTGCAAACCACCAAAGCCAAAATTTTCAAGCCAAGGGTTGGTCTAGGGAATAATCCATAAGGTTAATTCCTTTGGCAAGCGAGTTTGAGTCAAGGTTCTGAAGCTCTAGGATCAATTTCAAGGCCAATCGTCCAACGAATTGAGGCATGCCATTAAAGACCTTGAGCTTTTTATTTGAAGTTTTGGTTGTGGTCATTTTCATAGGAAACATGATCTTCAATAAGATCAAACCATATATAATCATAAGATATCCTTCAATAATCATGTAGCAATTAAAATCACTTGATTTCATGCATTAGATCATTCACAATTAGAAAAACAATATGGATGACCCTCAACTCCTGTAGTAAATGAAGGAGACAAGCTTTCCATCATCCAATCCATGTATTTGGATCGGATGCAGTAGATTTAGGAAAATCGGATCAATTTTCACCCTTTAAGATCCCTTGGGATCAATCTAGACCATCCGATCTTCAATTGGAGGGTCCAAGATCATCTCGCGTAACTGCGTAGACTGACGCAGCCCCATGTGGGCTCTGCGTGGACCAACCCATGCATGCCACTTGGCAGGACATGCCATGCAAGCACGTGCCATGCGGCTCGCAGATCCCACACGGGCCCATCACTTAAATTCCATTAAAATTAGTTAAATAATGATTTTAAAATTATTTAAAAATCACAAAAACTTCAAAAAATCATAAATAAATAAATATAAATCCAAAAAATACAAATGAGGGCTCTATTGATTCATCTTGATGAGAGGAATCCATAGAAATTAAAATCCCAACTTCTACTGAATATTTTCCCTTAATTTGGGTTTAATTGACATTAAACCCTAATTACTCTCAAATTAATAATCCAATTAATTTGAAACTTTGAGGAAATAAAATTAAGCATGAAACACACCTCAGGTGAATTTTTGGGGATTTAATTCACTGAATTCAAAGGAAATTGAAATTTCATATGCTTAACCCTTAAATTAATTAAATTAATTAATCCTTAATGAAATAATTAGGGAATTTTAATCTAACAACTTTAAATCACCATAATGAACTTCAGTGAACATTAAAACATTACTTAAACTCAATTAAACCTAAAAATCCTTAAATTGACCTAATTAAGCAACTAAATGAATTAAATAATTCAATTAAATAACATGAACTTAATTAAATCATAATAAATCAACTAGTTAGCCAAAAATTATGAATAAACCCTCATTGGAAAGGTATTTTAGTGAGAAATTTATGAAAAATAAAACCCTTAACTGAATCTCAATAAATTAGGCTTAATTTAGGTTTTAATTAAATAATTAAAACCCTAATTACTCCATAATTACAAATCTAGATGAAACTTTGAACACTTGAAATGGGCATGAAACCCCACTTGCCAAAATATTTTCAATCCCAATTGATCTCTAGATTAGGAGTTGTTAAATTTCTATATCCTTAGATCAATGTTAATCAAATATTAGGTTAAGGAAATTAATTAATCTATTAAATTAAATGGTAATTCAAATCAATTTCAATCAGATATCAAAAAAATATTAAGGAACTTCTCTAAATATCCTAAGTCAATTAAAGTGATCAAATTCAATTTTAAGTTAATGAAATAAAACCTTAGGTTAACAAAATTATTAATTAACTTAAACCTTAAATTTTGAATCAATAAAATTTAATGAAATCACTCATTTCTAATGAATCTAAGAATGAATCAAAATCTTAGGTCAATTAAATCAGATCAAATAATTAACATAAGTACTTTAGGTTAAGCTTAATCCATGAACAAATACAAATCCATGAATTAAACAACTTAAGTTAAATTGAATGAAATCAAACTTAAATCTAAACTCTTTAAAATAACATGAGCCAAATCAAATGAAACCCATATAACTTAATTCAAAATGAAACAAATCAAATAAATTAAATCAAACAAAGCAATTCAAACAAATGAAATAACATAAATCAAATCCAAACATAAATAACATTAAAAGGATTAATTAAGATACTTAAGGATCTTAGTTAGACTTTTTGAAACTTCATTACGATTTAGGATGTGGAATAAAGTGAGTTTCACCTAAAAATAAAATTCATTCTATTTCTCATTCTTAAAAACTTAAATATTACTTTAACCAAATAAAATGAATATAAAAATGGGAATTAAACCACTAAACCATTTGAATTTAAACCAACCAATGGTAAAATTAAGCAAATTCAAACTTCAAACTTAAACTTGAACTTAAAGGAGCCTAAGCCTTACCACAAACCCCTCTTCACTAGATTATTTAGGTCACGGGACTCTAGATCTAGGTGAGATCATTCTATGATTTTCTTTAATCTTCGTGCCATGTTTCACATGTCTATGTGGTGTATTGCTTTAGATTGGATGCCTAGGTTTGTTTGTTCATTAGGCGGATGGTAGGGCATTCTTTTTAGAATTAATACTATTTTATGCGGGATGTTAAAATCACTTGTAATAAATAAATCATAAAAATGCTATTTTCTTACAAGTGCTAAAAATCCCTTAACATAGTCCATAGGATAGGTGGGCTTAGCAAGCAACTAATGCTAAGACCTTATTTTTGTGAAATATAACTGCTTTGTGTGCAGTGTGTATTTCCTAACATCTTTTTTTACAAGGCTTAGGATTTATTATGAATTTTAAATGTAAATTTGAGCTTAGAATTAGGTTAGGATCTATGGGGTCTAGGATTAGCAAGTAGCAACCAAGAGATGGTGCGGTGGTCCCCTATAGAGCCCGATGGATGTCCCTAAAGAAGGACACTTTTTTTGGAAAGAAGACCCATAGATCTAAACTTGTAGTTCTAGGATGGGTTGTATAAGGGTAGAACTCGGTTGCCCATTTTTCTTTCTTCTGGGGTGTACAGCATTACCCGACCGCATTGGCCTATTTTTATTAATTTAATTTAGCTTGATTTATTTTGGGTGTACAATATAAATAGCATGCTTTTTCTAGGTTTTCTTTGTGCTAAGTTTGTGCTATAATGAATGCCTAAACATAGGCTGATAGGATAAACTAAATTTTCTATCCAACTAAATCAATTGAAACATAAAAATAAATACAACTCATAATCCTCATATAAAAGCCTAGGCATTAAAGAAAGATAAAATATGTAGCAACCCCTTAGCTGGATGTTTTAACATCATGCATAAATCATATTATTTCACTCTTGATTAATGAAGGACTTCCATCCTTGCCAGAGAACCCGGCTTGACCTTTGAGAGCCTATGATGGAAGTACACCTTCTTCTATTTTGATTTGGCCCATAATCTTTTTCAAATTGCATGCATTAGGCATAAATTGTATTCCTATGACCTAAAATGAATCTTGAGTCAAAAATTCCTAAAATTTGAAAAATATGCATTAGTTAGGTGCATCCTCATGCCCTCCATAATTTTAGAGATTAGGGAGTGATTCTAGGTTCATAGATTTTTTTTTCCTAAGAATACAATAGCCCAGCCATCTTGCATTCATGTGACTTGACTTCATGAATTTAAAAGGTGGTGTTAGATGGAAGCCTTCTCTAGGCAGGTTGTATGTCCAGAAGAGTCAAGGATAGGTTAGTTCCCTCAAGTGAGGAGAATGGCTAATGATTCCCAAGGATAGAATTAGGTCAAGCATCTGACATGTGTTAGAAGCACTTGTAGACTAGGTTCTGAAGCATCCTTTTTAGGAATAATTCTTCAACCCTAGGCATTTCTACAGTCTTGTGTTACTAGAATCTAAGCCCTAGATTTCTATGAAAATGATAACATGAACTCTAAAATTAAAATCCCAAATTTGAAGCCCAATCATAGGATAGTTGAAATGTGGGTATCCCTATATAGACATTTCCTACTTTTCCCATTTGACTCTTGAAAATAACTCTCTTCAATTTGGACCTCTCCCAATTGAATTTCCAAAAATCAATCCTTTGAAAGCTACCTTAGTAGTCTTTAGGAATAACCACTTATTTCTTTAATAGAGAGTATTCTTAGGAAGAGACCCTTCCTAAGATGTAATTAAACCCACATAGGCTTTCCTTTATAGGGAACCATGATCCCAGGATAAAATAAACCCTATTCTACTTTTCCATGTAATTCAGGGGAAAATACTATGGTACATGAAAGACCCATTAGCCTTAGGATTCTTTTATTAAAATGATCGAATCCATTACAAAAGAGCATGTTTATCTTTTGAGATAATATATTTATTTCTTAATGCCGTATTTGATCATCTAAATAAAATATTCCAAAACTCTATGTGGTGTCATTTCTTTTCCCTATTCTAGAGAAAACATCAACAAACACAACACAAAACACAAACTATACATAAACATATAAAACCAACACATATCTTTTATCTCAGGCTACTGTAAGTTGAGATAATGCTCCCAATGTCAGTCACTCATTAACTACTCTAAGATGGACTGACATGCTAATCTACTAGTGTGTCACCCCATTAGTCTTCTTGCTTTAGAGAATGTAAGTCTGTTATGCTTTCCTTCTTTACTTGGCCACTACACACTAACGAGTGCCTTATTAGTTTAGTAGGCCTTACTGTGTGGCCGGTAAGCTACCTCATGTTGGATTTGTTTAAGAGGATGTGAGTCTAGTATGCTTTCTTCTTGGATTAGCCTTAGTGCATTGACGGGGTCAAGTATATTTGAGGTTTAAGATAAGTCCCCTAGTAGTTCCTTCCCTCCTGATTGCTTCAAGTCAGAGTCCAGTCCATCCTCGATGGTCCCCGCTTAGTAGTTACTCTAGGTCAGATAGCATCTATCCCGTCGATGAAAGACTATCCCGATGATCAATTTAGCTTGGAAAGTTGTAAGCCTACATGCTTTCTTTCCAGATTGATCATTACAGACTGACAGACACCTTAGGTTGGCTAGTTCTAACTATACTGATAGATTCACCACTCATGCTGACTGATACACTTTAGGTTGGTTGGTTCTTACATCTTAGGATACACCACACATGGTAGATGTAAGTTTGCTATGTTTTCTCCTTGAGTTGGCCACCATACACTTATAGGCTTTCTTTTCCAAAGTTTAGGATAAAGCCCCTAGTAGCACCTTCCCTGTGGGCACTATATTTGGATCACATCCTTTACAACCCCATTTAGACACTACTCGAGTTACTATCAGATTGGGCAGTTCCCCTTTCCTAGTAATCACTCCTATGGATGGAGAATTCATATGGATGTGTAGATTCTCCCTTGGTCCAGTACATCTGAGATAGCTCAAGGCTAACATAGCCCCTTCTCAGTGTGGTCCCTTGCACACCAACAGGGTGCATGTAAACATATAAATAAAAAATATATTCACTTGTGGTTTAGGAGGACACCCTTAGTAGTACCTTTTCCCAAGCCAGTATCTTATCTTTAGGGCAATGTCAGTAAAACTCCCTATAGGAATCACCTCACTACTCTTTAGTTGATATAAGTCCCTAGAGATATTCACTCAGTAGTCACCCCTACATCTAGTTTGATTTGTTGTGCTACCAATAGGTCTCCCTAGCGGTTGTTCCATGCATTAGAAGATGTAAGTCTGCTATGCCTTTTTTCTAGCACAGCTGTTGCACACCAAAAGGCAACCCCTTAGGTTGGCTAGCTCTACCCTACGGCCAGTAGACTATCCCTTTGGATTTGTAAATCTGAGATAGGACAAGTTTGATATAGTCCCTTATCAGTGAGTCCATTACATGCCAACATGGTTCATAAATTAAATCTATCAAATTTGACTAAGCTCACATCCCCAGCGGATATGTCCTTAATTTAAAATCAAAGTAAACCAATAAACCATATCAAATCACATGAAACTAAGATAAAATTAATCTTGAGTACTTTTCAGTTGACATAAGTCCACAACGACATTCACTCAGTAGTCTCCCTAGGTCTGGTTCAATTTGTTGTGCATCCAAGGTCACCCATTGTTCCTCACTTTGGAAGATATTATATGCCTTCTTCTTAGCATAGTCATTGCACCTTGAAGGCAACCCTTAGGTTGGCTAGCTCTTCCCATAGTGGACTATCCCTTTGGATTGTAAACTTGAGGTAGGTCGATATAGCCCCTTCTTAGTGGGTCCACTGCACACCGACGGTCCATACATTAACTTCAGATTAAATTAAACCCAATCTAATTTTCCAGTGGAGTTAAATCACACCCTTCTATCTAGTGGAGCCCCAAATCATATATATAAACAAGTCAAGCAAACAAATCAAATTCATAACCAACCTATCTGGAATTAAAAACTCTCTCCCTAGAGTCTAAATCAAAGAAATCAAACCAAACTCTTATCCCCGATACATCCCCAAACAAATCTATGAAATCAAACTCAAATTCTAATCCCCAGTGAATAACCCAAACTTGCTTCCCTAGTGGAAGGTTCATATACCCGATCCTTAGTAGCCTCGAGCCCATATCTATAGCAGATATACCTCCATATGAATTAAAACAAAAAAAAATTTCATTTTATTTGATCTTAATCTTTGGTGGATTATAGATTCTTATTCCCAATGGATCTTCTTTCCATAAATTATATAATCAGATCAAATTCAAACCTTATCCCCATAATATTTTCTTCTTCTATGCCCTCAATATAGACCCCTAACATGTCATGCCCAATGCATGTGTGATCCCCTAGTGGATCTCCCTCCGTGTTCTTGACACGTAATTATAAGCAAATAGTATGTCTTCTCTTATGCACACCTTTAATACTTCAACTAAAAGCCTTATAATGTATTCATTCAAATTATATCATCTTAACATTGTAATTAACATTTTATGATTTGTGATGGTGCAAGCTCAAACTAACTATACAATCATGCTAAACATATTATAGTGTGAATTGACACACTATATTATATTATAATATGAAGTTATATTATAATTTTCTATAATATAATATATTGTCTAACATTACACCTCATTAGAATCACTTAAAAAGAACAAATAGCAAAATTTTCTCAAAATATGAATAATGTTTATTTTGGATGTAAAATTATTATTTTTCTATTAGAAATGGTACAAAATAGCATAATTTTGGTGTTGCTTCTTGGTGTGTGCCCTGAATTTGGCCAAGTTCTTCCATCTCAACCTTCAACTTAACATTTTTATGGGTTTGACCCTGTGTATTATAACAAAGTAAAACATACAAAAATGTACAATAACATTTAGTATATGTGAAGTTATATTGTTATGTACATTAAAATTTAATATGCTTTCATATAATATATTATTTACATTACACCTTAAAATGAATCACCTTAAGCAAAAAATTATAAAATTTGGTTGAAAATGAACATTTATTTTGGATGCAAAATTCCATTCTTTTGATTAAATGACACAGCATTGCACACCCCCAATGATGTTCCCTAAAGCTTACCTTAAATTTGGTGAAATCCCATCATCTCAGCTTATAAATCATTATTTTTATGAATTATACCAGTACAAACTCTGCTACATCATGCTATGACAAACTAAAATATGCTAAACAACAAGTAGTAGCACACAATAGTATGGTATAATGTATGATGCTACACTATGTTATGGCATCCTATATTATAATACACTATAACATATGATATTACACTATATTGCATATCACATCACCAGGGATTTCCTAAGATAAAAAATCATAAAATTAGTCTAAATAATTAAAAAAAATTATATATTTTAGCCGTATCGCTTACATATTTTAAATTGAAATAATATATTATGATGCCATGCTCTACCTATTATGAATTTGGCCAAATTCCACCATTTTAAAGTCTAAATCAATATTTTTATAAATAATGCTAGTGTAGGCTCGACTGCATGATTGTAAAATACTAAAAAAATTTAAAATGTGTAGAACAATATATAGTGACATATGATGCTATCCTATGCTACAACATATAACATTTATTTTGAACATAAAATCTTACTTTTTAGACTACAAGTGGCATAGCACACCTTTGGTACTACAACCTAATTCCCACTTCAAATTTAACAAATTTCATCATCTAATTTATTATATAAATTTTTTTATAATTTATATTAATATAGATTATAGGCACAATACCATAATATAAAAACATTTCAAAACATCTTATAACATCCAAAAACACATCACTACATGCTCAGATATATGATTCTACATCATACTATAATATATGGTATTATAATATGATTTAGGGTATTCAAATATCTAATAGTCAAGGGAAAGTCTCTTGAAGACATTTTCTTTAGCTACCATAACTATGTTAGGATTAGGTCATTCTTTAGATCTACTCCTAATGACATCATTATTCAAGGTTTAGGGTTAGTTTAAAGTTTAGGGTTTAGGGTTAGTTTTGGTTTTATGGTCAAGTATAGGGTTTGGGGTTTAGGGTTTAGGGTTTAGGGTTATAGGTTTTAGGGTTTAGGGTTTAGGGTTTTAGGGGTTTAGGGTTTAGGGTTTAGGGTCTAGGGTATAGGGTTTAGGGTTTTTAAAGTTTAGGGTTTAGAGTTTAGGGTTTAGGGTTTAAGTTTTAGTTTAGGATTTAGGGTTTAGAGTTTAAGGTTTTTGTTTTAAACAAAAAAAAAGTTTAGATTCAACATTTCTTCTTTTTGATTTTATCAACCAAGTAGCGCCCCAGGTTTTCTAAGGCACAAGGGATGACATAGAAAAAAATGAGCACCCTTGGAGCAAATCAAAAACTCTAAATTAGTAGAACTATCTCTACTATAAAGACATAGTCCCATAAGCAGCAGATCGGATCAGTTGTTCTTTAATTTCTCTAAATCCCATCAGAACCACCCTTGCCTCTCAAGTAGTGTGATCCGCCATCATATCCCCAATCTCTCCCTCTGCCACCACCATGGTTCTAACCTCCCTCACTCCTCCCACCTCCATAACCACTACTGCTCTGACCACCACCTCCATATGCACCAACACCTCTAGATCCCCCACCACAACTACGATAACCGTCGCCTCTACCTTCACCTCCACCACTAGATTTAGACTAAGACAAGTTGACGGTAATGTTCATTCCATCAAGGTTCTACCCATTCTATTGGTTTAGGGTTTAGGGTTAGTTTTTAGGGTTTGTTGGAGTTTAGGTTGTATGTTTTGGGTTAGGGTTTAGGGTTTTAGTTTAGGGTTTGGGGCTTAGGGTTTAGGGTTAGTAGGGTTTAGGTTTAGGGTTTAGTGGTTTGGGTTTAGGGTTTAGGTTAATTTAGGGTTTAAAGTTTAGGGGTTTAGGGTTTAGGGTTTAGGATTTAGGGTTTAGGATCAGTTTTAGGGTTTAGGGGGGTTTAGATTCTGGGGATTAGGGTCTAAGGTTTAAAGTTTTTTTTTAAATTAAGTAAATGAGTAGGTTTAGGTTCATTTAGTTTATTTTTTATTTGTTTGAGTTTATTTTCTTTTTTCTTTTTTATTTAAGTTTATTTTTATTTTTATTTAGTTTAGTTTATTTATTTTAGGATTATTATGTTTGTTTATTTTTTTATTTTAATTTATCTTTAGGTTTATGTTTATTTTTTTAGTTGAATTTTTTAATTTTTTATTTTTTAGGTTTAGGTTTTATTTTTTTTATTTTAGGTTTAGGTTTAGGTTTTATTTTATTTTATTTTTTTGGTTTAGGTTTTAGGTTTTATTTTAGTTTATTTTGGTTTTATTTTTTTTAAGTTTAGTTTATTTTAGTTTAATTTATTTTATTCACCAGGTTTAGGTTTAGATTTAGTTAATTTTAGGTTTAGGTTTATGTTTTAATTATTTTAATTTAGGTTTAGGTTTATCTTATTTTATTTATTTATTTTATTTTAGGTTTAGGTTTTATTTTAGTTTAGGGTTTAGGTTTTATTTTTTTTATTCGTTTATTTTTTTAGGTTTAGGTTTTATTTAGTTTTATTTTTATTTTATTTTGTTTTTTTTTTTTTATTTTATGTTTAGTTTTATTTTATTTAAATTTTATTCCACATTTTATTTTATTTATTTAGTTTAGTTTTTATTTATTTTATTTTCTTATTTTATTTATGTTTAGGTTTTATTTATTTTATTTATTTAGTTTTTATGGTTTTAGGTTTTGTTTTAGGGTTCAGTTTAGGGTTTAGGATTTTAGGTTTGGTATTAGGTTTAACAATTTAGGGTTTAAGGTTTAATGCACTTTAGGGTTTGGTTTAGGGTTTAGAGTAGGCTTAAGATTTATTAATTTAGGGTCAGCTACTAAGATTTTGTGATTTTAGGGGTTTGGGTTGGGTTTAAGCAGTGAGGTTTTAGGCTCAGTTAGGGTTAGGTGGGTAGTTAGATTTAGGGTTAGGTTTAGGGTTTAGGGTTGTTTTGGTTTAAGGTTTAGGTAATTTTATTTATTTTATTATATTTTATTTATTTTTTATTTTATTTTAATTTTATTTGGTTTATTTTTTTATTTAAATTTAATTATTTTAGATTATTTATTTTAGTTTAGGTTTATCTAGTTTATTTTTTTAGGTTTGGTTTATGCTTATTTTTTAGTTTAGTTTTATTTTGATTTATTTTTAGGTTAAGGTATTATTTTTTATTTTGGGTTTAGGTTTTATTTTATTATTTTAGGTAGATTTTAGGTTTTATTTTATGATATATTTATTTTAGTATATTTTATTTTATTTAGTTTAGGGTTTAGTTTATTTTAGGTTTAGGTTTAGGTTTATTTATTTAGTTTAGTTTATTTTAGTTTAGTTTAGGTTTAGTTTATGTTTAGTTTAGGGTTTAGGTTTTATTTTATTTATTTTAGGTTTATTTTTTAGGTTTAGGTTTTATTTAGTTTTATTTTATTTTATTTTAGTTTATTTTATTTTATTTTATGTATTTGTATTTTATTTATTGTTTATTTAGAGTTTATTTTTTTAGTTTAGTTTATGTTTATTTATTCAATTTAGTTTTAATTTTATTTTAATTTTTTTAGTTTATGTTTAGGTATATGTTTTAGTTTATCTATTTTATTTTATTTTATTTATTATTTTTAGTTTAGGTTTTATTTATTTTATTTGGTTATTTAGTTTAGGTTTTCCTTTTAGTCATGGCCTGGGTTAGTTTGGGGGTTAGGTTTAGGCACAGGCACAGTGTGGGAGGTCAGTGGAGGGGTTTAGTGGTTTAGAGGTAGGGAAGGAGGTGGTTTGTGGTATAGGGCCAGGGTGGCTTGTGGGTAAGGAGTGGGTGGGTGGTTGGTTTAGAGTTTAGGGTTTAGGGTTGTTTAAGTTTAGATTTAGGGTTTAGATTAGTTTAGGGTTTAAAGTTTTTAATTATGTAAACCCAGGTTTTTTATTTATTTTATATTTATTTATTATTATTTTTTTTTATTTTATTTAATTTAGTTTAGTTATTTTAGATTTATTTATTTCTTTAGCTTTTATTTCTTTATTTTTAGGTTTATTTTATGTTTATTTTTTTAGTTTAATTTTATTTTATTTTATTTTTAAGTTCAATTTTGATTTTTAGTTTAAGTTTTATTTGGTTTATTTAGGTTTTTATTTTAGTTTTTTTAGTTATTTTATATTTTATTTTATTTAGGTTTAGGGTTTAGTTTATTTTAGGTTTATGTTTAGGTTTTATGTATTTTAGTTTAGTTTATTTTAGTTTATGTTTAGGTTTATTTTATTTTGTTTATTTTAGGTTTAATTTATTTTGGTAGTTTCATGTTAAGGTTTTTTTTAGGTTTAGGTTTTTATTTTATTTTGTTTTAAGTTTATTTTATTTTTATTTTATGTTTAGTTTTTATTTTGTTTAGGTGTTTTATTTTTTAATTTAGTTTAGGCTTTTATTTATTTTATTTTAATTTAGCTTTTATTTTATTATTATTATTATTATTATTATTATTATTATTATTATTATTATTATTATTATTATTTAGGTTTTGGTTTAGGTTTAGGTTTAAGTCTGTGTGTTAGTTTAGGTTTTATTTTATTTTATTACTTTATTTTATTATGGTTTATGTTTATTTATTTATTATATTTTTATTTTATTTAGTTTATGTTTATGTTTTAACTTTTTTTAGGGTTAGGGTTTGGGGGTTTAGGGTTTATGGTTTAGGGTTTATCTAGGTTTGTTAGGGTTTAGGTTTAGGGCTTGTGGATTTTTGATTGGGTTTAGCGAGGGATTGGGGTTTAGGTTTAGGTCAGGGTTCAAGTTTTGGTTCTCTAATTTTTTTTTAAATAGAGAACAAATCTGATCAACATTTCTCCTTTTTTTTTTTGTTTAGGTCAAGTCATTCCATTTTAGTTTAGTTTAGTTTATTAGGTTTTAGGTTTAGTTTATTTTTAATTTATTTAGTTATTTTGTTAGTTTAGAGTGGGTAGTGGCCTGTGGCCTAGTTCTGATTAGCTTGTGGGTAGGGTCACAATCAGATTTAGTGCAGTGGTAGGAGTTTAGGGTTATGCTTTTTAGTTATGGGTTAGTGGTGGGGAGTGGTGGCCTGTGGTTTTAGGTTTATTTAGGTCATGGAGTAGGTAGTTTCAGGTTAAGTGTTATTGGGTTTAGTTTAGGGTTTAGATTTAGGCATTTTATTTAAATTAATTAAACCATAGGTTTAGATTTATTTACTTTATTTAGTTTATTTTATTTATTTAGTTAATTTTAATTTTATGTATATGCAAGTTTATTTTATTTTAATTAGTTTATTTTATATTTTAGGTTTATTTATTTTTGTTTTTTTTATTTTAGTTTATTTTTTAAGTTTAGTTTTATTTTTATTTTAGGTTTAGGTTTTTATTTTTTTTTAGGGTTTATATTTTATTTTTGGTTTATTTTTAGGTTTTATTTTTTAGTTTAGGTTTAGGTTTATTTTTAATTTATTTTATTTTATTTAGTTTAGGTTTAAGTTTAGGTTTAGTTTATTTCAGGTTTAGGTTAGGCTTAATTTATTTTAGTTTAAAATTAGGTATATTTTATTTTGTTTACTTTAATTTTATTTTAGGTTAGGGTTTAGGTTTTATTTTTTATTTATTTTAGGTATTTTAGGTTTAGTTTTTATTTAATTTTATTTTTTTTTTATTTTTATTTTACATTTAGTTTTAATTTATTAAGATTTTTATTCTTTTAATTTTTTAGTTGTGTTTAGGTTTTCTTTATTTTTTTATTTTATCTTTTAGATTTAGGTTTAGGTTTTAATTTTATTTTATCTATTTAGGTTTAAGTTTAGTTTTTTAATGTTTATTTAGTTTTAGGTTTTAGGTTTTTTTAGTTTGGTTTGGGTTTTGGGTTTTAGAGTTTAGGGTCAGGTCATGTTAGGGTGGGTGTTGTGGCCTGTTTAGGAGTTTGAGTATGGTCAGGGTGGGATTTATGGTTTATGCCTTTAGGATCACGCCTGGTTTAGGTTTAGGAGGGTTTAGGTTTAGGTTTGTAGTTGTTTAGGTCACTTAGGGTTTGGGATCAGCCTGGTTTAGTGAGTTGTGGTTTGGGTTTATGGCTCAGGATCACTAAACCTGGTTTGGTTTTAGGGAGTGATTGGGGCTGGTCACACATTTGGGTTTAGGGTTTAGGAGGTTTAGAGTGGTAGTAGATTTAGGGTAGGGTGGGGTTAATTTAGGGTTTAGTGTTTAGTATTTTAGTTTAGGGTGGGTTGTAGTGTAGGGATTCAAGGTTTTAGGTTATTTATTTTAGATTATTTTTTTAGGTTTAGAGGTTTATGTTTTTTTAGCTTAGTTTTATTTTATTTTATTTTTTAGGTTTTATTTTATTTTTTAGGTTTAGGTTTTTTACATTTTATTTTAGCTTTAGTTTTGGTTTTATTTCTTAATTTAGGTTTAGGTTTATTTTTTAGTTTATTTTATTTTATTTAGCTAGGTTTAGTTTATTTTAGGTTTAGGTTTTATTTATTTTAGTTTAGTTTATTTTAGTTTAGGTTTAGTTTATTTTAGGTTTAGTTTTATTTAGTTTCTATTTTTATTTTAGGTTTTATTTTATTTTTAGTTTTAGGTTTTTATTTATTTTATTTAGTTTAATTTTATTTTATTTTATTTTATTTTATTTTTTATTTTAGCTTTAGGTTTAGGTTTAGGTTTTAGTTTAGGTTTTATTATATATTTTTTATTTTATTGGTTTAGGGTTTCTATTTTTTATTTTAGGTTTTATTGAGTTTAGGTTTATGTTTTGGTTTGGGTTTAGGGTTTAGGTTTAGTAGGTTTGGTGTTGAGGGTTTAAGGTTTAGAGTTGTAGGTTTTAGAATTTAGAGTTTAGGGTTTATGGTTTAGGGTTTAAGGTTTTAGGGTTTAGGGTTTAGGGTTTAGGGTTTAATGTTTTAGGGTTTAGGATTTTAGGTTTAGGGTTTAGGGTTAGTTTTAGGGTTTAGGGTTTAGGGTTAGAGTTTTTTATTTTTTATTTATTTTTAGGGTTTAGGGTTTATGGTTTTTTTTAATAGAGAACAAATTCATATTCAATATTTCTTCTTCTCGACTTCATTAACCAAGTAACACACCAAGTTTTCTATGACACAAGTGACAACATAGATAAGAAATGAGCATGCATAGAGAAAATCAAAAGGCCTATATAACTAGAACTGTATCTACTATAAAGACACAGTTCCATATGCAGCAGATCGGATCGGCCATTCTTCAGTTTCTCCAGTTCCCATCAGAACCACCATGGCATCTCGAATAGAGGGATCCACCATCATATCCTCGGTTTCTCCCTCCGCCACCACTAGGGTTCTATCCTCCATCTCTCCTCCCGCCTCCATAACGACCACTTCTACGACCACCACCAACATCTCCAAATCCTCCACCACCACTGCGATAACCACCGCCTCCGCCTTCGCCTCCACCGCCAGATTTAGAGTGAGCCTGGTTGGCAGTGATGTTCCTACCATTAAAGTTTTGTCGATTCTTAGGGTTTAGGTTTAGGTTTATTAGTTTTAGTGTTCATGTTTATTTTTTAATTTATTTAGTTACTTAAAGTTTTTATTTATGATTTCAAGTTTATGGTTAAGGGTTTAGGGTTACGGTTAAGGGTTTAGGGTTTAGGGTGTTAGGGTTTAGGTCTACGGTATAGGATTTAAGGTTTAGGGTTTAGGGTTTTATGGTTTTTGGTTTAGAGTTTTGGGTTTTGGGTTTAAGATTTTAGTGTTTAGGGTTTAAAGTTTAGGGTTGTAGGTTTAGGGTTTAGAGTTTAGGGTTGTAGGTTTAGGGTTTGTTCAAGGGTTTAGGGTTTTTCATATATTTTTTTAT
Organism: Cymbidium sinense; assembly: GCA_021442155.1. Taxonomy (NCBI): domain Eukaryota; kingdom Viridiplantae; phylum Streptophyta; class Magnoliopsida; order Asparagales; family Orchidaceae; genus Cymbidium; species Cymbidium sinense. Next base: position 251,826,941 of record CM038214.1, read on the forward strand.
TTTTAGGGTTTAGGATTTAGAGTTTAGGTTTAGGGTTCAGGTTTTAATTTAGGGTTTAAGGTTTTTGGTTTTTTTAATAGAGAAAAAATTCAAATTTAGCATTTCTTCTTCTCGATTTCATCAAGTACACACCAAGTTTTCTAAGACAAGTGATGACATAGCTCAAAATGAGCATGCAGAACAAATTAAAATACTGAGATAACTAGAACCCGCCTCTAAGACATAGTTCCATAAGTAATGATCGGTCTTCGCTTTCTCCCCTACCTGAACCACCTCGAGTAGAGGATCCACCATCATATCCCCAATCTCTATCTCTGCCACCACCATGACTATAACCTCCGTCGCTCCTCCTGCCTCGATAACCACCACTACTCTGACAATCACCTCATATCCACCAGTACCTCCAAATCCCCCACCACCACTATGATAACTGTCACCACTACCTTCACATCCACCACCAAATCTGGACTGAGCCTGGTTGACGGTGATGTTCCTGCCATCAAGGTTCTGCCCATTCTTAGAGTTTAGGTTTAGGTCTATTAGATTTTAGGGTTTAGGTTTGTTTTCTAATTTATTTAGTTACTTTAGGTTTAGGCTTATGGTTTGGAGTTTAGGGTTTAGGTTTAGGGTTTGGGGTTTAGGGTTTAGGTTTTAGGATTTATGCTTTAAGGTTTAGGGTTTAGGGTTAGGGTTTATGGTTTATTTTAGGTTTAGGAGGGTATTGTAGGTTTAAGGTTTAGGCCCAAGGTTGGGTTTTAGGGTTTAAGGTTTATGACTTAGGGTTTAAAGTTTTTTAAAATTAAGTAAACCGTTTTTTTTAGGTTTATTTATTTACTTAGTTTTTTTTATTTTTTATTTAGTTTAGTTTATTTATTTTAGGTTTATTTATTTTGGTTTAGGTTTTTTTATTTTAGTTCATTTTTTAAGTTTAAGTTTAGGTTTAGGTTTATTTTTTAGTTGTGTTTTATTTTTATTTTATTTTTTAGGTTTAGGTTTTATTTTCTGTTTATAGGTTTATGTTTAGGTTTTTATTTTATTTTTTTATGTTTTGGTTTTAAGTTATTATTTTAAATTACTTTTTAGGTTTTATTTTTCAATTTAGGTTTAGGTTTATTTTTCAATTTTTGTGTTTTAAATAGGTTAGGTTTAGGTTTAGTTTATTTTAGGTTTAGGTTCAGGTTTTATTTCTTTTTATTTAGTTTATTTTAGTTTAGGTTAAGGTTTATTTTATTTTGTCTATTTTATTTTTATTATAAGTTTAGCTTTTTTTTAGTTGAGGGTTTACATTTTATTTTTAAGTTCATTTTTTTGGTTTAAGTTTTTTTGTTTTTATTTTATTTTATTTTAGATTTATTATGTTTTTATTTTACATTTAGTTTTTATTTTATTTAGGTGTTTTACTCTTAGGTTTACTTTAATTTTTTTGTTTGGTTTAACTTTTTATTTATTTTATTTTACTTTATTTTTATTTTTTATTTTATTTGATTTTTAGGTTTATGTTTATTTTTTGTTTTAGGTTTTTATTTTATTTTATTATTTTATTTTATTTTATTTTATTTTTCAGTTTTATTTAGTTTAGGTTTAGGTTTTAGGCTTTGTTTTAGTAGGTTTTAGGTTTAGGGTTTTAGGGTTTAGGTTTAGGTTTAGGATTTAGGGTTTAGGGGTTTAGGGTTGGTTAGGGTTTAGGTTGGTTAGGGTTTAGTTTAGGGTTTGGGGGGGGGTTTGGATTTAGGATTTAGGTAGGATTTAGGGTTCTGTTTAGGGTTTCATGTTTAGGTTTTTAATTTTTGGGTTTAGAGTTTGTGGGTTTTATTAATTTTTTTTTAAATTTTTTTATATTTTAGGTTTAAGGTTTAGAGTTTATATAGTTTAAGGTTTAAGGTTATAGTTTAGTTTAGATTTTATTTTTTTTAACAAAGAACAAATTGATTCAACATTTCTTCATTCTGATTTCATCAACCAAGTAACACACCAAGTTTTCTAAGACACGAGCGATGACATAGATAAAAAATGAGCACACATAGAGCAAACCAAAAATCCTAGATAACTAGAACCATCTCAACTATAAAACCATAGTTCCATAAGTAGTAGATCGGATCGGCCGTTCTTCAGTTTCACTAGTTCCCACAGAACTACCCAACTTTTCGAGTAGTAGGATCCACCATCATATCCACGATCTCTCCCTCCGCCACCACCATGGTGGTAACCTCTGTCGCTCCTCTCGCCTCCATAATCACCACTGCTCTAACCACCACCTTCATATCCACCAGCACCTCCAGATACCCCAACACCACTGCGATAACCACCGTCACCACCTTCGCCTCCACTGCTAGATCTAGACTGAGCTTGGTTGAAGGTGATGTTCCTACCATCAAGGTTCTACCCATTCTTAGGGTTTTAGTTTAGGTTTAGGTTTATTAGGTTTTATGGTTTAGGTTTATTTTATAATTTATTTACTTACTTTAGGTTTAGGTTTAGGGTTTCATGTTTAGGGTTCAGGGTTTAAGGTTTAGGGTTTAAGGTTTAGGGTTTAGGGTTTAGGGTTTTGGGTTTGGGGTTTAGGGCATTAGTGTTAAGGGTTTAGGGTTAGTGTTGTTTTTTGTTTTTCTATTTTTAGGGTTTAGGGAATAAGTTTTAGGTTTAAGGTTTAGGTTTTAGTTTAGGGTTTTTAGTTTTTTTTTTAATAGAGAACAAATTCATATTCAATATTTCCTCTATTTTATTTCATCAACCTAGTAGCACACCAAGTTTTCTAAGACACAAGCTAGGACATAAATAAATAATGAGCACGTATAAAGCAAATTAAAATCTTTAAATAACTAGAACCTTCTCTACTATAAAGACACGATTCCAAAAGTAGTAGATTGGATCAGTCATTCTTTAGTTTCTCCAATTCCCATCAGAACCACCCCGACCTCTCGAGTAGCATGATCAACATTCATATCCCCGATCTCACACTCCACCACCACCACGGCTGTAACCTCTATCACTCCTCCGGCCTCCATAACCACCGCTGCTCCAACCACCATGTCCATATCCACTAGCACCTCCAGATCCCCCACCACCACTACGATAATTATTGCATATGCCTTCACTTCCAAATTGTAAGCATTGATGAACGTGTGGAGTGCTACAGCAAGGGTGGGATAAGAGAAGGTCAATGAGAGTGTGATCATTGAAAGGCTGAAAAAACTTCTCGATGAGATCATCTTCATGAAGTCAAGCACCCGTGATCAACCAACCATCATACACATTGGATGATAAGGCCATAAAATAATGGCCTAATCCCGCCTTAGCGAAGAGCATTCTCGAGGATCCCACCTTATCGCTTTTAATCACAAGGGGTGATAATTTCAATAGTACCCTTGTTGATCTTAGTTGGGATGTTGATAACCTAGAAGAAAGATGTTTGTGAAGGATCCAAACCAATGTTGCCTGGAAGAACCACAACATCAATAGGTGCAACAAGACCAACATGAATAGGAGCACCAACTTTGTATTTTGCAACCTCTTCACTGACATCTTTAAGATCACCTTTCATTATGGTTGGGTTTAGGGATTTAGTGTTTAGTTTTTAGTGGATTTAGGGTGTTTTAGGGTTTAGGGTTTAAGGTTTAGGATTTAGGGTTTAGGGTTTAGGGTTTAGGGTTTAGGGTTTAAGGTTTAGGATTTAAGGTTTAGGGTTTGGGGTTTTGTATGGTTTAGGGTTCAAGGTTTAGGGTTTAGGGTTGCAGGTTTAGGGTTTAGGGTTAGTTTTAGGGTTTAGAGTTTTTTTAAAAAAATTAAGTAAAGTAGTTTATATTTATTTAGTTAGTTTATTTTTTATTTATTTTAGTTTATTTTATTTTTTTATTTTATTTAGGTTTATTTTAAATTTTAGTTTATTTTTTTTTATTTTATTTAGGTATTTTTTTATTTATTTATTTTTTTTTTTATTTATTTTTTATTATTTAGTTTATTTTTTTAGTTTTATGTTTATTTTTAGTATTTTATTTTATTTTTTAGGTTTAGGTTTTATTTTTTATTTTTAGGATTAGGTTTAGGTTTTTATTTTGTTTTTTAGCTTTAGGTTTTAGGTTTTTATTTTAGGTTTATTTTTAGGTTTTTTTTTTCAGTTTAAGTTTAGGTTTATTATTAGTTTATTTCATTTTATTTAGTTTAGGTTTAGGTTTAGGTTTAGGTTTAGGTTTAGGTTTAGGTCTAGTTTATTTTAAGTTTAGGTTTTGGTTTTATTTATTTTTGTTTAGTTTATTTTAGTTTAGGTTTATGTTTAGGTTTATTTTAATTCGTCTATTTTATTTTAATTTTAGGTTTTGTTTTTCTTAGTTTAGGGTTTAGGTTTCATGTTTTTATTTATTTTTAGGTTCATCTTTCTAGGTTTAGGTTTTTATTTAGTTTTATTTTAGGTTTATTTTATTTTTTATTTTAATGCTTTAGTTTTATTTTATTTAGGTTTTATTTATGTTTATTTTATTTTTAGTTTTATTAGGTTTTATTTATTTTATTTTAGTTTATTTTACTTTTATTTTATTAATTTTTTAGTTTATTTATTTTTTGGTTAAACTTTATTTTAATTTTTTTACTTTATTTAGGTTTAAGTTTTTATTTATTTAGGTTTAGGTTTATTTGGTTTAGTTTAGGTTTTAGGGTTTAAGGTTTAGGTTTAGGGTTTAGGGTTTAGGGTTTAGTTTAGGTTTAGGGTTTGGGTTTGTGGGTTTGGGGGTTTGGGGTTTTAAGTTTAGGGTTTAGTTTAGGGTTTTTAGATTTAGTTTAAAGATTTTTTTATTTTTTTATTTTTTATTTAGGTTTAGGGTTTTGGTTTTGTTTTTTTAGAGAACAAATTCAGATTCAACATTTTTCATCTACCAAGTAACATTAAGTTTTCTAAGTAAATGATAAAAAAATGAGAATGCAGATCAAATGAAACCTATATAACTAGACCTCTCTTGTAATTCCAATTCCATAAGCAAAGAAATCGTATCATCCATTCTTCAATTTCTCCTCAAATCACCTCGAGTAGCAGATCCACCATCATCCCCATCTATTCCACCATCCATTGTAACCTCTATCGCTCCTCCCATCCCATATAACCACTACCACCACCACCTATATCCACCAAGACTCCCTAGATCCCTCACCACCAATGTGATAACCGTTGCCTTCGCCTTTGCCCCCACCGCCAGATCTAGACTAAGCCTAGTTGACAGTGATGTTCTTGTCGTCAAGGCTCTACCTATTCTCAGGGTTTAGCTGCAAGTTTAGGTTTATTAGATTTTAAGTTTTAGGTTTATTTTATAATTTATTTAGTTACTTTAGGTTTAGGGTTAAGGTTTGGGGTTTAGGGTTTAGGGTTTAGGATTAGGGTTTACGGTTTAGGGTTTAGGTTTTTCTTAAAAGCTCAAATGATTCCAAAATAAACAAGAAATTACCAAATCAAATAAGACTTTATCCTCTAATAACTAATAAAATAAGATAAATTAAATTTAAATTCAAAAACTCATAGAAAGATTATTTCAAAAAATGATTTAACTCTGAGAGATAATAAAATTTGATTTTATAGAAGTCCAACAAACTTTGTCAAACAAGCTGAAATGCATATCATCATTAGATTCCTCAGCAAAGGCTTCCTTTTTCTTTTCCATTACTGGAGCGTACTAGCAAAGTAGTAAGCATCGTGCGCAGTAGTACATCAAATTTACTAGATCCTTCAAATACTCTTAACCTTCTCATCTCATGTGTAATTAGTAGTAATCGTGACGATGAGGACATTCTTGTAAGCATTGATGAACATGTTGGGCTTTGTTGTAAGGGTGGAATAAGAGAGGGCCAGTAAGAGTGAAGTGATCATTGAAAGGCCTACTGAAAACTTCCCTATGAGATCATTATTAGTGAGGTCAAGCACCTCAGGACTGAACACTGAACCATCATCATACACATACTGGATGACAAGGCCATAAGAGAATGGCCTAATCAAGCTTAACGAAGAAAGCCTTTGAGTACCCCACCTTATCGCCTTTTTTAATCAGCTCAATCGGCTTGATAATTTCAACAATACCATTGTTGATCTTAGCTGGGATGTTGAGAACCTGGAAGAAAGAAGTCTATGAAGGATCCAGACCAGTGTTTCATGGAGGAACCACAACATCAATAGGTGCAACAAGACCAACATGGAGCACTAACTTTGTATTTTGCAACCTCTTCGCTGACTTCTTTAAGAGCACCTTTCTTAAAAAATAGCTCAACTAGGGTTTAGGGCTTAGGTTCGGGTTTATGCTTTTAGGTTTGTTTAGGGTTTTAGTTTAGGTTGGGTTTAGGGTTTAGGGTTTTGGGTTTTTTGGGTTTAAGTTTTGGATTTTTTAGAGGTTAGGGTTTAGGGTTGTAGGTGTTGTAGGTTTGTGGGTTTAGGTTTAGGGTTTAGGATTTAGGGTTTAGGTTTTTTTTAAATTAAGTAAATCTAAGTTCAGTTTATTTTCTTTATTTTTTTATTTATTTTTATTTTATATTTAGTTTATTTATTTTAGTAATTTTTTTTTAATTTATGATTTATATTTTATTTTTATTTTTTAGGTTTAGGTTTATTAATAGTTGAGTTTATTTTATTTTATTTAGGTTTATTTTATTTTTTTTAGGTTTAGGTTTAGTTTTTTTATTTTATTTTTTTTTAGGTTTAGGTTTTAGGTTTTATTTTAGGTTTATTTTAGGTTATTTTTTTAGTTTAGGTTTATTTTAGTTTATTTTATTTTATTTAATTTAGGTTTAGGTTTTATTTTTTTTTAGTTTAGGTTTTATTTATTTTAGTTTAGTTTATTTTAGTTTGGGTTTATTTTATTTTTATTTTATGTTTAGTTTTTTTTAGTTTAGGGTTTAGGTTTTATTTTTAGGTTTATTTTTTTAGTTTTAGGTTTTTATTTCATTTTATTTTAGGTTTATTTTATTTTTATTTTACATTTAGTTTTAATTTTATTTAAGTTTTTTATTCTTAGGTTTATTTTATTTTAGTTTAGTTTAGGTTTTTATTTATTTTATTTTATTTTATTTTTTTATTTTATTTAATTTTATTTTTAGGTTTAGGTTTAGGTTTTAGTTTATGTTTTTAGTTTATTTAGGTTTAGGTTTTTTTTAATTATGTTATTTTTAGGTTTTATTTAGTTTAGGTTTTAGGTTTTGGGGTTTTTTAGGGTTTGTGGTTTAGGGTTTTTTATTTAGGGTAGGTTAGGGTTTAGGGTTTAGTTTAGTTTAGGTTTAGGGTTTAGTGTTTAGGGTTTAGGGTAGTTTTTTAGTGTTTTTTTAGGGTTTTTAGTGTTTAGGGTTTAGGGTTTTTTTTTAACTAAAAAGGAATTTATTGCTCAGAAAAATTGGTACAAGAAGACCGTATTAGATACTAAACTCAAAAAAAAAAAACTACTACTCAAATAAGCTACAGGAGAATCGTAAAGAGTTTAGTGCCTAAACTAATAGATCAAAGAGAAATAAAGAAAAAAAGAAAGAAAGACAAAACTAAAAAAAGCTAAGCAAAAGGCGACAAAGGGCAAACAAAACTAAAGAATCCATGGAGCTCCAAAAGAACCTCCAAAGAGATGAAGATCCATAAGAAAAGGAAACCGCAACATGCAATTGAAGACAACTCTAAGAAAAAAAAAAAGAGACCATCAAGACTCCTCCCTCCAAGAAGAAGAAGAGACCAACTAAAAAAGAGAACCTGCAACCTACAAGAAATCTCAGCCAGAAGGAGATCAGAAAATATAAAAAAAAAACTCAGGCTCAAATATGAGGAAAAAAGGATAATCACAATAAAGAGGGGCATCAAATCCTAAGTGTATCCAACTTCAAAGGAGGGTTACAAATAGGAAAAGTCACCAGCCACAAAAATATCAAGGAAAAAATCCATCATATCATCATAGCCATCCCAACTAAAGAAAAATACAAACCTATCATAATAGCCACCCAATCAAAGAAAAAGTGAAGCTAAGGAAATAGAAAGAGAGAGGAGAAGAACATATAAAATTAATATAAGGTAATCCCAACAAAACAAAATATGAACACCTCTTAAAAAAGAGAGAGAAAAGAAGCTCACGGCCTAAAAAAAAAAAAAGAGCCCTCAAAGACAAAGCCAACAGAGCCCACAACAACACCAATCCAAAGCCAACAAGGCACCAAGCCAACGGAGCCTAAAACAACACCAATCCAAAGCCACCAAGGCACCAACCAAAGGAAAAAAAATAAAGCAGCCACACAATAGAGCACCCACAAAAATATCCCAGGAAAGAGCAAGAGAACCGAACCAACCAACAAAAAAAGAAGGCCATGTGGTGTTTATTTTGTGTTGAATGTTGTTGTTATTAAGTGTGTGTTTATGTGAGGGGACACCACACAGATCCATTGATGTACTCATTAGGGTGATCGGGTACAACATTAAAGAATAATGTACTATCTCGAGAGATAGAAGTCATTATCCTATAATGGACCTAATCACCTAAATGAGGACTCCTAAGGCATGATGGGTCTTCGAATGTACCATAGATCTTTTCCTACTTTACATGAAAAGTAAAGTAGGGTTTATTTTAAGTCGAAGTTCATTAAGTTCCATGGAGGCAAGCCCCATAGTTAATTACATCCTAAGGAATGAGATTCCTTAGAAATACTCATTAAGGTAAATGATCACTCCAAAGATTTCAAAGATGGACTATCAACCAATTAGTTATTTTGGAAAATCAAGTGGGATTGATCAAAAGGGAAGAGTTCTTATTGAAACCAAAGGAGATGAGGAATGCTCATGAAACTAGAAACCTAGTGAGCATCCCAAACTATCCTATGGTTGGGCTTTATATTTTAAGTTGAAGATAATTATCTTGAGAGTTGGATTTTCATTAGAAATCTAGGGCTTACAATTCCACAATACAAGATTGTAGAAATTCCTAAGAGGTGAGGATTTATGCTTGTAGCCTGCAAAGGGAAACAAAAACCTCAGATCCTAAATCTAGGGAGCTTTGGCAAAGGCTAGAGCACAACCTAAATCTAAGGCAAAAATAGGTATATAGTTTTCCTCCATAAGAGAGAGTAAACCACCTTTCTGTTGGGCTTACAACCGCCTAGGGTGGCCGCTAACTAACTCCTCCTATGATTTTAAAAAAAGCATGCAGGTAAGTATTATACTTTGCAAGATGGCTAGGCTGTTGTTTATTTAGAAAGAGACTAAGTCCTTAAACTCACTCCTGAAGGGACTAGATTATGAAGGGCATGATTAATGACCTAGAACTAATGTAAATTTCGTCAAATTTTAGTTTCATTTTTGGACATTTTTATTTGACACAGGTTATGGGATTTTATATGCCTAATGCATGAGAAAATTAGTTGTGGGCCAAAAAAAGAAAGAAGGAGGTGTGTTTCCCCCATGGCTCTTAAAGGTCAAGCCATTTTCTCCGGTGGAAGCCCTCCATTAGCAAGAGTGAGATTATATGATTTATGCATGATATGAGACATACAACATCCAGCTAAGGGGTTGCTAAATCTTTTATTATCTTGATTTATTCCCTAGGCTTTAAGTGAGATTATAAATTGTTTAATTTAATTTTGAGTAAATTAATTGGATAGAAAATTTATTTTTTTTCTAAGAGCCTAATCACATCCAGGCCATTCAACAACCATCAAACAATTAAGAAACTAGGAAAATCATGCCATCCTAATTATGCAATAATAAACATAACATCAATCAATTTATAAAATTAGCACAAAAGAATAAGAGGATGATGTGGTCGGGTTCCACCTCACAACCCGAAAAGAAATGTGGGTAGTTGATCTCTACCTTTATATAACCCAGACTATAAATGAATAATTACAGTTATAAAATGACAAGTGTTGTGGGGGTCTTCATTCTTAATCCTCCATTCTTCCCTCCTTGTCCTTCATTCCTTCATCTTAATTTGCTCCATTTCTTTCTTTCTTTTGGTTTGGCTTGGGATGTGGTTTACTCCAAGGCCTCACGTGGTATATAAGATGTAGTATTATAACCAATGTTTACCTTAATCCCCTTAACACTTGTTCCAAATTTTAATTGAAAAATTTACATCAAAATATGAATTTGTAAATCTAACTAAACTTGCAAAACAAAGATTAGCTAAACATACCACACAACCCAAGCATTTATATGAATAAGTTGGACTTAGCACCCCACACATGGGTAACCAAGTCCACCTATCCTAATTTGGGTTATGCTTAGGGGTATAGGCGACCCGCACAACAAAAAGTATTTATATTCTTATTACAGTGCCCCTTAAGCACACCCCCTATAGAAGACATGATTAGGCTAAGCTTGCCCTATCATCCAGTCTACACACATATGCCCTAATATCCAGTCTAAAATAATACATCACAAAACAAAACATTCATCACACCATGCATCGCCCTAACCTAAAGCTAGAAATGGTAACTTAGTCTAATGTCTGTGTTATTTTAAGGCTTGTGTGGCATGTCTTAGCTAGGCTTTAGGGTTGGAATTTTCTAAGTGTGAAAGATTCAATTTAAATGGTGGTTTTCTTTCAAGTGATTTAGTTGACTTGTCAATTTTAGTTGGTGATTTGATTTAGTTTGAATGAACTGACATTTAGTGACTAAATGTTATGAAGAAAAGAAAAGAGAAGAGTGATCTCTTTCATCCCTACCATAAAACATTCCAAAGGTAGATTGATTAATGAATTTCCTTCAGTGAATGGTTTATTATGTGTTTTAATTGGTGCTAAGTTTGGGTTCTCCTTAAGTAGTCTTATTTAATAAGAAAGCATCTTAGGATCAGTTAGGGTGGATTACTATCACATAACACACATCCCTTCATTTCTTTCCACCATGTATACCATGCATATGAATAATCCTAAACAAACCTATACATGCAATGCAAATCTTAGCACTATTTGATGATGAATGCAAAGAGAAGTGATTTAAAAATTTGGATATTCCATGTGTTAATTGGATCATTGATGCATGTCTTTATTAAGTAGAAAAGAGGGATTTCTCATCCATGAACTAAATGCACATCCACATGTATAAAAGTTATAAGTGAGCATGACCTTATTGTTTTCTACACCAAGGGCATAAGGTACAAGTCCTACCTAGGACTACTTAAAGCCTCGCAGCCCCAGGATGTCCAGACTGATGCACCACTTTTCTTAGATACATGTAAATGTACAAAAAGAACCAAATGGATAATGAATCATGCAAAAGATTGTGTTTGGTTTGGTTGTATAATTTACATGTATAATATGAAGATCATTCTTAAGTCATAACATAAAAAATGCATAGGAATAGATTTAAACAAGTGTTGTGTTCTTTTCAAATGAACTATACACTTGCAAATCCTATGTAAATTCATATTAAGAGAAGGAAAGAAAACTTCATAATACACATCTTATGCTATAATCACATGCAAGCCTATAAATATTTATAACTAGCATCACTTCATTCATAATCTTTGATTTATAGGTTTTGAAAATAATTTTTGGTTTTAATAGTGATAATAGCGATCATATTCTTAGTTTTAGCCAACAGATACAATATGACATAAAAGGAAACATTTCATTTAATTAATTTTTAAAAGAAATGAATGCATGATTTCATATGGCAAGCAATATTTAGCATGATTGGAAAGAAATGAAAAGGATGCAAGTACATAACTTCATTCACCCTAATTAACTCCTAAGGATAATCATATAGAATAAGATCATTTAAAATGAATCAAAAATTCTTTAAAGAGATTTTTATCTTTGAATTTGATTTGATTTAGGAAATATGAAAAGGGTTTGTTGGTCCTAACCTATTCCCCTCACATGTATGAATTGATTTGGTTTAATTTAGAACAATTAGGTTGATTTTATATTTTAATTAGGTTAAGGTATGAATCAAATCCATTAATTAGCCCTTACCTATACCACTTTAACATAGTTAACCAAGTAATTATGAGCCAACATATAATATGCAACCACATGTAAATTAAATCAGCAATGCACCTAAGAAATAAAGGGACCTAATGCAATTGGCTCACAATTATTGATTAATTAAGCTAAAGGGTTTGATTAAGTACTTTTATAATCCCACTACACATGTAGTTTGATTATAATTTTCTTTGTAATTCTCTTAGGTTTTTGAACACCTAAGAATCTACCCAAGAATTGAATGATTAAGTTCTAGAATGATTCAATTTTGAATTTGATTAATTAAATTATTTAATGAATTAATTAGGTCATTAATTAATATAAATTGACTAAGTGTTTATCCAAATGAAATAAACTTAGGGGAAAGATTGGAAAAGAGGTCCTAGTCTCATTCCCTGTGTACATTCACTATTTCATGATGATTAACAAGTTTAATTAATGAATTTATCACTATTTAACATGTTAATTAATCATTTAATTAATTAAGAGAGTGATTAAGAATGAGACAAGCAATTCCCCTAATTAATCAAGTAATAAATTCCAAGAAAATCATGGGAAGTAGAGGTCATCCCACTAATCAATCTCAAAAAATTTTGAATTAATTGCTAGAGTAATTAGCGAGTAATTAGCTTAATTACATTTTTAATAAAACCCAAATTAAGTAAAGATTACTACTCAAAATTAATTGATTTTAATTTTATATTATCTCCTTTGAATTATCTTTAAAATGAGTATTTATTTATATTTTTTTGGATTTTTCTACAATTAGTTATGAATTTTGGAAGTTCCACCATTAAAATCAGATTTAAGCCTAATTAAATCCCTAATCACATCAGGTCACATGGCGGCTAATGCGAAATGCTTTCCATGTGGCATGATGGGATTGATTATTTAAGTTGTCATATCCGTTGGCTAATCTAACTGACGATGGACACACTTTCTCTACAGGCCATCCAATCTAAGATCAGACGACCAAGATTAATCCTGTGATTTAAGCTTATAATCATAGTGGATCTAACATGATCTGATCACAGTCATTCATTCCAATCATGTGAAATGGATGGTGTGTGATATGTCTCCTCTTGAGGGGTGAGAGATAGATGTCGTCAGTCGATCGTCGCTTGATCCGACCTCACCCTAGCTCAAAAAGAGCTCAAACTTATCCCACACCTTCGGAGAAGCACAAGCAATTCATATAACAGTATAGATCACATGACTTGATAATTTCCTTCATAAAGGATGAAACAAAATTTATCCTATGGTTGGTTTCAATGGCATACCTCACCGGAGGCTATCACCGGTGCTTCCAATGGAGGAGGTAGCTTCGTCTAGTAGAGATGAAGCCTGTTGAAGGAATTGGCTCTTGATTTGAAGTAGATGGCTCAGTTGACCAAGCTCCACTTCAATGGTGATTTGGCTTGATCAAAGTAGTGCTTCCCATGGTTTGGAGGCTTGGGAAATGTCTTGATCGAGCTAGACGAGGTCAAAGGATGATGTGTGCAAGGTTAATTTGATTTTGGTTAAGGATTGGATGAGTTAAGCTCGAGATTGATCTACCTTATTTCGGCTTTGAGTAAAACCAAAAATGGAAATTAATGGATCTTGGGAATGGCTTGGAAAAGCTTGGGGAGGCTTCAATTGAATCTCCTTAGCTCTAAGGAAATGATTGTCTCTAGTTTGAGTGAGAATGAGGGGGAGTATATCTCCCCCTCTTTGGATCAGACAGTGAGAGGTTATTTTGCCATTTTTGATCAATGGCTTGGATTGGAGGCACAATTTGAGCTGCAAAACACCCCACATGGGTCATTTTGGGTAGTGGAGTGAAGGAGAGTGGATGCCCATGTGCTAGGTGAGTGCATTTGGAGTTCCAAGTGTTCAAATGCCATTGGGAGGTAGTTTGCCTTTGGGTCATGACCCAAGCTCATTGGGTCATGTTCACCACCTCCCTTGGTGCCCATGTGGACTAATAGAAGGATGCCAAGTGGCCTTGAGATTGAAATGGCCAAATTCATAGGATACCCTTTGACCTATGGAAAATGGTCATTCAGCCATGAGTTTGATTTAGGAAGATTTGAAATGATTTGAAAATGGGTTCCAAATTTCAAGTGATTTGGAGTTCATTTGATTTCATTTAGCTCAATTTGACCCATTTAGGGTCAAGTTCAATCAAGTTGACCAATTGGTTGACAATTGGTCAAGTTTAAATGATCATTTGGAGCCTATGGGTGTCATTGGTTTCTTTAATTTGGTTTAGATTTAGTTTTGGCTCATTTAGGTTCATTTGGGTCAAATGGGTCAAGCTGACCAATTTGACCCATTTGACCCAATTGGGCTAGGTCATGGGTTGGTTTAGGCTTAGTTGATCATTTGAAATGTATTGCAAGCTTTGGTTTCAATCAATTTTAATTTGGTTTAATTTCAAGTTGATTTGACCTTTTAGGTCAAGTTGGGTTCATGGTCAATTGGGCTAGGTTGGGTCTAATTGGTCAATTGAAGCTTTGGTCAAGTTCAACAATCAATTTAGAATGAATTTGACCCATTGGTTGCAACCAATTTGGCTTATATCAAGATTTGACCCATTTTGGCTTTTTAGGTCAATTTGGGTCAATTTAAAGTCAAGTAAATTTTTGGCTCAATTGATGGCTTGGTCATGTTCGATCATTGATTATGAATGAGTTTGAGTTAATGGTTTTAATCAATTTGGCATATGTTGGGTTTCAGCTAGTTTAGGTTTCATTTAGACTAATTGTTGACTTGGTCAAAGGCTTAGTTTGACTTGGTTTGACCCAATTTGAGTGATTGATCATTCTAAGATGATTTTTGATTACAATGTGAGTCTTAGATGGGCTTAGTTCAATCGAAGTTGGGTTGGATTAGAATTTGGCTCAAATGGCTTGGTCAAGTGAGCTTAAATGGATCAAATGGCTTGGTCAAGTCTTGATTCAAGTTTGGTTGAACTTACATATGGACTTATGATGGAAATGTAAATCCAATTGCAAGTGGTTTGGAGTCAAATTGGTTTTGGTTCATTTGACAATTTTAAGTCAAAAGGATGAACATAGGTTTGACTTGGGTTAGTTTGATTTTGGTGATTGTAGTTTATGTTTATATTTGGGCATGTGGTTGAAGGGTGATTGTTTGAAGAGAAAATCCAAGGGTTGGGATTGATTTGAGAATGATTTGGATAAATCCAAGAAATTGGCTTAAAGGATATATGTTGGTTTGGATTTGAGTCTTGAATTTATATTGATTTGATTTTGCCATTTGAATTTATATTTCATTTATATTTGTGAATATAAATGAGAATATAAATGATCCTTCGAGAATTATGTGAATTAGAGTGAATTGATTGTGAATTTGGCTAAGATAGGTCAAAAGTTTTTGGAAAAGGGCTTTTGATTTGGTTTGATTTATATTCATTTGATTTGAATGACTTGGATGCCAATTTCATTTATAATTGTGAATACAAAATGATGGAATATGATTTATAAAGGACTCATTTGGCTTTGGGTTGATTTGAAGGGTTTGGCTAAGCATATGAATGTGATTCATAAGGCTTAGGAAGGTTTTGGATTTGGAATTGATCATGGGTTTCAATCATTTAATTTGGAATTGATTCATTATTTGGATTTTGGAATTTGGATTTGAATTTGGATTTGAATTTGAGGTTTGATTTGAAAGAAGGAAGCAAAGATTGGGTTCAAGCTATATGGTAGGCAAGTCCATTTAAACCCCTAAAGCATAACTTATTCCTATGGCTAACTCTTCTAAGTCTCTAGGGTTAGGTTAACTATTCACCTAATCACTACAAGTGTCTCAATACTAAGGAACTCTTAGTGTTTAGAGGAGTCTTATTTCTAAGATGAAGAAGTTAAGAACTTACTTCAAAAGTGAGGTCAACAAAGGGTAGCCAATAGGTGTGGTGTGACTGACAAGGCACACCCCACATATTGGTGTTCACTAAGATGATCAACAATGTTCTAACAATCATAAGAACTAATAGAAATGATCTACTCCTAAACTCAGAGTGTAGAAGGAATCAAGATCTTAGTACAATGAAACTCTACTTATGTCAAAGACAGAAGAGAGTGAGGGAGAAATCCACTAGGGATTGAGTATGTGAGCCTTCCACTAGGGGGAAAAATTTCAAGTTATCCACTGGGGATAAGAGGTTGTGAAATCCATTGGAGATTAGAATCTCAATCCACTAGGGATAAAGGTGTGAACCTTAGGGGAGCATGTTGGATTGAATTGACTCCAGGGAGGTTGGAAAGATTTGCATCTTACTAAGGAGAAGTTGATCAATTTGAGTGTTTAATTTGACTCCACTTAAAAGGTTGGTTGGTTGGTTTTGTTTCAGATTTTAAATTTTGAATTTTGAGATGTCATTTTATGATGGATCTCACTAGGGGCCATGTCAGCCTTGGCATACTTCAGATTTACCAATCCAAATAAGTAGTCTACCAACCACATAATAAGACTATCCAACAAAATGGGTTGTCTTTCCGTGTACCACAGCTATACTAGGAAGAAAGCATAGTAGACTTACATCTTTCAAAGTAGGGATCAGTCGTCGAGGTGATCTGTTGGCGAGGCAACGGATCGAACCCAACCTTAGGCTGACAACTAAGTGAATGCCGCTGGGGGACTTAAATCAGCTCAAAGATAGTCAAAATTATTTCATTTTAATTGAATTGCATTTTATTTTAATTTCAATTATTTTACTTTGATGGATCCCTTTGGTTTGTGATGGATCCACTAAGAAGGGGCTAATATCAGCCTAGACCTGTCTCAGATTCATTAAACTAAAGGGATAGTCTACCAGCTGTGGGATAGAACTAACCAACCAGAGGGGTTCCTTTCGATTTACAATGCTCAAGTTAGGAGGAAAGAACGGTCACTCACATCTTTCACTACAAAAGACCACTAGGGTGACGTATTAGCAAGGTAGTATGTCAACTCGACCTAGGGTTGCCCGTTAGTTTGCGACAGTCATGCTAGAAAAAATACGTATTAGACTTATATCTTCCAGAGCAAAATTATCACCGTGATAACCTATTTGTGGAAAAAATAGATGGGACCTGACCTAAGAGTGACTACTGAGAGAGTGCCGACCTGGGGACTTATCTCAACTCAAGTGTAGTCAAGAAATTCCTATAAGGAGTTTTGCTGACACCACCAAAAGATAGGATGCCTGCTTGGGAAAGGGGCCACTATGGCTTGAATTCCTAATCCATAAGTGAATAAATTTATTTATTTTATTTACTTATCATAGACCATGTTGATTTGTGAGGGATCACACTAAGAAGGAGCTTATATCAACCTAGACCTATTTCATATTTATTGGTCCAGAGGAGAATCAATGCATCCGCTGAACAAATTCTCCAATCATAGGGGTGGCTACTAGAAAATGGGGACTGACCAATCCAAGAGTAGCTCGGGTAGTATCTAAATGGGGTCACAAAGGACGTAATCCAAGTAGAGTGCCTGCAATGGAGGGGCCACTAAGGGCTTTATCCAAAACCCTGAAGAAGATAATGTCTATAGGTATTCGGTGGCCAACTCAAGGAGAAAGCACGGGGACTCATATCTGCCAAGAGTGGTGAATCCACCAGGTGGGTCGTTGTTGGCATAGTGAACATCAACCAACCTAAGGTGCCCATCGATTTGTGACAATCAGTCTAGGAAGAAAGCATCGGGGCATCACATCCTCCTAAAGTAGAATTTATTTCCAAGATATTTTGTCTTTGGCTCGATAGGTGCTATCCGACCTAGGGTGACTACTGAGTGAATACCACTAGGGGAGTTAAATTAGCTTAAAAGTAGTTGAGAAGGAAGGAGCCACTGGGGGACTTATCCTAAGCCTCAGATATACTCGACCTAGTCAGTGTATGATGTCTAGTTTAAGAAGAAAGTGTGTATGCTTACATCTTCTTAAATAAAGTCAACATGAGGTAGCTTACTGGTTACGCAATGAGGTTTACCAAACTAACAAGGTGCTCATCAATTTATAATGGCCAAGTCAAGAAGAAAGCATGGGGACTCACATCCGTCAAATAAATGACCACTAGGATGACAGACTAGTAAGGTAGTATGTCAGCCTGACCTAGAGAAGCTAATTAGTGAGTGTCACAAAGGGCTTGCTCACACATCAAATTAGTCCGAGACAAAAGATATATGTTTGGGTTTGTGTTTGTGTTGTGAAAGAAGGATAGGATGCCTCTTGGGTTCTCTTACACCTACCCTAAACACGTCATGACAGATTTGTAAATAAGCAAACAACGCTTTGAATGATGAGAATATTTTGATCAATTGGAATATAATTTTTGAAGATAATTGTTTACAAATATGATTTTATGGGTAGTATTTCTTCAAATAGAGCCCATTGATTGGAAGCATCAGGTGTTCCCCTTTATGATTAATAAGTTAGTAAGATTCTCCTCGGTAGGCCTTCTTTATGACAAAAGGGCCTTCCCAAGTGGGTTCAAATTTGCCTCACATCTTTCGATGGACAACAATTGGTCTCCTTAGAACTAAAATAAGCTCTCCTACTTGAAAAGCTCTATGACAGACCAGCTTGTTGTGAGCTTGAACCATCTTGGCTTTGTACAACTCAAGGTTTTGGCATGCTCGTAGGCATCTCTCCTCCAAACCTTCGAGCTCTTCTAACTACAACTTAGCATTCAACCCTGTAGTGATTTTATTACCCATTGCTATCCTTAGTGATGGGAACTAAACTTCTAATGGCAGAATGGCTTCACCAACCTAGTACTCTAGAGATTTCCTTCATAGCACAACCCTAGTTGTGCTCTGGAGATTTCCTTTTCCCCTTGGTAGTGCATCTTAGTCCTGTGGTTTTCTTGGCTCCTCTTCCATCTCGACGGCCTTGTTTGGCTTTTGCTAATGCTTAGCATGAGCTTCTATTGATCATGGCAACAATCTCTATTTCCCCTTGGGAAAAATTGGCTACTTCTGTTGTGACTGTCAAAGTTCCTGACCCCTCAGCGGTCACTAGTTCCAACCCCTCGCTACCTTCTAAATCCTTTAAAGATGTTCTTACGGATAAGGCCAACTGCACAGGTGAGTCACTTGATCTTATCTCTACTTCCTTTCAGGGTGTACCCGTGATTATGTGTGATGATTCAGTGGTTGAAAGACTTGCAAAACCCTTTGAATTTACCTTGTTGGGAAAATTTGCACCGCGTCGTCCCACTATAAAGAATATTAGATCTTTTTTTCATAATTTGAAGCTCTCTGGTATTTTTTCTATTGGATTAATATACTCTCTCCATATTTTGATTCAGCTTTCAAATGATTAAGATTATTGGGTTGTCTTTAGATGACCGTATTTTGTTTTCAACTATCAGATGCATTTGTTGAAATGGATGCCTTTTTTGATATTAAGGAGGAGTATCCTATTGTTCCTGTCTGGATTTCTCTTCCTAATTTATATGTCCATTTCTTTAATCTTGAATTCCTCTTTATCGTGGGTGGTTTGTTCAGTCAACCTCTCTAAGTGGACTAGGTAACGGCTTCTAACTCCATGCCATCTGTTGCTCAGATACTAGTTGAGTTGGATATATCTAAAAAATATCCAAAGGAAACTTGGCTAGGATTAGAGAAATACTGATATCTGCAAAAAGTGGATTTCGAGAATTTCCCAATTTTTTATTCTCATTGCAAAATTCATGGTCATGGGATTTTAGATTACTTTGTGGTTCATCCACACCTTAAGAAAAGTTTTGCACCTAAGCCAGATCCCTCTCTTAAGGCTCCCTTGGTTAAACTATAAAATGTTATTTTATCTGATATCTCCTTACCTGAATATGTGGGTCATTGCCTTGAGCTTCCATTTCTCAATTTGATATTACTGCTGCTCTGCATGTTCAGTCGCAGGATGCCACACTAGCTAATAAGGATGATGTCCCTTCGAATGAGATTTCCCATTTGAACCATAATAATAAAGGTAATAATGTAACTAAGAATAGTTTTACAAAACTTATGGATGCTGATCTTCTATCAAATGGCTCTACTCTATCCTCTTTGCCACCTTTACTTAAAGAAAATGTGATTCCTCAAGAAGGAATGGCTGGCGTTCAAAATTTGGAGAAAGCTTCTACTCCTGTTTTAGGTACATGTGCTTTAGCTGGCTCTAATCCTTCTAATGCTTCTTCATCTAACTTGGAATAGATTCCTAATATGATTTTACAACATAATAATGAATTGGAAGAAGGTGAACTGCCCTGTAATGCTATTTTCAATGTACCTCCTTTTTTCAAGCAATTCTCTCATCAATCTTTATCAGATGGTGATGCTGTGGATATAGACAATAAATTTTAGACAGCTTTTATAAAGAAAAATAAAACTTCTAAAACTAGACTTCCTAACTTTGCCAGAGTTACTAGATCTGGCTCCTCTGCCCAAAAATAAATGGTCTCATTTCTTATCTAGAATGCGAGAGGGATTGGTACCCTCTCTGTTAGAAATAGAATCAGTAATTTAGTTTGCTCTCACAAAATTTTTATTTTGGCTATTTTGGAACCCTTTATTCTTCCCTTTAACATTGCCTCTCTTGCTAGAATGATTGGCTTTAGTAATTTTTTTTACTAATTCATGCAATAAATTTTGGATTTTTTGGAAGAGTCCATTAGTTTTACAAGTTATGCAGGATTTATCCCAGCTTATAAATGTTAAAATCACTTACAAAAATTGGTGTTGCTTTGGGTCTTTTGTCTATGCCTCTTGTAATAGGAATGGTAGAAGGCTTATGTGGGAAGATCTTGTTAGTTTCTCTTCCTCTGTGAGTGCTCTTTGGTTTGTGGGTGGGGACTTTAACATTATATCTTCCTTTTATGAATGAGTTGGTGGTAATGCTCCAAACTTGTTTTCCATGGAGGAATTTAATAACATGATCCTTGATTGTCAACTTCGATATTGGATTTACTGGGTCTCACTTCACTTGGAATAATCACAGACTTTGGCAAAGATTAGATAGGGTCCTTTTTAACAATATGTGGATAAACCTTTTCCTTATTACTTCTATTGAGAATCTCAGTAGAACCCTATCTGACCATTCTCCCTTACTGATCACTGTAAATGTTAATGCTACTAAACCTTCCTCTTATATCCCATTCTGATTTCAAAATATGTGGCTTATGGATGATAGATTTATGGATGTGGTTACAAGCAATTGGAGTGAACCTCTCCATCCTGATGATTCTATTTTTGGGATAACAATATTGTGGTTCAAATTAAAAAGGCTTAAATAATATCTTAATTGGTGGAACAAACACTATTTCAAAAACCTTTTTGTTAATATCAAAGAATTAGAACATGAGGTTATACCTTTAGAAGATGCAATTGTTAATGATCCATCTAAAAACTCCTTATTAACTCAAGCCAAAAATAGGTTAACATGTTTCCAAGACATGGAGGAGACTAATTGCTGGCAAAAAGCATCTATAAAATGGATATCTAATGGTGATCAAAATACCAAATATTTTCATGCCATGGTTAAAAAGAAAAAGTAGTTAAATCACATTAAACAAAATTAAAACTAATGATGATATCTGGTGTACTGATAACAAGGAGCTTACTGATTCTGGCATTTCTTTCTTTATTGAGCTACTTAATAAAAATGTGACTTATGATGTGATTTCCTTGCCTGAAGTTATTCCTAATCTCATTTCTGATGAAGATAATAATATGCTTATTTCATTACCCTCTGAATCCAAAATTGCTAACATTTTACAAAATATGAATACAGATTCTGCGGCTAGTCCTGATGGATTTACGACCTTATTTTTTCAAAAATGTTGGTATATCATTAAAGAAGATTTGGTTAATGATGTTCTTGAGTTTTTCAAGGAAGTATCCTCCCCAGATATTTTGCTAGCACTTCCACTATTTTAATCCCTAAAATAGAAAATACTGAACTTTGGAGTCATTTTAGGCCAATTAGCCTGCGTTCCTTTTTTAATAAACTCATCTGTAAGATTCTTCCTAAAAGATTACATATTTTGCTTTCTAAAATTATCTCCCCCAACCAAACAGGCTTTGTTAAAGAGTGTTCTATTTCTGATAATATTCTTTTAGCTCAAGAGATGATCCGTGATTTAAATGCCAAAGTTTGTAGTGGTAACCTGCTCTTTAAACTGGACATTTCCAAAGCTTATGATAACATTGGTTGGGTTTTCCTATATAAATTTTTTGCTTTATTTGGATTTTCAAGTCAATTTATTATTTTAATTAAGAATGGTATTGAAAATTCTTGGTTTTCTTTACTTATTAATGGTGAAGTTCATGGATTTTTCTATTCCTCTCACAGGCTAAGGCAAAGGGATCCTCTTTCTCCTACTCTTTTCATTATTATTGTGGAATATCTCTCTAAAAGTCTTAAACAGATGTTTTGTAAAATTCCTAACATGTATTATAAAATTAGGGGTGACTTTCCCATTTTTCACCTCAGCTTTGCTGATGATTTCATTATATTTTGCAATGGTTCTATTCTCTACATAAAAAAGTTATGTAAGTTCTATACTTTGTTTGGTAGGGAAAGTGGTTTGAAGATTAAAATCTCTAACTTTTCTATTTATTTATCTAGGATTAATGCTATTAAGAATATTACGGGTTTGTACATCAAACCCTGCCTATCAAGTATCTGGGCACTCCTTTATATCAAGGAATGAAAAGATCTTCCTTATTTGATGAAGTTATTCAGAAAATAAATAAGAAAATTTCCTCTTGGGAGTTCCACTTAGTTTCCTTTGGTGCTAGACTTATCCTGATCAAACGTACCCTTTGTTCTTTGCCTATGTATCTTTTGTCCAATATTGTGCCTACCTGCTCTATTATTAAAAGGATAAATAGACTTATTAACAAATGTTTTTGGCGTTATACCTCTTCTTCCAGGAAAGTTCACTGGGCTAGTTGGCATAACTATTGTGGGCCTTTTAATGAAGGTGGTTTGGGTTGTGAAACTTTAGAAGACTCTATTAAATATTTTTCACACAAGATATGGTAGAATTTAAGAAATAATCATAGTTACTGGTCTCAATTTATGCTTGTTAAATACTGTAAGGGGAAACACCCCCTCATTTATACTTTCAAATCTGGGGACTCGTCGATGTGGAAATGACTTTGTCACATCAAGTGGAATGTTGAGAATCTTATCTCTTGGGGTGTGAATTCAGGATCCTCTTTCTTTTGGCAAGACAATTGACTGGGACAAGGTTCTATTGATTCTTTGCTTAATACTCATTCCACTGTGAGGCTTAAGGTAAGTCATTTCATTACTCAGAATAATTGGGATATGGACCAATTAATCTCCATTGTCCCTATGGTGATAGTTGACAAAATCCCTATAATTTGTCCATTACCTAATAAATTTGACCAATCCACTTCAATAATTCCTCAATTAGAGAATTTATTTTTAAGGATGTTTGGCACTCTTTCAGACTTAAAACTCAAGAGTCCTTAGTTTTCACTAAAATCTGGAATATCTCTATCCCTACCTCCTTTTCTATTTTAACTTGGCGCATTCTAAAGTAATATATTCCTGTTGATGCTACCCTTTTAAAAAAAGGTTTCCACCCCCCCCCCCCCCCCTCTAGATGCTAATGTTGCTTTCACATTGAAATTGTTAATCATGTGTTTGTTAATGGCCCTACTTCTGTTAAGGTTTGGAGCAAGTATGATAGTATGTTTAATAGTTTTCATTTCGATGTTTCATTTTCTATTATGCAACTTCTTGAAAGTTTTTTCTTTTATACTTCTAAAGTCTATGTCAAAGTTGTTCTAGCCACTACTCTTATGTGGTATATTTGGTTGGAAAGAAATGAAGCTAAGCATCATGATAAACCTATGAACTATCATCATATTATTGCTAGAGCCAAATGTAAAATTATGTATCTTTATAAAGCTGGCCTTCTTACTTCCTTTAGTTTCAAAAGATACAAATATATGGCCTTGAACTTTGAGATTAATCCTCCTTCTTGTGGTATTGCTCTAACCATAAAATTATATAGAATGAAGAATTATCATGTCATTAAGGTTAACACTGATGGCTCAGTTTCTAATGGCTTTTATTGTTGTGGGGGCATTTTAAGAGATTATAGTGGTCAGGTTATCTCTGCATTTGCTGGTCATCTAGAACCCTATTTTATTTTATTTGCTGAGCTTAAAAGTCTACACTATGGGATTTATGTCTGCTTACAAAGAGGATTTCAGGAGATTTGGTTCAAAGTTGATGCTCTCCTTCTTCTTGAATTATTAAATTTGGGAGCTCATGGAAATGTTGAAGTGTCTTATTTACTTAACCATACTAGGAGGCTTCTTGCCAACCTAGATTATCAAATTTCTCATATTTATTAGGAAGGTATTTTTTGTGCTGATTTTCTTGCTAATTGGGGAGCCAAGTCTTCCTCTTTGAATCTATTCTCTAATGATGATATTTTTTCACTTTTAATGGGGCTTGTGAATCTTGATAAAACTGGATTGCTTTATGTTAGAATTTTTAAGCTTTTTATGATTCTTTTTCCTGTGGAGATATGGGTTTTTCCTAAGCTTTGGGATCTATTAGTTATCATTTTCATCCTCTGTTAGTTTGGGCTAGTCTTCATTTTTTTGATGTTTGTTGTTGTTATCCCTTCTACTTTCTATTTTTCATTCTCTACTATGCTAGTAGAGGTGGTTCTATAGATGGGTTTTTGGACTGCTTGTCCAATCCACAGGTGAGTTCTTTTACTATATCTTTCTCGCAATCATTTTTTATGCTTCCCATTTCGGTTGGTCATTCTGGGTTTGTTTGTCTAGGACAGCTGGGCTATGCTGCTCTTTTTATTAACCATACAAGAGCTCTCCTCTCTCAAGTCTGCTTTAAAATAACTCACATCTTGTGTGAAGGAAATGCTTGTGCTGACTATCTTTCTAATCTTAGATCTAGACTAGATGAGCTCTCCCTTTTTGATCATTTCAATATTCTTAAATAATTGTGGGGATTGATTAATCTGGATAACTCCGGATTACCTTATCTAAGAAATTAATATGTATATGCTAGTGTTTACTGTTTGTTGTATTTTCTGCTTTATGTTTCTTTTGATATGTTCTATTTCCTTCTCATTTTTTTGCTGCATTTGCCGGTTATCCTATTTTGATGGTATTTGGTCCCTAATCCTCATCTACTGGTTACCAACTGCCTTTTTTTCCCTTCTTTTTATTGGGTTCTATTTTCACTACTAATAGCCCTATCTGTTGAACCAGATACCTATATCACTAGATCTGCTGGGTTTTGTTCCTACTCAACCCGTAGGATTTTTTAGGTGCTTTTCTGAATGTGAATACTATTTCATTTTTTCCTTTCATTGATGTGATTATTGTGGTTGTCTTGCAAGGTAAGCATCTCTTTTGCTTTTCCTTTCTTTCGAGTTCTGTTGCTGCTATTTACTTAGCACGACAGTTTACTTTACTTGGCTATCTTGATAGTTTTTTCATGGAATCTTTTTATTGTTATTTTCTGCTTTGGAGTATTTTACTATCACCTCGATTGGCTCCATTTTCTATTTTGTGGTATTGATTATCAGCTGAATGGATTAATGGGTTATTTTGTTATGAAGGCTGATTCTTTCTGTTGGTTTTCTGTATGGCTGTTTATTATGTTATTTGTTGCTTGGTTAGCTTCAGTCCCTGTGACTGGGCTATATGTTTTTCACTGTGGGTTGAGGTCATTTTTGGATCAAATGGTGTATAATTACTATAGAGATCTAGCTTTTAATAGGTGGATATTTCTCTTAACTTTTGAACCTGTTAGGCTCTCAGCTTTGGTTCGGGTTTACTGCCTTGTATCACTCCCAGTTGATCTCCCTAAATGCCAATATTTTTTGGCTGTTTCTTGTCAAGCTATGTTGAAGGGTGTATTTGGTTGGCTACTCCACATCAAGCTTATGCATGGAATGTAGGTTTGTAAGCTATGATGGCTAGGATGATTTCACTTTTAAACTAGCTAGTAGCAGCAATTGTGATGCAACCCTTCTTTGGAGGTTTAGATGCTCATGTTTGTGGTTGCACCTTTCATGGGTGATTGAGCCTAAGCCTTTCCTTCACTCTATTATCTTAATATCTTTTTCTTTTTCCTAGCCTTCTCAGTTTACTTTACTTGCACCTTTTAGTTGTACTAACTCCTTTTTAGATGTTTGCAGATTTTGTATTTTCTTTGTAGATTTTCTTCACGGGTTCCTTATCTGGATGTGGCATATGTTGCTCATATTTTCACAAGTTTTTACTGAGGACTGACCTATGGCTCTCATTCTTGTGCTTTTTGTACCTTTAGCTATTTTCCTTTTTATCTTTTCCTTCTCTTATTTTGGTTGTATTTATATAGGGGATTTACTCTCTAGGCTGATTGTAGCTCTTTGAGTAATAGTTTCTGAGTTTATCCCCTTTTAAAGACCTTGTAACCCCTTTTATTGTGAAAATAAAATTTCCCTATATGGGGTTCCCAAAAAAAAATGGTAGAATGGCTTCAGACCCATGTACTAAGGAGAACAAGTTAGATTGGGTTGGAGTTCTGTATGTGGTGCGGTATGCCCACAAGGCTTCAACTAGCTGCTCATGCCACTGTCACTTATTATCATCGAGTGTCTTCTTTAGTAACTGGATGAGAGTTTTATTTAATGCTTATGCTAGGCCATTTTCCCTGGGATTGTAGATAGTGGAGTATCTCTAATCTATATTGTGTTTCCTGACGAAGCTGTTGATCATGGTGCTTTTGAATGTAGTGCCATTATTGGATATAATTCATCGAGGCACTCTGAACCTATATATGATATGGTTTCTGAAGAACTAGCGCACATGCTGAGCTATGAACTCTCTAAGTGGGATTGCCTCTGCTAACTTAGAAAAGTAAGTCGATGGCAGCTAGGATGAACCGATGAGTTTTAGAAGAAAGAGGATCAATCGGACCTACTATGTCAGTACCCTAACACTCAAATGGCCATGAAGCCAATGTAGGATGTAGAATATTAGGAGGTTGATTTAGGACCACACCATGTACTTGACATTGGTGGCATCTTCTAGCTACATCCGTGCAGTCTGTAATTATCGAAGGCTAGTAGTATCCTAATCTCTTGATATTGGCATTCATCTTTGGACCAGATTGATGCACTCCACATAGACCTGAATGTACCTCGGTCATGATTTTATGTGATTTGTATTTGTTTAAACAGCATAACCACATTTGATCGAAAGATTGTCGGTACAAGGTGCCATCCATAAGATCATAGGAGTGGGCTCTTTGCTTTAATTAATGGGCTTGTGATTTCTCTTGAGGTAGTTTTCCTGTGTTCAAGTAATCTATGAACTGTGCCTCCAATCCAGCTCCTCATCCTTTTTGACAATGGCAACCTCCCCTCCAAGAGAGAGTTTCTCGATGAGTTTAGCATCAATAAGTGACAAGAATGGTCTATTTTGAACCCTTAATGGAATGGACTCATCTTCCGGACATGCTAACTCCTTGGCGAGTTTGGCCAAAGCATCTACTACTGTGTTCTCTCCTTGAGGAACCTTGTAGATGGTGACCTCAGGGATTTAGGCCAATAGCTTCATGGTGTATTCATGGTAGTGACGAAGTTAAGGTTTTAGAACCTTATAGGACCCAACAATCTGGTTGATGACTAGTTGTGGATCCTTGTAAATGTTGATATTTTTGACATACACTGTAATTGCCAACTCCAGACTGACAATCAAAGCCTCATATTCGACTTCATTATTGGTGCATGGATTGGAGAGATAGTATGAGAATTTCATCACATCGTGGTCTAGAGTTAGAAGGATGATTCCTACTCCTACCTTTCTTGGAAGAGTAGATCGTGGTTCTTCTCCTCTTTGAAAGGAAGCCACACCATCAGAATACATCTTCCAATGGTGAATGCTAGTGTCACCTAAGTTCATGATTTGTTCATCAGGGAGGTCATCATTAAGCGGGGAATCAGTAAGAAGTGGGTGTGGTGCTAAGAAATCTGCTAGTCTCTGTCCTTTTACCATGTGAAGGGGTATGAATATAATGTCAAACTATGAGAGAATCATGGACCAACGTGCCAGCCATCTGGATAGCATTGGCTGTGTTATGAGATACTGCAATTGATTAATTCTTGAAATCAAGTTTACCTTATGAGACAGCATGTAATTCCATAGCTTTTAGGATGTGAAGATTAAAGCTAGGCAATATTTCTTAATAAGTGGGTAGTTTGCTTCAGCAGGGATTAGATGATAACTGAGGTAGTAGAGAGCGTTCTCCAACCATTCATCATTGGTTTGTGCCAACAAAGTGCTAAGAGAGTTGTCCAATGCAGCGGTGTAGAAGATAAGTGGCTTGCCTGAGATAGGGACTGCTAAAACTAGCATCTTCACCAAATATTATTTGATGTCTTCAAAAGCATGTTGGCACTTGTCATCCCACTTGAACTTGACATCCTTTTTGATAAGTGCTAAAAATGGCTTGCATCTCCCTGATAGATTAGAGATAAAGCACATTAGAGTGGCCAACCACCCTTGAAATGATCTGAGTTGAGTAAGACTTTCAGAGGGTGGAAATTTTAAGATAGCTTTGATATTTTTTTTGGGTCTATCTCTATTCCTCGGTGTCGGGCAATAAACCCAAGAAACTTTCCTGAAGCCACTCTGAATGCAAACTTCAAGGGGTTCATTTTGAGTTTAAATTATCTTAACCATTTGAAACTACTCTCAAGTTAAAGAGATGGTCTTCCTTTTCTTTGCTTTTGACTACTAGATCATCAACATAGCATTCAACTTGATGATGAATGAGTTCATTGAAGATCTGAGTCATGGCCCACTGGTATGTAGCACCAGCATTTTTAAAGTCAAAAGGAATGACCTTATAATAATAGATTTCAATTAGGGTTTGAAAAGTAGTGTTTCTTACATCCTCGGGGGCCATCTTGATATGGTTATAGCCAGATGACCCATCCATGAAGGAGAATAATGTCTAAGATGAGGCGATGTCCACCATTAATTCTAGTATAGGAAATGGAAATTCATCCTTAGAATATGTCTTATTTAAGTCCTTGAAATCGATGCATATCTTCTACTTAACTAGGATGACATTGCCTAACCATGTAAGGTATTTTCTTCACTAATAAAACTAGCATCGATCTATTTCTTGACTCCAAAAATGACTTGTTGTTTGATTTCTAATCGCATGCATCTAGGTGCTTGCTTGATAGGGTTAGCGTTAGGGTATATTGCTAGTTTGTGGACTGATACATTAGGAGATAATCTAGGTATCTCTTTATAGCTCCAAGCAAAGCAGTTCTTAAACTCAATCAATAGCCTAACTAAGTCATTGGTTTTATCTTCATTCAATAGAGAATTGATGTATATGGGTCATGGATCTTTTTCTGTCTTGATGTTAATTTCTTTGTGCTTGTCGATGGTTGAGTTGATTCCTTCTTCAAATTTTGGAGGTGCATCTTTGATTTGAAGATCATCAGGATCATCTAAAGTTTCTAACCACACCTCATCATTAGAGTTAGTGTGGTTTAAGAAGATCCTACTAGATTCCAGATGATTGGTGAAAACTAAGCAGTAATCATTATTATTGACTGAACCCACTATACCGAATCCTGGTGCTGGTCTTGATTATGCATTTTTCCCTTTATTGTCCCACAACTTCTCGAAATACTCTGACCTATGCCTGGACCATATGTAAGGAATTAAACTTTTCTTTGCAAGATTATGAACACAGGGTGAGTACCAATCAAAAGGTAATTTCATTAAATCTTTATATGAATTATCCTTAAGTTCTACATTTGCTTCTAGACTTGAGGATGATGATTCCAACATAAATTTCTTTGGCTTGACATCCATGAAAGATCTAGGGGCCTCCTTAACTACCAAACCATAAACTTTTTGAGAAAAAAGTAGGGTTAGAGCTAAGGTTCCCAACTACATCCTAATGGTTTTATATATTCTTGATTTGAATACATTTGTGCTTTGCTTGGAGGCTTGGTCTTTATCACTATCTGGCTCATTTGTCACCTCTAATGAAACCCACTGAGAGGGGTTGGCTGGTATCCTAATCACATAAGACTCATTCTGCAAGCTGGATTCTAAGTCTATGTGAATAGCAAGAGTACTCTTGTGAACTGGGACATAACCCCTATTGGCTCATCGCCAACCAGGGGGTATTCCACATTTGGAAATGCATATGTATCTACCTCTGCCTACAGAGGTCAAGTCATCCTACCCATATGTCCGTATGGTGGAACAAATTAAGGGCGGAATGTAACATGCGGCTCTACCTCTTCCTCGATTTCCTTTTCTCGCTCATTTATACTTTCTCATTTCTTTTTCTTCTCTTTCTTTTTCTTTTGCATTTGAACTTTGGCCAAGTTTGGGAGAATAGGTATTTTGATTTTGAGGAAAATAATAGGTCACATCCTCATATATCTCGACCTCTCTAACTAAGAATGTCATTCATCTCCTTTGTCATAGTATTCAATTCCATCTTTTTGAAATTTGATGCACTGATGAAGAGAGGATGGAATCATCTTATTTTAAGATATCCAAGGCTTACCAAGCAAAGCAATGAATAATGTATTTAAATCAATTATATAGAACTTGGCTTCAGTCTTCTAGCACATATTTCCAAATATAACACTATGGAGCCTAAATCCATCTTGCCCTATTCATTGAATCCTCTCAACAACATCTGATCTCCTCAGAGTTCAGAGATGTCAATCTTCAAATAGGTAAGGGTTTTCAGGATTATAATGTTCACTGATGTCCATGGATCAACCAATACCCTAGAAAGTCTGAATCTACCCATATCCACTATGATGTGGAGGGGATGATTATGCTCCATATCGCCCAAAAGAAGGTCTTCGTCAGTGAATGTGACTCCCTAAGCTTCTTTTGAATAATGTGCCTCTTCTCCAACAGTGATCAGCTGAGCTAAACATATTTCTGGATCAAGAAGGGCCTTGATTAATGATTCCCTCATCTCTTTGGATAAGACAAGAGCATCATATATGCTTAGTTTAGCTGACAACTTTCATAGGTGAGCGAGGATATTATAGTCAACTCTAGGCTGATCCTCTACAAGCATATCCATGGGTGGAGCATCTAGTGGAGGGGCTTCTTGATCATTAGAACCAATGAATTGCTTTCCTTTGTCTTGAGGTTCTACCCTAGGAGGTATAACTTTCCCACTACTTAGATTGACTTTGGTGACTTCATGAGATGGTTTAATGGAAAGTTCTACCTCCTCATCAGGTTCACCTATAGCTTCTCCTATAGAACCCTCAGAATCAAATGATTCCAATTCTATCTCAAGAGGTGAACCCATATTATTTAAAGAAGGAAGCTACATCTATGAATCAGAAAGAGGATGATCAGAGTTGCTATAATTATTAAGACTTGAAGAGTTTTCTAAAGGAGTAGAATCAAATAACCCATCAGAAGTGGTATAGATGTAATTCAAACTAGCTTTATTCCTTGATTTCTTAGATTTAAAAGGAGGTACAAAGTAGAAATCTAGTAAAATAACTGGGGTGAGGGATTTGATGCCTCATCCGTCTATACAAGATGTCTACTAGAAGAAGAACTAGTTGAAGTAGGAATGTCAATTGAAGTAGCAGCTGCAACGATGGAATAGAGGCTAGATCAGTCGGTGGTTGCTTGGCTATCCTAAAAGTAAGTATGGCACGCTACTACCGAGCTCCCACTTTCCTAAGTTGTCTTTGGAAACGCAAACTTTCTTTGATGTTGAGGTTTGACCTCGTGCACTGTAAGAAAAGTTTCTTGATTTTAGAAATGATCTTTTTAGAGGTTTGAGATAAAGAGATATCCCAATCTTCTTTTGTTTTGAGAGGATCACATGTATCCCTAAGGATTACCCTAACAGAACTGGATGGTTATTTTTCTAGCACCTAACTTGTAGCTATGCTCAAGCCAGTCTTTAAATGTAAAGCAATCCTCCAAAACATGGCCTAGCATGTGGTGGTTGTGGCAAAGGTTAGGATCATTACTCTTACCCACTTCCTCTAACTTTTCAGGCTCAGGTAGCTAAAAATCAGGTTTCTTTAAGAGGTTCTTAAAGATTTTTCTAACCACCTCTCTTTTAATTGTATAAGTTTTATTTAATTTATCCAAAAGAGTAGGTGGGTGATAGCTATGTGGGGGTAGGTATGTTTACCGCCACTGGAAGTATGGCTGAGGAGGAGGTGGGGAAGGTCATTAAGGCTGCTGAGGTGGTTGATAAGATGGCTGAGGTGGTGGTAAAGGAGGAGGAAGTGAAGGTCTTGAGAGGTCTCATAATCGATCTCTCGGTTGCTTCCTCTTATCCAATGCTACTTCTTTTTTTTCAGGGCTTTCTACGGCTTTGGCTTTAATGACTGATCTTGAAAATGCAACCTTGTAGGCTAGCTGCCTTATTGATAAACTTCTCAAATGTCTTAATGGTGAAACCTTTAAGCATGTAGGCGATCGAGCCATAAATATTCTTTAATAAAATTTCAATAGAATGCTATTCAAATAGTCGTGGTTCACATTTCATTCTTAAATTGTGCCATCTAATAATATAATTAACGAGGGACTCACTGGGAATTTATGAGCTACAATAAGATCACCCACAGTTACCCTTTGCTGAGCTCTAGCAAACCTCTTATCAAAGAGTTGCTCCAACTCAGCAAAAGTTTTCACTTAATCATTTGGGCGTTCAACGTACCAATCCAAAGATATGCTCGCTAAGCTGCTGATAAAGAGATGAAACAATAACGTATCGCTGCCACCAGCATTGCAACAGCTGGCCCTGAATTGTGCTATAAGTTGGTGAGGGTTCCCGCTGCCATCAAAACTTTGGAAAAAATGAGGCACAAAACCATTAGAATATTGGATAACATCAAATTCTTCTGGGTAGGGTTTACTCTTTGGAACTGATGAACCACCTCGGGTTTGTGCCAGCGCTTTCTTCACTTGTTGTTCAACCAGGAGTTTGATATTATTGACCTCATTTTTAGGATGAGTTCTCAATCCCTCCATCTTAGACATAGGATCTCTCTTAGATTTTATGGGATCCTTAGTCTTAAGAGACATCTAGTGATTAGGTGGACACCCAACCTAACCCTAGAGACTTAGAAGAGTTAGCCATAGGAATAGGTCATGCCTTAGGGGTGTTAGAAAAATTTTTCTACCATATAGCTTGAACCAAATTCCTCACTGCCTTCCTTCAAGTCAAACTCCAAATCAAATCAACATCAAACCTAAACCAATTCCAGTCTAATTGATTTTATCCAAACTCAAATCAATTCCACATGATTGAAATCCAAAGTTGAAATTCCAAATTCCAAATACTTCCTAAGTACTTAATTCCCTCTTGAGGACTTAGCCTAAATCATCTTCTAATCAATTCAAACTCATAAAATTTTCTCACAACTCATTTTTATTATCATTTATATTCACATATATAAATGAAACATAAGTTCAAATCAATCAAATAAAAATCCAAAATTTAAATTCCAAATTCAAAATCTTTCCTAAGGCCTTTGATTTCCCTTCATGGACTTAGACTAAATCAAATTTAAATCAATTCAAATTCATAAAATTTTCTCATAACTAATTTATATTATCATTTATATTCACATATATAAATGAAATATAAATTCAAATCAATCAAAAAAAATCCAAAAGTCAAATTCTAATCACAAAACTTCCCTAAGTCACTTTGATTTTCTCTCAAGGACTTAGCCTAGATCATGTTCAAATTACTTAAAACTCATGAAATTTTCTCATAACACATTTATATTCTCATTTATATTCATATATATAAATGAAATATAAATTGAAACAACCAAAACCAACTCCAAAAATTAAATTCAAATTCAATTAAAATCCAACCTGAGCCTTTTAAGTCAAAATATTGAACATAGCCAAATCAATTTCAAATCAAGCCAAACCCTTGATTTTCCTTCATGATTCAATCAATTATATAGTCATGAATCCAAATATAGATACAAATCTCAATCACTTAATCAAAACTCAATTCAAAAATCAAACCAAAGTCAAACTCATGTTCACCCCTTTAAACTTGAAATTGTCAAATGAATCAAAACCCATTTGACTTCAAACCACTTCCAAATGGATTTATATTTCAATCACAAGTCTATATGTGAGTTCAATCAAACTCAAATCAAGTTTTGACCAAGCCATTTGATCCAGTTAGGCTCACTTGATCCAAAGTGACCTAAAGTACCCTTATGAGCCAAATTCTAATCCTAACCAAATTGGGTTGAAATAAGCCCACCTAAACCTCTCATCATGAGATAATCAATCACTCAAATTGGGTCAAACCAAGTCAAACCTAAGAGTTGACCAAGTCAACACCTAGCCAAAATGAAACCCAACATAGTTAAAATCCACCATAGGCCAAATTGATTAAAACTAATGATCTAAGTTCAGTCATGATAAATATTTGAACTTATCCAAGCCAACATTTGAGCCTAACCTAGCACAATTGGCCACTTGACCCAAGTTGACCCAACTTGACCTAAAAAGTCAAAATGTGTCAAAACTTGATCTAAGCCAAATTAATTGAAACCAACGGGTCACGTTAATTGCAAAATGATTGTTGAACTTAACGAAAGCTCCAATTGGCTATCTAGACCCAACCTAGCCCAATTGACCATGAACCCAACTTGACCTAAAGGGTCAAATTGAGCCAAATTAAAACTTAACCAAAATTGATTAGAAACAAAGATACTAATCCCTTTCATATGACCAACCAAACTTAAATCTACCCATGACCTAGTTAAAATAGGTCAAATGAGTCAAATTGGTCAACTTGACCCATTTGACCTAAATGAAATCATATAAAACAAATTCAAACCTAAAACAAATTGAATAAAACCAAAGCAACCAAAACATTTCAAGTGGTCATATAGACTTGTCTCAAACCTTGGTTTGACCCAATTTGACCATTTGGTCAACTTGACCCAAGTTGAATAATTTTGACCTAAATTGGTCAACATGAGCCAAATCACATCAAACCAATTCCAAATCAAATGAAACTTGGCCAAACCTATTCTATCATCATATCAAACATACCCAAACTAAAATTAAGGTCAAATGACTATTTTACCCCTAGGCCATAGGGTACATTTTGGCCAAATCCATTTGGAATTTGGTCAAATCCTCTCCATAACCACTTAGCACTCTCTTAGTGGATCAAGAGAACACTAGGGAGTGTGGTGCACCCAACCCAATGGGTTTGGGTCAGCCTAACTTAGCCCAATGGCCAAACTGACCAATCCCATTGAAATGGCCACATGGAAATCCTGCTTACACTCAATTCAAGCACATGGCCACCTCACCCACTATTTCTCTAGCCAAAATCAAACCACATACAATTCAAAATAGCCTAACCAACTCATTGCATGAGGTGTATTCATAAAAAATGGCATAATCCTTCTCGGTCATCAGATTACTCAAGGGGGAGATATACCTCATGTCAATCAATCAATCTTCGCTCGATTGAAGCATATGAACTCAGAGCAAGCCTTAGAGATTCTTCCTAAGCTTCCTAGAGAGATTTTGAAACTTGATTTTCTTGATTTTCATCAACTAAAATAGGGGAGCTCCACTAAAATTTGAGTTTACTCCACACTCAACATCAACCTTATTCCTTCTCCAAGCTCCATCAGAGGACCAAGTCGAACTTGCCCAAGCTCTTTCTCAAGCTCTGAAGGTAAGGGAGGATCCAATTCGATCAAGGTCAAGCTCAAGGCAAGGAGGAGTTGACCCATAGAAGCATCCACTCAATTTCAAAGCCTCCAAACTTCAGCAAAGCTTCATCTCAACTAGACAAAGCTTCCCCCAGGGAATCGAGTACCGGTGATCACCTCAGGCGAGGTATGCCATTTTTTCGAGCTCAAGTTCAATGTATGTTGATCCTTTGTGAAGTAAATTTCAATCCTAGGTTGATCTAGCCATTAGATGTTCTTGTACTCATGCTTAGATGGTGTGAATTGATTTTTATTCCAATTTGAGCTCAATCGAGCTCGGATCATGGCCTCAAACATGGACAATCTACATGGCTCATAGAGGATTACAGGGATGAATCTCTAGCCATCCATCTGTGCATTTTGGATGGATGACCAAGATTAAAATGTGTAGCATCCATAATTTCCTCCCTCAGATTCGTGGATTTAGTATCAGCCATTTGATCCTTGATTGAATGGCTGAGGAGAAAGTGCGTAGCGCCGCCGCCATGTGGCGCTATGATATAGAGGGTTAAGTACCCAATCCCACCATGTCACGTATAAAGCGCATGCCACATCAACGACACACGTGGCGCCGACGGGATTAATAATATAAGTAGGAATTATTTAATTTCTAACTAATCACCAAATCTTTCTAAATTCATATCAAAGTGTAGAAAAATTATAAAAATGTGAAATAAATTGCATATGAAGGATAATTGAAAATAGAATATTTTAAAATTAATTTTAGTTATTTTTGAATAGTTATTTTCTTTGAATTGGGTTTTATTGGGAATGTTAATTTATTAATTTCCCTTTAATTACTTTCTTGACTAATCCCAAACTTTTTTGTCTAATTAGTGGCATGACTCCTACCTCCCCTAATTTTCTTGAGATTTTTTGGTGGCTTAATTAGGGGAATTGCTAGTTCATTTCTTAATCACTCCCATAACATAATTAGGCTTAATTAAGGGCTTAATTAGTGGTTTCAACCTCTGATTGAGTTAATTATATTTTGATTGAGTGAGTATGATGTTTAGGGAATACATTTGGGATACTTTCATTGAGATATTCCTAAACCCCTTTTTCTCCCTTAATCCATCCTTAATTAAGGGTTAATTCACTAATTACCCCCTTAATTAATTTCATAAAATCTAAAACCTTCTAGAACTTAATTAATCTATCTTGTATATATGCTTAGGTGTTCAAGAGCCTAAGTACATTAAAAAAAATCAAAGCTCAACTCACATGTGTGAGGGGAGGTTATGAAATTACTTAAGTTAAAAACCCTTGGTTTAATTAATCATAATCCATGAGCCAAAAATGCATTAGGCCCTTTTCTTCTGAGGTGCATTACAAATTTAAATTCCTTATGAGATTTTATGTCATCTCATTAGCTCATAATTATTTGATTAACTATGCTAAGGTGGTATAGGTAAGGGGTAATTAATATGCTTAATTCATACCTTAACCTAAGCAACATATAAAAATTATCTAATCACCTAAAAAGAATTAAACTAAAAAAACTAATATATGTGGGAATGGGTTAGGAACAGAAAACTCACCTCACACTTCTCAAATTAAATCAAAATCAAAACAAAACCAAACCTTCTTTAAAAATAATTTGATTTGCTTTAAGTTTTCTTATTTCATAATATTATCTTTAAGAATTAATTAGGGTGAATGTGTTTATATGCTTTCATCATTTTAGTTCCTTCCCAACATGTTAAATGTGTATGTCATATAAATTTCATGCATTCATTCTTTTTAAAAATAAAAAATGAAAGTGAAATGTTTCTTTTATGTCAAATTGCATGTTTTGGCTAAATAAAGAAATATGAGTGGCTATTATCACTATTAAATCCAAATTATTTTCAAAATATATGAATCAATTACCAAAACTGAAAGTGTGTTACATATATTTTATTTATAAGCTTGCATGTGAGTAAAATATAAGGATGTGCTTAGTGTAGTTTTCCTTCTCCCCTCTTTTAGTATAATTTTGAATAGGATTTGGTAAAGTGTTTAGTTCATTTGAGAAGAACCTAACACTTGCCTAATTCCATTTATTATTCATTTCTATGCTATTACTTAAGAAGGATATCTACACTTGTACATATAAATTGCATAAACAAAACAAACAATCAAGTACAAACTTTTGCATTTTTCTTTTCCATTTATTTCTTTGGTACATATGCTTGTATTTAAGGAAAGTGGTATATTAGTCAAGACAACCCCAGGGTTGCGAGGCTTTAAGTAGCCATAAGTAGGTCTTGTATCTTACACCCCTGGTTAACAATGGTGTCATACTCACATATGCCTTTCATATATTTATGTGTGCATATGAAATTTGGATAGGAAACTCCTTTTCTACTTAATAAAAATCATGCATAGTATTCAAATTTTCTTAAGTAAACCACTTAGCATTCATCATAAAATGTGCCAAACATTCTCATTTATATGTATAGATATGCTTAGGATGCATCCATATGCATGTAATACATGTTGGAAAAGAAATGAAGTGATGTGTGTTTTTTGAATTTAGTTCACTTTACTTAATCTTAAAATGCCTTTATTTTTGAATAGGTTTGTTTAGAATTGATCTAAACTTAAGATTAATTAAAATACATAATAAAACATTCACTAAACAAAACTAAACATGAATCCACTTTAGAAATTACTTAAGGTAGGGAAGGAAAGAGTAGTTCTCTTCTCTTTTCCCTCTCTTTAAAACATAGTAAATTTTTGTAGGATTCATTTAAACCAAACCAAAAATACAAAATAAAATCAACCCAAACCAACAAAACACTAAATGAAACCACCCATATAAGTTGAACATATTCACACTTAGAGAAATCCAAACCTTAAAATTATAGCTAAGCATATCATACAAACCTTCTTAAGCATACACATTAGACTAAGTCACCACTTCTAGCTTTAGGTTAAGGCGGTGCATGGTTTGATATTTGTTTTTATTTTGTGATATATGTTTTAGTCTGGATGTTAGGGTGAATGTGTATAGAATGAGTGGTAGGATGATTTAGTCTAATCATTATTTTCTACAGGGGATTGTGCTTAAGGGGCGCTATAATAAAAAAATAATAGCTATTGTTGTGCAGGTTGTATACCCCCTAAGCATAATCCAATAGGCTAGGTGGACTTTGGTTACCCATGTATGGGGTGTTAAATCCAATATACATGCTTGGGATTTCTATGGTTTGTTTAGCTAATCTATATTTTGCAGGTGTTAGTTAGATTTACTTTTCCTTTTCATGTATTTTGTAATTAATATTTTGGAATATTTGTTATGGGGGATTAGGATGAGCATTGGTCATAAGATCTCATCTTATGCACCATGTGAAGCCTTTGGAGCATCCTCCTTCCAACCATCCAAAAGAAGGAACCAAAGAAGAAAGAATAAATGAAGAAGAAAGAAGAAAAGAAGAATGAAGAAATGAAGCTTGAAGACCCCCCATAATAATGAATTCCTTGTTTAAATTATACCTAATTCATTTATAATTCAGGTTGTATAAGGGTATAGCTTGGCTACCCAGTTTATTTTTGAGTTTGTACGGTGGTGCCCGACCACAAATGACCTCTTATTCTTTTGCGTTAGCTTTATAAATTGATTGATGATTGGTTTAATTTGTGCATTAAGATGGCATCCTTTTCTTAGTTTCTTTCTTGCTTGATGTATGGCCTAGATTTGGATTAGGCTCTTAGAGAAAAATAAATCTTCTATCAAATTTAACAATTCAAAAATTAAAATAAAGAACTCATAACCTCACCTAAAAGCTTAGGCTAAAAATCAAGACAAAAGATTTAGCAACCCCTTAGCTGGATGAGTGTTTCTTTTATAACATCATGCACAAATGCATCTTATTTTCACTCGTGATTAGAGGGCTTCCACCTTTTCTAGAGAAACTTGGCTTGGCCTTTGAGAGCCATGGTGAAAACACCTCCTCTTTTCTCGCTAATTTTGGCCAATAATCTTACTTCTCATGCATTTGGCATATGAATCCTATAAGCTTGAGTCAAATGATTGTCCAAAAATGAAAATAACATGTAATATGATTTGCTTTAGATTTAGGTCATTGGAAGCATGCCCTTATATGATCTAGTCTCTTTAGGGAGTGAGTTTAAGGACTCAGTCTATTTCTAAATAATTATTATCCTAGCTATCTTGCATAAATCATATGACTCTCCTACATGGATTTAAAATTGTTGGAATTAGTTGGAAGCTACCCCCACGTGGATGTAAGTTCAAGCAGTCAGATGGTTTGTCCCCTCTTATTGAGTTAAACCAAATACCCATTATTGCCTTAGATTTAGGTCGTGCTTTTTGCCCTCGCCCTCACCCTCACCTATTTATCTTCCTTTAGCTTCAATAACAACTCCCTCTCTTTGATCAATCCCATTTGATCTTCCAAAACAAAGTAATTGATTGATAGTCCTACATATTAAAATATTTGGAGACAATGATCATTTACCTTAATTGAGAGTATTCCTAAGGGATCTCATTTCTTAGGATGTAATTAACTATGGGGGATTGCCCCTGTATGGAACTTAACAAACTTGATTTAAAATAAACCCTACTTTACTTTTCCATATAAAGTAGAGGAAGAATCTCTAGTACATACGAAGACCCATAGTCTTTAGAGTCCTTATTTAGTTGATTAAGTCTATTATTAGGTGGTGACTTCTATCTTTTGAGATTGTACACCGCTCCTCAATGTCATACCTGATCACCCTAATAAGAACATCTGTGGATCTATGTGGTGTCCCAACTAAAGGCATATATTTCTATTTTTATTTATCCTCTTCAAAAGGATAGATGAAGGGAGAAATATTTCAGCACAGATTTTTGTTGGCGACTCCGCTGGGGACCGTTCCTCTCTCCATCTTTGGTAAATGATCATTGTCTCCAACTATCAATAGTGGGTTCATAAATTGGTATGAATCCAAGACTATCTTTCATTCTATTGGCACTTAGCTTCTTTCATCCTTAAGTTAAGCTAGCCAGCATCTTTAAGTTTTAGGACCTCACCCTGTGTTGGTCTTAAAACCTCTGTTGGGTTCTCCAATGGGTAAAAAATAAAAAGATATAATAAAAAGAAAACATTTAAAGACTTCCCCCCTTATAATTTCTATGATAAGGAAAGGTTCATTCTAAAATAATAAAGACAAATAAATCCTTATCAAAAATCATGCTTTTCAAAAAAGGACTCTTTCAAAAATGCACATAATAAAATATTTTGCACAATTTTTTTCCTAAATCACCCTCATTTAACAATCTTTATGGTTGTTATATGTAAGATCATCTTTACAAAAATAACATTCCAACAATTACATTTTATCAAAATACAAATGTGTTTCTTCACTCAATTCATTTTTGGTGAAGACCTCATTTTCAAAAATAAAATTCCAACAATCATATTTTCAAAAGCATAAAATTTCAATGAGAATGAGAGGGAGTATATCTCCCCCTACTTGGATCGGACAATGAGAGGATGTTTCGCCATTTTTGATTAATGGCTTGGATTGGAGGCACAGATTGAGTTGCAAAACACCCCACATGGTCATTTTGGGTAGTGGAGTGAAGGAGAGTGGATGCCCATGTGCTAGGTGAGTGCATTTGGAGTTCCAAGTATTCAAATGCAATTGGGGAGGTCAGGCCTTGCCTTGGGTCATGGCTGACCCAAGCTCATTGGGTCATGTTCACCACCTCCCTTGGTGCCCATGTGGACCAATAGAAGGATGCCAAGTGGCCTTGAGAAAGAAATGGCCAAATTCTAAGTGAATTTGGTCATAGGATACCCTTTGACCTAAGGAAAAAATGGTCATTTGGAAATGAGTTTGATTTGGCCACATTTGAAATGACTTGAAAATGGGTTGGGCCAAATTTCAAGTGATTTGGAGTTCATTTGATTTGATTTGGCTCAATTTGACCCATTTAGGTCAAGTTGGATCAAATTGAATTAGGTTGACCAATTGGTCAAATTGGGTGAAACAATGGGTTAAGTCAAGTTCAAATGATCATTTGGAGCCTATGGGTGTCATTGGTTTGGTTCAATTTGGTTTAGATTTGGTTTTGGATCATTTAGGTTCATTTGGGTCAAATGGGTCAAGTTCAATTTGACCCATTTAACCCAATTAAGGTCA
The DNA here is from genome assembly GCA_021442155.1 of Cymbidium sinense. Taxonomy (NCBI): domain Eukaryota; kingdom Viridiplantae; phylum Streptophyta; class Magnoliopsida; order Asparagales; family Orchidaceae; genus Cymbidium; species Cymbidium sinense. Next base: position 251,868,792 of record CM038214.1, read on the forward strand.
TGGGTTGGTCAGCTTGCTTGATGAAATATATTGCAAGCTTTGCTTCAATCAATTTTATTTGGTTTAATTTCAAGTTGATTTGACCTTTTAGGTCAAGTTGGGTTCATGATCAATTGGGCTAGGTTGGGTCTAATTGGTCAATTGAAGCTTTGGTCAAGTTCAACAATCAATTTAGAATGAATTTGACCCATTGGTTGCAACCAATTTAGCATAGATCAAGATTTGACCCATTTTGGTTTTTTAGGTCAATTTGGGTCAATTTAGGTCAAGTGGACAATTAGGGTTGGTTTGGCTCAATTGATGGCTTGGTCATGTTTAATAATTGATTATGAATGGGTTTAAGTCAAAGGTTTTAATCAATTTGGCATATGGTAGGTTTTGGCTAGTTTAGGTTTCATTTATGCTAAGTGTTGACTAGTTCAAATGCTTGGTTTGACTTGGTTTGACCCAATTTGAGAGATTGATCATTCTAGGATGATTGTTGATCACAATGTGAGGCTTAGATGGGCTTAGTTCAATCTAATTTGGGTTGGATTAGAATTTGGCTCAAAAAGGTTATTTAGGTCACCTTGGGTCAAGTGAGCCTAAATGGATCAAATGACTTAATCAAGACTTGATTCAAGTTTGGTTCAACTCACATATGGACTTATGATGGAAATATAAATCCAATTTCAAGTGGTTTGGAGTCAAATGGGTTTTGGTTCATTTAACAATTTCAAGTCAAAAGGATGAACATAGGTTTGACTTGGGTTAGTTTGATTTTGGAGTGGTGATTGTAGTTTATGTTTTTATTTGGGCATGTGGATGAAGGGGTGATTGTTTGAAGAGAAAATCCAAGGGTTTGGATTGATTTGAGAATGATTTGGCTAAATCCAAGAAATTGGCTTAAAGGATATAAGTTGGGTTTGGATTTGAGTTTTGAATTTATATTGATTTGATTTTGGCCATTTGAATCTATATTTCATTTATATTTTTGAATGTAAATGAGAATATAAAGGATCTATAAGAGAATTATGTAAATTAGGAGTGATTTTATTGTGAATTTGGCTAAGATAGGTCAAAAAGTTTGAAAAAGGGGTTTTGATTTGGTTTGATTTATATTCATTTGATTTGAATGACTTTGATGCCAATTTCATTTATAATTATGAGTAAAAATGATGGAATAGGTGATTTATAATGAAGTCATTTGGATTTGGGTTGATTTGAAGGGTTTGACTAAGCATATGGATGTGATTCATAAGGCTTAGGAAGGTTTTGGATTTGGAATTGATCATGGGTTTCAATCATTTGATTTGAAATTGATTCATTATTTGGATTTTGGAATTTCGATTTTAATTTGGATTTGAATTTGAGGTTTGGTTTGAAAGAAGGAAGTAAAGATTGGGGTCAAGCTATAGGGTAGGCAAGTCCTCCTAAACCCCTAAGGCATAACTTATTCTTATGGCTAACTCTTCTAAGTCTCTAGGGTTAGGTTAAGTGTTCACCTAATCACTAGAAGTGTCTCAAGACTAAGGAACTCTTAGTGTTTAGAGGAGTCTTATGTCTAAGATGGAGAAGTTGAGAGCTCACTCCAAAAGTGAGGTCAACAAGCCAGCAAAAGCTAAAATAAATAGGTAGAGAAATAGCTAACCAATGGGAAAACCACACGTCAAGGACAAAAAGAAACCTACCACCAACAAAGAGAGAAAGAGCAGCAACCAAAGAAAGACAAGCCAGCATGAACAAAGCCACCAGCATAAAACCAACCAACCAAAGGGCACCAAAATAAAAACCTAGTAAATAGAAAGCAAGAAACACCAAGCCAGAAAGAGAAAAATTAGCCAAGAAGCCAATACTCCAGCTACCAAGAAAACACATAGCAAAAGTTCAACCAACAAAGAAAAAACCAACCAAAAGAAAAAACCTCCTAAGGATAGGAGAGATTATTGCCATGAAGCTTTGGAACGAGTAACCCTCGGCAAGTTAGGAGGGGCATAAATCTGAACACTTTTTTTCTTTTTCTTCTTGTAGATAGTTTTATAACCATGCCCTTTCTCCAAGAAATCTCCATCCAAAAATAAATCAATATTGTTATAAAAGGCATGGGGATCAGCATAAGCTATCAATTTCAAAGAGGAGCATTCAGAATTATCCACAATATTAGACAAAGGAAAATTAGAAATAGTATGCATTTTAGAATCAGAAGTGAAAGAAGGAGCAGAAACAGCTTTATTAAGAAGACAATTATCAATATTTTCACCTTCCAACAAAATCTAAAGAGTATCCTCCCTATCTTCAGTCATAAAAGAAGCAAGAGACCCAAAATCCAGATTATCATTATAATCTTCATGTAAGGGATTAAGATAAGATTCAAATCCCTTAAAAACAACATATTACCAAAATTCTAAACATAATTATCAGCTATAGAAAAACCATCATTTTGAACCAAAATAGAACTATTCATAAGAAGAGAATTGTCATAAGTATCTAAATCTTATTTTTTAAAAGAAGGATCACCAATATTATCAAGATTGTTAGGACTAGAAGTTAAAATATCATAAATAAGAACATTATTTTCCCCACCATTCTCAATCAAAGAAGGCAAAGCAATAGTCTCTTTCTCATGATCTAAAGTAGACATAGGAGAAAGAGAAACAACATCCAACTGATTGGAATAAATGGTGTTAGCATCAACAATATTTGAACCATCATCATGAAAGGACTTATGCACAACATCCAAACCATTAGAATCATTAATCATAGCCTCTGAAGTCTTCCCTTTAATAGAATCCTCAAAAGAAACACTTAGAGCATGATTATTAGTTAAAACATTTTCAAAACATCAAAATTACCTTCTACATTAGACAAATCATTAATAGATAAAAATTTTTCAGAAGATTCAGAAATCTGGTTTTGCAAAACATCAAAATTTTGTAAAGTAGATTTTCCTTTATCCAACTTGAGAGAATCATCAATTTTTTCAACAATTAAATTCTTACTAGTGATTTTCTTCCTAAGAGAGGGATGAGTAATAACGCATTCATAAATTTTATGCCCATGAATCTTACAATGATTATACAAATAGGAAAGTTCTCAAATACAACTTTCTAAAAATAACTGCATTTCTTTAAACCCAACTAAATTAATTTCAGATATTTTTTAGTAATATCATTCTCTACAAGAATTCTAGCAACATCCAGTCTAGAAGAAGCAACTGTTGCTTGATCAACTTGGAAAGGTCGACCAAAAATGACTTAATAGCATAAAGAAACTAATGATTAAATAGATGAATCTGCAAGTTAGGTAAGGAAATCCAAATGGGAACAATAGGAGACTCTTCATTAACATCAAACATAGGCATCCACTTCAAATACACATTTGACAATTAAAAACATAGTAAGAACTCCTAGAAATAAATTCTTCCATAATCAAGGCCATTAGAAAGTTTAATTAGAACATACCTTGCATCAATCAGTCCAATAGAAAAAGAACCACATAAATTTAAGCTATGAAAATAGAAAGAATATCTTCCATCTTTGGTCGTTTAAATTAAAACTTTCCAATCAAAGAAAAAACAAAAGGCTTAGCTAATCTTTCAATATCCTCATCTAAAATCATAATTGTCAGAGTATCTTTAAAAGTCATATGAAGAAAATTCAAAGGAGGCTCGGTGGAGGAATTCTTACTAGTTAAAGCCTCTTTGAAATATTTAATAATAGCAAGTAATTTAGAGGTAGGATTACGCAAAAAATCTGATGCCCTAGTGGGATCCATCGACACATGGGATTTACCCCATGGATTTGAAGAAGCTGACACTATGAGTCACAACATCGTGATAAGAATAGGTCGAGATCAGCCCAAGGCCGACAATCTATAGAGAATCCAAGAGAGAAAGCACTCAAAAACTCACCAAAAATGCGAGGGATCCTCAAATCGCCCAATAATAAGGTTTAGTCTAGTTTTAAGGTTTAGGTTATAGGTTTAGTGTTTATTAGTTAATATTAGGTTTTATTAGTTTTAGGTTATTATTATTTTATTATTAGTTTATGTTTCATTTAGTTAGTTTAGTTTTAGTAAGGTTATTAGTTTAGTTTTATTAGTCTTAGTTTTAGTTATTATTATTTTAGGTTAGTTTTGGGGAGGGGGGGTTAGGTTTTGTTTATTAGTTTATTTAGTTAGTTAGTTTATTTGGGTTTAGTTTTTTTTAGTTTATTTATTAGTTATTATTAGTTATTTAGTTATTATTATTAGTTTATGGTTTTATTATTATTTGGTTTTAGTTATTTTTAGTTAGTGGTTTAGTTTTATTAGTTTAGTTTTGTTAGTTTATTTATTAGTTTATTTGTTTAGTTTATTAGTTTTATTAGTTTAGTTATGGGTTTAGGTTTATTAGTTTATTATTCTTATTTATAGTTTAGTTTATGGTTTAGTTATTTAGTAGTTATTATTAGTTATTTATTATTTTTTATTATTATAAGTTTAGATAGTTGGTTTATTATTAGTGTTATTTTAGTTTAGTTTTATTCTTTAGTTTATTATTATTATTAGTTTATGTTTATTATTATTAGTTTTATTATTATTATTTATTTATTTAGTTAGGGTTTAGGGTTTAGTTATTTAGTTATTTATTAGTTAGTTTATTATTAGATTTATTATTATTAGTTTATTAGTTTAGTTAGTTAGTTATTAGTTTTTATTAGTTTAATTATTATTAGTTATTTTTATTATTATTATTAGTTTATTTATTAAGTTTATTAGTTTAGTTATTTAGTTTAGTTATTTAATTAGTTATATTTTATTTAGTTATTAGTTTATTATTTTATTGTTAGATAGTTATTATTACTTTTTTAGTTAGGTTTTTATCATTAGTTTATTATTAGTTATTAGTTAGTTTATTAGGTTTAGTTATTAGTTAGTTTTTATGGTTTATTAATTTAAGTTTAAGGTTTAGTTTTAGTTGGTTATTTAGTTATTCATTATTAGTTATTATTATTAGTTTATTAGTTTAGTTTTGGAGTTTATTATTTATTAGGGTTTAGTTTATTTATTAATCAGTTAAGTTTTTTTTAGTTAGTTTATTTTAGTTTATTTGTTTATCAGTTATTAGTTTTTGGTTATTAGTTATTATAATTAGTTTTATTTAGTTTATTATTAGTTTTAATTTTTATTAATTATTATTGGGTTTTTAATTTATTATTTATTAGTTTACTAGGTTTTATTAGTTAGTTTTTAGTTAGGTTTAGTTTAGTTTTATTTTTAGTTTATTAGTTTTTTAAGTTATTGTTTTGTTATTATTATTAGTTTGATTAGTTAAGCTATTTGTAATTTTAGTTTAGTTTAGTTTGTTATTATTAGTTTTATTAATTTAGGTTTAGGGTTTAATGTTTAGTTTATTTAATTTTATTATTATTATTATTATTATTATTATTATTATTATTATTATTATTATTATTATTATTATTATTATTATTATTATTAGTTTTAGTTATTATTATTAGTTTAGTGTTAGTTGTTTAGTTATTTAGTTTTAGTTTATTAGTTATTTTAGTTTTATTATTAGTTTTAATTATTATTATTTAGTTAATTTATTATTAAGTTTAGTTAGTTTATTAGTTTATTAATTTAGTTTAGTTATTAGTTTTATTTATTAGTTAGTTTTTATTATTAGTTATTTATTAGTTATTTTATTAGTTTATTAGTTTTAGCTTAATAGTTATCAGTTTTAGTTTAGTTATTATTAGTTTAGTTATTGGGTTTAGTTTTAATATTAGTTAGTTATTTATTAGGTTAGTTGTGTTTAGGGTTTAAGTTTATTATTAGTTAGTTATTATTAGTTAGTTATTTATTAGGGTTTGGTTTAGTTAGTTTATTAGTTTTGTTTTAGTTATTAGCTTAGGTTTAGTTTAGTTTTTATTAATTTTATTAGTTTTATTTATTTTTAGTTAGTTTATTAGTGGGGGTTTTTGTATATGTTTCATTTAGTTATTAGTTAGTTTATTAGTTTCATTAGTTTTTGTTATTATTAATTTATTAGGTTTTTAGTTATTATTTAGTTAATTTAGTTTAGTTAATTTTGTTAATTTTTATTTTATTTTATTATTTGTTTTTGTTTATTATTAGTTTATTAGTTCTAGTTTATTATTTATTAGTTTTAGTTTTAGTTAGTTTAGTTTAGTGTTTTATTCATTTCTTATTAGGGTTTAGGGTTTTAGGGTTTAGGGTTGAAGGTAGGGTTTAAGGTTAGTTTTAGTGTTTAGCATTTAGCATTAAGGTTTTTTATTTTTATTTTTTATTTTTAAGGTTTAGGGTTTTGTGTTTAGGTTTTATGTTTAAGGTTCAGGTTTTAGTTTAGGGTTTAGGGTTTTTATTTTTTTTAACAGATAAGAAATTCAAATTCAACATTTCTTATTTTTGATTTCATCAACCAAGTAACACACCAAGTTCTCTAAGACATAAGCGACGATATAGATAAAAAATGAGCATGCGTAGAGCAAATTAAAAACCTTAGATAACTAGATCCATCTCTATTGTAAATACATAATTCCATAAGTAGCAGATCGGATTAGTCATTCTTCAGTTTCTCCAGTTCCCATCAGAACCACCATGGCCTCTCCAAAAGCGAGATACACCATCATACCCCTGATATCTCCCTCCACCACCTTCACGACTGTAACCTCCATCGCTCCTGTCACCTCCATAATCCTTGCTCACCACCTCCATAACCCAGCACCTAGATCCCCACCACCACCCAATAATCAGCCTCCACCTTCATCTCCCTGCAGATCTGGGTGAGCACAGTTTGATGATGTTCTGTAAGGTTTTGCCCATTCTTAAGGTTTAGGTTTAGGTTTAGGGTTTGGGGTTTAGGTTTTAGGGTTTGGAGTTTAGGGTTTAGGGTTTAGGGTTAGGGTTTAGGGTTTAGGGTTTAGTATTTAGGGTTTAGGGTTTAGGGTTTAGGGTATTAGAGTTTATGCTTTTAGGTTTTAGTGTATAGGATTAGGGTTAGGGTTTAGGTTTTATTTTTTATTTATTTTTAGGTTTTTTTAGGTTTATTTTTTAGGTTTAGGTTTTTATTTAGTTTTTATTTTAGTTTATTTTTGGTTTATTTTATTTTTATTTTACATTTAGATTTTATTTTACTTTGTTTTTTTATTATTAGGTTTATTTTATTTTTAAGTGTAGTTTATACTTTTATTTATTTTTTTAGTTCATTTTTATTTTTTATTTTATTTTATTTTTAGGTTTAGGTTAAGGTTTAGGTTTTAGTTTAGGTTTTTATTTTATTTTATTTAGGCTTAGGTTTATTTATTTATTTTATTTTGAGGTTTTATTTAGTTTAAGTTTAGGTTTTTAGGTGTTTAAGGTTTAGGGTTTAGGGTTTTATGGTTTAAGGTTTAGGGTTAGGGTTTAGGGTTTAATGTTTAAGCTTTAAGGTTTAGGGTTTTTAAAGTCTAGTGTTTAGGGTTTGTTTAGGGTTTAGGGTTTTATATTTTGAGGGTTTAGGGTTTAAGGTTTAAGGTTTAGGGTTTTGTTTTTTTTTAAAATTAAGTAAGCTAATAGGTTTAGGTTTATTTAGTTTACTTTTTTATTTAGATTTATTTTTATTTTTATTTAGTTTAGTTAATTTATTTTAGTTTTATTTATTTTAGTTTATGATTTTTTATTTTATTTTATTTTTTAGCTTTAGGTTTAGGTTTATGTTTATTTTTTTTAGTTTAGTTTTATTTTTATTTTATTTTATAAGTTTAGGTTTTATTTTTTATTTTTAGGATTAAGTTTAGGTTTTAGGTTTTTATTTTAGTTTTAATTTTAGTTTTGTATTTTAGTTTAGGTTTAGGTTTATTTTTAGTTTATTTTGTTATTTTGTTTATGGTTTAGGTTTAGGTTTAGGTTTTCTTTCTTTTAGTTTAGTTTATTTTAGTTTAGGTTTAATTTTATTTTATTTTGTTTATTTGAGGTTTAGGTCTTTTTTTTTAGTTTAGGGTTTAGATTTTTTTGGGCTATTATTTTATTTTTCTTTTTTAGGTTTAAGTATTTATGTAGTTTTTTTTTCATTAGGTTTATTTTTACTTTATTTTAAGTTTAATTTTTATTTTGTTTAGATTTTTTAGTTTTAGTTTTATCTTATTTTTTTAGTTTAGTTTAGATTTTTATTTATTTTATTTTTGTTAAGTTTTTAATTTTTATTTTATTTTATTTTTAGTTTTAGTTTTAGGTTTAGGTTTAGATTTTAGTTTAGGTTTTATTTTTATTTAATTTTATTTAGGTTTAAGTTTTTATTTATTTTATTTTTTAGTTTTATTTAGTTTATGTTTAGGCTTTTAGCTTTTCAGAGTTGAGGATTTAGGGTTTAGGGTTTGGGGTTTAATGTTTAGGGTTTAGGGTTTAGGATTTTAGGGTTTAAGGTTTAGCTTTTAGGCTTTAGGTTTAGGGTTGTTAGGGTTTAGGGTTTAGGATTTAGGATTTGCTTAGGGTTTAAGGTTAGTTTAGGGTTTAGCCTTTTTAGGGTTGAGTGTCTAAGATTAGGTTTAGGATTTAGGTTTAGGGTTTAACGTTTATGGTTAATTTAAGGTTTAGGGTTTAGGGTTAGGTTTAGGGTTTAGGATTTAGGGTTTAGGGTTTAGGATATAAGGTTTATGGTTTAGGGTTTAGGATTTAGGGTTTAAGGAATTTTTTAAAAATTAAGTAAATTGTTAGGTTTAAGTTTATTTATCTTATTGATTTTATTTTTTTCTTTATATTAGCTTATTTTATTTTTTTATTTTTATTTAGGTTTCTTTTTTATTTTTATTTAGTTTAGTTTATTTATTTTAAGTTTATTTAGTTTAATTTAGGTTTTTTTATTTTAGTTTAATTTTTAGGTTTAGGTTTTAGGTTTTTATTTTAGGTTTATTTCTAGGTTTTATTTTTTAGTTTAGCTTTAGGTTCATTTTTTTGTTTATTTTATTTTATTCTGTTTAGGGTTTAAGCTTAGTTTATTTTAGATTTAGGTTTAGGTTGTATTTATTTTAGTTTTGGTTTATTTTATTTTGTTTATTTGGTTTAGGTTTTTTTTTAATTTAGGGTCCAGGTTTTATTATTTATTTATTTTTAGGTTTCTTTTTTAGGTTTAGGTTTTTAATCAAATTTTATTTTATTTTATTTTATTTTAGGTTTATTTTACTTTTATTTTACATTTGGGTTTTATTTTATTTATGATTTTTATTTTTAGGTTTATTTTTTTAGTTTAGGTTAGGTTTTTATTTACTTTATTTTTATTTAGTTTTTATTTTTTATTTTATTTTGCTTTTAGGTATAGGTTTAGGTCTAAGTTTAGGTTTTAGTTTAGGTTTTTATTTTATTTAGGTTTAGGTTTATTTTTTATTTTATTTTTAAATTTTATTTAGTTTAGGTTTAAGTTTTTAGGTTTTCAGGGTTTAGGCTTTGGGGTTTAGGGTTTAAGGTTTAGGGTTGTAGGTTTTAGGGTTTATGGTTTTGGGTTTTAAGGTTTTTTTTTATAAAAAAAAATAGGTTTAGCTTAAGGTTTTGATTCATTTTTTATTTATTTATTATTTAGTTTAAGTTTAGGTTTAGGTTTAGGTTTAGTTTAGTTTAGTTTATTTTAGTTTAATTTAAGTTTAGGTTTAGGTCTCGATTTATTTAGTTTAGTTTGTTTCATTTAATTAATTAATTTATTTATTTTTATTTTTATTTTATTTTTATTTAGTTTAGGTTTATTTATTTTATTTGTTTAATTTTTTTGTTTAGGTTTAGGTTTTATTTTATTTAGTTTAGTTTAGGTTTAGGTTTATGTTTTAGGTTTAAGTTTTAGGTTTAAGTTTAGGTTTAGGTTTTAGGGTTTAGAGTTGTAGGTTTAGGGTTTAGCATTTTAAGGTTAGGGGTTTTTTTTCATTTTTTTATTTAGGGTTTGAGGTTGGTTTAGGGTTTAGGGTTATAGGTTCTTGGGTTTAGGGTTTAGGGTTTATGGTTTAGGCTTCAGGGTTTAGGGTTTTATGGCTCATGATTTAGAGTTTAGGGTTTTACAGTTTAGGGTTTAAAGTTTATGGTTTAGTGTTTAGGGTTTAGGGTTTTAGGGTTTTAGGGTTTTAAGGTTTAGGGTTTCAGGTTTTTTTTTTAAATTTTTTTTAAAATTAGTTATTGGTTTATTATATTTTTATTTAGTTTAGGTTTAGGTTTATTTATTATTTACTTTAGTTTATTTTTTAGTTTTATTTAGTTTAAGTTTTATTTAATTTTTAGGTTTTTATTTTTAGTTCACTTTAGGTTTAGGTTTATTTTATTTTTTTATTTATTTAGTTTATTTTTTTTAGTTTGGGTTTAGGTTTAGGTTTATGTTTTATTTTTTATTTTGGTTTATTTTAGTTTATTTTTAATTTTAGTTTAGTTTAGGTTTTATTTTAGTTTAGGTTTGTTTAGGTTTAGGTTTTTAGGTTTAGGTTTCATTTAAATTTTATTTAGTTTATTTATTTTTAGTTTTTTTAGTTTAGTTTAGTTTATTTTACTAAGTTTTTAGTTTATTTAGTTTAGGTTTAGGTTTATTTTTATGTTTATTTAGTTTTGTTTAGCTTTAGGGTTTAGGTTTTATTTAGGTTTTGGTTTCTATTTTATTTAGGTTTAGGTTTTATTTAGTTTCTTTATTTTTTAAATTTATTTTTATTTATATTTAGGTTCATGTTTAGGTTTTATTTAATTTATTTTATTTAGTTTTTATTTTATGTTTAGGGTTTAGTTTAGGTTTATTTTATTTTTATTTAGGTTTAGGTTTATTTTTATTTTTAGTTTAGTTTATTTTGGTTTAGGTTTAGGTTTTAGTTTATTTTAGTTTAGGTTTAGGTTTATGTTTATTTAGGTTTATTTAGTTTAGGTTTTTTATTTTTAGGTTTAGGTTTATTTATTTTTATTTTAGTTTATATTTCCATTTTACAAGTTTGGTTTATTTAGTTTACTTATTTAGGTTTATTTTTTGTTTAGGTTAAGGTTTATTTATTTTAGTATAGTTTAGTTTATTTTTATTTTTTGATTTATTAAGTTTTTAGTTCTATTTAGTTTAGGTTTAGGTTTAAATTTATTTAATTATTTAGTTTTTAGTTTATTTAGTTTAGTTTAGGTTTAGGTTTATTTATTTATTTAGGTTTAGGTTTAGGTTTAAGTTTATTTAATTTATTTAGGTTTAGGTCTAGGTTTTATTTAGTTTAGTTTATTTAGTTTTATTTTATTTTGTGTTTAGGGTTTAGGTTTAGGTTTAGGTTTATTTAGGTTAGGTCTAGTTTTGGTTTATTTTTATTTATTTATTTAGTTTATTTTTTATTAGTTTATTTGTTTAGGTTTGTTTTTTATTTAATTTATTTTTTATGTAATTTTATTTTATTTATTTTATTTTAGTTTATGATTTTATTTATTTTAGTTTTTTCTTATTTTTATTTTTAGTTTAGTAGGTTTAGGTTTAGGTTCTTATTATTTTTATTTTATTTTTATTTATTTAGTTTAGTTTATTTTATTTTATTTATTTAGGTTTATTTAGTTTATTTGATGCAAAATATTTAACTTTTAGTGATTTATATAATAGACTAGATACCAAAGAAGGTGAAAGATGTATGTATAAGTTAGCCAACCAAAGAGATAGGAGAAGTAAAGACCTAGTTCAAGTGAGGTGCATTAATGATGAAAATAATAAAGTGCATTTCTTAAAAAAGGATATTGAAAATAGGTGGATGTGGTATTTTGATAAACTTTTCAATGAAGGATCTGAAAGTATGATTGATTTTAGCAACCTTAATACCCTAAACAAAAATAGAGAATTTTATTTTAATCATCATATTAGTAATATGAAGTTAGAGAAGCTTTAAAGAAAATGAAATGTGGAAAATAGTAGGACCCGATGATATTCCAATAAGGTGTAAATGTTTAGGAGATCAAGGAATTTCTTGGCTTACAAATCTTTTTAATATTTTTTTAAAGACTAAACAGATGCAAGATGAGTGGAGAAAGAGTTTATTGGTTCATATATTTAAGAATAAATGTGATGCACAAGAGTATGCAAATTATAGAGGAATTAAATTAATGTGTCATACATTAAAATTATGGGAGAGAGTAATTGAGCATAGGTTACAATGTGATACAAAAGTTTCTCACAATCAGTTTGGTTTCATGCCAGGTAGATTTATTATGGATGCTATACATTTGTTAAGAGGTTTGATGGAGAAGTATAGAGAAAGTAAGGAGGATCTACATATGATATTTATTGATTTAGAGAAAGCTTATAATAAAGTTTCAAGAGATGTTCTTTGGAGATTTCTAGAATAGAAAGGAGTTAATACTGGTTATATTCAAGTCATTAAGGATATGTATACTAGAGCTATCCAAACACAAGGAGGATTGACAAAGTATTTTCCTATTTCAGTTGGATTACATCAAGGATCAGCTTTAAGCCCTTATCTTTTTGCTTTAGTATTGGATGATCTTACTAGGCATTTATAGAGAGATGTACCTTGGTGTATGATTTATGCTGATAAAATTCTTCTTGTTTATAAGACTAGAGAGGGAGTCCAAGATAAACTTGAATTATGGAGGTCAACATTAGAGTATAAATGTTTTCATTTAAGTTGATCAAAAATCGAATATATGGAGTGTAATTTTAGCTGTATAAGTTCTAGTGGTAGTGTTGTGACATTAGGTGAACAAGTCATTAATAAGAGTGAGCGATTCAGATATTGAGGCTCTATTGTTCAAAATGATGGTGAAATAGATGGAGATGTTAGTTGAATTCATGTTGGATGGTTGAAGTGGAGGAATGCATATGGCTTATTGTGTGATAGAAAAGTTCCACTTAAACTTAAGGGAAAATTTTATAAGATGGTGGTAAGACCTGCAATGACTTATGGTGCAGAATGTTGGCCAATAAAAGAGAAGCATAAGATTAAGTTAAGTGTTACAGAAATGAAGATGCACAAGTGGATGAGTGGCTTTACTCTTAGAGATAAACTGTGAAATGATTATGTTCAGGAAAAAGTTGGAGTAGCTCCAGTGGCAGATAAGATTGAGAGAGTCACCTTAGATGGATTGGCCACATAAAGCATCGACCGTTCGATGACCCGATTGGGAGAGTAGATGCATTAGATCTGCCTTATGTTAAGAAAGGTAGAGGTAGACCAAAAAATACTTGGTTAAGATGTATAAAAAATAACCTTAGTATACTTGAATTGAACGAGAATTTGACACATAATAGGACATAATGGAGACAAAGGATTCATGTAGTTGACCCCACTTAGTGGGATAAAGGCTTCTTGTTATTGTTGTTGTAGGTTTATTTAGTTTATTTATTTAGTTTAGGATTTATTTTATTTTAGGTTTAAGTTTTATTTAGTTTTATTTAGATTTAGGTTTAGTTTATTTTTAGGTTTAGGTTTAGTGTTTAGGTTTATTTAGTTTTAGTTTAGGTTTAGGATTAGGTTATTTTAGTTTAGTTTATTTTATTTTGTTTAGGTTTATTTATTTAGTTTAGTTTATTTTATTTATGTAGGTTTAGCTTTATTTAGGTTTAGGTTTAGGTTTCATTTATTTTATTTTAGTTTAGGTTTTTAGTTTAGTTTATTTTTATTTATTTAGTTTAGTTTAGGTTTATTTAGGTTTAAGTTTACTTAGTTTATTTATTTATTTAGTTTATTTTCTATTTATTTAGGGTTTAGGTTTATTTTTATTTTTTAGGTTTAGGTTTAGTTTAGGTTTTATTATTTAATTATTTTATTTAGTTTAGTTTATTTAGTTTATTTTAGATTTTAGGCTTATTTATTTAGGACTAGTTTAGGTTTATATATTTTAAGATTAGGTTTATTTTGATTTAGTTTTGTTTATTTATCCATTTGTTTAGTTTAAGTTTAGGTTTAGGTTTTATTTAGGTTTATTTAGTTTAGGTTTAGGGTTTAAGTTCAGTTTTGTTTAGGGTTTAGGTTTAGGTTTAGGTTTATTTTAATTTTATTTTTTGTTTAGTTTATTTAGTTTAGTATATTATTTAGTTTAGTTTAAGTTTAGGTTTATTTTATTTATTTATTTTATTTAGCTTATTTTTAGGATTTATTTTAGGTTTTAGGTTTTAGGTTTTAGGTTTTGGTTTAGGTTTAGGTTTAGGTTTGTTTAGGTTTTTATTTAGTTTAGGTTTTAGTTTATTTAGTTTAGGTTTAGGTTTAGGTTTACTTATTTAGTTTAGGTTTAGGTTTAGGTTTACGTTCAGGTTTTATGTTTATTTTTTGGTTTATTATATTTACTTTATTTTATTTAGGTTTTAGTTTATTTAGTTTAGTTTAGGTTAAGTTTTTTATTTATTTAGTTTATTTAGGTTTTTATGTTTAGGTTTAGGTTTATTTATTTTTTATTTTATTTTAGTTTTTAGGTTTATTTATTTTAGTTTAGGTTTATTTTTTTAGGTTTATTTTTAGTTTAAGCTTAATTTTTAGGTTTAGAATTATTTAGGTTTAGGTTTAACTTTATTTTATTTTTAGTTTATTTAGTTATTATTTATTTATTTATTTATTTTAGGTTTAGGTTTAGTTTTAAATTTTTAGGTTTATTTATTCACATTTAGGTTATTTTAATTTAGTTTAGGTTTATTTTTGGTTTATTTATTTAATTTATTTTAGTTTAGGTTTAGGTTTAGGTTTTAGGTTTAGGTTTAGGTTTAGGTTCAGGTTTAGGTTTATTTGTTTTAATTTTATTTAATTTAGGTTATTTATTTAGGTTTAGGTTTTGGTTTATTTAGGTTTTTTTTAGTTTAGGTTAAGGATTATTTATTTATTTTATTTTAGTTTAGGTTCAGGTATAGGCTTATTTTATTTAATTTAGGTTTAGGTGTATTTATTTTGTTTAATTTATTTATTTAGTTTAGGCTTAGGTTTAGGATTAGTTCAGGTTTATTTAGGTTTAAGTTTTGGTTTAGGTTTAGGTTTCAATTTATTTTAGTTTATTTAGTTTAGGTTTAGGTCTATGTTTTAATTTAGGTATAGGTTTACATTTAGGTTTAGGTTTAGGTTTAGGTTTAGGTTTAGTTTAAGGTTTAGGTTTAGGTTTAAGTTTTATTTAAGTTTATTTAGTTTAGTTTATTTATTTTTTTAGTTCAAGTTTATTTATTTTAGTTTATTTCTTTTAAGTTTAGGTTTAGGTTTAGGTTCAGGTTTATTTTATTTTATTTATTTATTTAGTTTATTTTAGTTTAATTTAGGTTTACTTAGTTTTAGTTTAATTTAGTTTAGGTTTAGGTTTAATTTATTTTAGGTTTTTAGGTTTAGGTTTATTTATTTAGTTTAGGTTCAAGTTTAGGTTTAGGTTTAGGTTTAGGTTTATTTTTATTTAGTTTATTAAGTTCATTTTAAGTTTAGGTTTATTTAGCTTAATTTAGTTTAATTTATTTTAAGTTTATTTATTTAGTTTGGTTTATTAAGGTTTAGGTTTAAATTTATTTTAGGTTTAAGTTTATTTATTTAATTTTTTAGTTTGGTTTAGTTTAGTTTAAGTTTAGGTTTTATTTTAGTTTAGTTTAGGTTTAGGTTTATTTTTTAGTTTAGGTTTATTTTCATTTAGTGTAGTTTATTTTAGGTTTAGTTTAGGTTTACATTTTTTTTTAGTTTAGTTTAGGTTTATTTTATTTAGGTTTTAGGTTTAGGTTTTGTTTATTTATTTATTTAGTTTAGGTTTATGTTTTGTTAGGTCAGGTTTAGTTTAGGTTTAGGTTTATTTTTAGTTTATTTAGTTTTAGGTTTATTTAGTTTAATTTAGTTTAGTTTTAGGTTTAGGTTTATTTTAATTTAGGTTTAGTTTAGTTTAGGTTTATTTATTTAGTTTAGTTTAGTTTATTTATTTTAGGTTTAGATTTAGGATTAGTTTAGGTTTATTTTAGTTTAGTTTAGTTTAGGTTTTTAGGTTTATTTAGGTTTAGGTTTAGGTTTTCTTTTCTAGTTTAGTTTAGCTTCAGGTTTAGTTTAGGTTTATTTAGTTTATTATGTTTAGGCTTTTTTATTGTTTAAGTTTAGGTATATTTAGGTTTAGGTTTATAGGTTTATTTATTTTAGTTTATTTAGTTTAGTTTATTTATTTTAGTTTATTTATTTAGGTTCAAGTTTAGGCTTATTTTAGGTTTATTTAGCTTTATCTATTTAAGTTTAGGTTTATTTTTGTTTAGTTTAGCTTACTTAATTTTTTTAGGTTTAAGCTTATTTATTTATTTAGGTTTGTTTAATTTAGATTTAGGTTTAGTCTCATGTTTATTTTAGGTTTAGGTTTACTTCAAGTTTAGGTTTATTTAGTTTTGGTTTAGGTTTAGTTTGGTTTAGGTTTATTTATTTATAGGTTTATTTTAGTTTAGTTTAGTTTATTTATTTAGGTTTTGGTTTTGGTTTAGGTTTAGGTTTTAGTTTATTTATGTTTAGGTTTTGGTTTTGGTTTAGCTTTATTTTAATTTATATTTTAGGTTTAGGTTTAAGTTTATTTTAGGTTTAATTTAGTTTAGTTTAGTTTAGTTTAGTTTAGGTTTATTTTATTTAGTTTGGGTTTAGGTTTATTTTATTTATTTTAGTTAAGTTTAATTTAGTTTAGGTTTAGGTTTAGGTTTAGGTTTTAGGTTTATTTAGTTTTATTTAGGTTAATTTAGTTTAGTTAATTTAGTTTATGTTTATTTTAGTTTATTTTATTTAGTTTATCTAGTTTATATTTAGTTTAGGTTTAGGTTAATATAGTTTAGTTTATTTTATTTTATTTATTTTGGTTAGGTTTAGGTTTAGTTTTGGTTTTGGTTATTTAATTTAGTTTATTTAGTTTAGGTTTTATTTAGTTTATTTATTTAATTTAGTTTTATTTTATTTATTTAGTGTAGTTTAGTTTAGTTTATTTAGGTTTACATTTATTTTATTTATTTATTTATAGTTTAGGTTTAAGCTTATTTAGCTTAGGTTTATTTAGGTTTAGGTTTTATTTAATTTAGTTTTATTTAATTTAGGTTTATTTTTAGTTTATGTTTAGGTTTATTTAGTTTAGGTTTATGTTTATTTATTTTAGTTTATTTTATTTTATTTTATTTTACATTTATTAGATTTATTTAGGTTTAGGTTTAGGTTTAGGTTTATTTTTTTATTTTAGTTTAGGTTTTTATATTTAGTTTAGTTTAAGTATATGTTTAAGTTTATTTTTATTTTTATTTTTTTACTTAGTTGACTTATTTTTAGTTTAGGTTTAGATTTAGGTTTAGGTTTAGTTTATTTTACTTATTTAGGTTTAGGTTTATTTAATTTAGGTTTTAGGTTTATGTTAGGTTTATTATATTATATTTTAGTTTAATTTAGTTTAGTTTATTTTTAATTTAGATTTATTTATTTAGTTTAGTTTTGATTTATTTAGTTTATTAATTTATTTTTAGGTTTAGTTTATTTAGTTTAGTTTATTTTATTTTGTTTTAGGTTTAGTTTTATTTAGGTTTATTAAGTTTAGTTTATTTTTGTTTATTTATTTAGTTTATTTTAGTTTATTTAGTTTAGGTTTAGGTTTAAGTTTAGGTTTAGGTTAAGTTTAGTTTAATTTAGGTTTATTAAGTTTAGTTTATTTTATTTACTTTATTTATTTATTTATTTTTATTTTTATTTTATTTTATCTAGTTTAGGCTAATTTATTTTATTTATTTATTTTTTTAGTTTAGGTTTAGGTTTAAGTTTTATTTTATTTAGTTTAATTTACATTTAGGTTTAGGGTTTTATTTTGGTTTTTAGGTTTTGGTTTTTAGGGTTTTAGGGTTTAGTGTAGTTTTAGGGTTTAGATTTATTATTTTTTTATTATTATTTTATTTAGGGTTTAGAGTTTTTTTAGGGTTTACATTTAGGGTCAGGAATAGGGTTTAGGGTTTATTTGGTTTTTAGGGTTTAGTAGGATTTAGGGTTTAGGGTTTTTAAAATTAACTAACAACAGTTTAGTTTATTTAATTTAGTTTTTATTTATTTATTTTAGTTTATTTTATTATTTTATATTGGGATTTATTTTTTTATTTTTATTTTTAATTATTTTATGTTTATTTATTTTAGTTTAGGTTTTAGTTTATTTTTTTAGGTTTAGCTTTACGTTTCTATTTATTTTTTAGTTTAGTTTTATTTTTATTTTATTTTTTTAAGTTTAGATATTTATTTTATTTATTTAGGTTTAGGTTTTAGGTTTTTATTTTAGGTTTATTTTTAGGTTTTATTTTTTAGTTTAGGTTTTATTTTATTTTTATTTTATTTTATTTTATTTATTTGGGGTTTAGGTTCTGTATATTTTAGGTTAAGGTTTAGGTTTTATTTATTTTAGTTTAGTTTTTTTTAGTTTTGGTTTAGGTTTATTTTATTTTGTTTATTTTAGGTTTAGGTATTTTCTAGGGTTTAAGTTTTTTTTTTTTAATTTATTTTTTGGTTTTTTTCTTAATTTTAATTTTTAGGTTTAGGTTTTTATTTAGTTTTTATTTTAATTTATTTTTAGGTTCATTTTATTTTAATTTTATGTTTAGCTTTTATTTTATTTAGGCTTTTTATTTTAAGGATTATTTTATTTTATAGTTTAGTTTAGGTTTTTATTTATTTTATTTTCGTTTTGTTTTTATTTTTTGTTTTACTTTATTTTTAGGTTTAAGTTTATATTTAGATTTAGGTTTAGGTTAAGGTTTTAGTTTAGGTTTTTATTTTATTATTTTTTAATTTAGGTTTATGTTTATTTATTTATTTTACTTTTAGGTTTTATTTAGTTTAGGTTTAGTTTTATGTTTTAGTTTAGGGTTTAAGCTTAGGGTTTGGATTTGTTTTAGGGTTTAGGGTTTAGGGTTAGGGTAGGTTTAGGGTTTAGGGTTTAGGGTTTATAATTAGGGTTTTAGGCTGTGGTTTAGGTTTAGGGTTTAGTTTTTAAGGTTATGGTTTAGGGTTTGCTGGGTCAGTGTGGTAGGGTTAGTTTTAATGTGGGTTTAGTGGTGGTTTTTTTATTTTTATTTTATTAAAACTTAGTAAACCTAAGTTTAAGTTTATTTAGTTTATTTTATTTTTATTTAGGTTTATTTTTATTTTATTTAGTTTAGTTTATTTATTTGGTTTCTAATTTTAGTTTAGTTTTAATTTGAGTTTATTTTCAAGTTTTGGTTTAGGTTTAGTTTTTAGTTTAGTTTTATTTTATTTTATTTTAGGTTTAGGTTTTATTTTTTATTTTAGTGTAGGTTTAGTTTTATTTTATTTTTTAGTTTAGGTTTTAGGTTTTAGTAGGTTTATTTTAGGTTTGTTTTTAGTTTAGTTTAGGTTTATTTTTATTTTATTTTATTGGTTTAAGTTTAGGTTTAGTTTATTTTTTAGTTTGGATTTTTTTATTTTATTTTCTTTAGGTTTAGGTTTAGGTTTATATTTTATTTTATTTTATTTTTAATTTTATTTTGGTTTAAGTTTATTTTATTTATTTTTAGGTTCTATTTTTAGTTTAGTTTAGTTTAACTTTAGGGTTGGTATGGTTAGTTTAGAGAGATTTTAGGTTTGGGGTTTAGGGTTTAGGTTTAGGGTTTATGATAGTTTAGGGTTTTTTGGATTTAGGGTTTAGGATTTTAGCATTTATTTGTGGTTTGTGGGTTTTGTATTTTAGGTTTTAGGTTTAGGGTTTAGGTTTTAGTTTAGGGTTTAGGATTTTTATTTTTCTAACACAAAATAAATTCAAATTGAACATTTCTTCTTTTCGATTTCATCAACCAAGTAACACAAGAAGTTTTCAATGACACAAGAGACAACATAGATAAAAAATGAGCACGCATTAAGCAAATCAAAAATCTTAGATAACTAGAATCATCTCTACTATAAAGACATAGTTCCATAAATAGCAGATTGGATTGGCTGTTCTTCAGTTTCTTTAGTTTTTATCGGACCACCCAAGCCTCTCGAGTAGCGGGATCCACCATCATATCCTTGATCTCTTCCTATGCCACCACCACGGTTGTCTCCTCTGTCGCTCCACCTGCCTCCATAGCCACCACTGCTCTGACCACCACCTCCATATGCACCAACTCCTCCAGATCCCCAAAGACCACGCAAGAATCGCCTCCACCTTCACTAATATAGATCTAGACCAGCCGGTTGATGGTGATGTTCCTATCATCAAGGTTCTGCCCATTCTTAGGGTTTATGTATATGTTTAGGTTCCTTAGGTTTTAAGGTTTAGGTTTATTTTTTAATTTATTTAGTAACTTTATGTTTAGAAATAGGGTTTGGGGTTTAAGGTTTAGGGTTTAGGATTTAGGGTTTATGGTTTAGATTTTAGGGTTTATGGTTTAGGGTTTTATGGTTTATGCTTATGGTTTAGGTTTGTTTGGGTTTGGGTTCAGGTTTGTGTTTAGCTGGTCAGTCTTGTGTTTAATATTTAGGTTAGTTTTAGTTAGTGGATTTTGATTTGGGGTTTAAGGGTTTTTTTTTTAAATTATGAATTGGTAAGTTTATTTAGATTTAGTTCATTTTATCATTTATAATTTTTTTATTTTATCCAGTATTTATATTTTATTTATGTTTACTCCATCTACCTTAATTTAGGCCTTTATCTTAGTTTTAGGTTCCAGCCTGGTCAGGCTTAGTGAGCCTTATCTTTATCTTATCTTTTGTGTCCCGCTCTTGTGCTCAGTGGCCCAGGCTCAGGCTCAGTGGCCTGGCTGGCCCAGGCCCAGGGCCTTGTGGCTCAGTCAGGCCTAGGCCTGGCCCAGGCTCAGGGCAGGCTCAGGGCCCAGGGCCTTGGCTCCAGGATGCCCAGACTCCTTTCTGGCCTTGGCTGGCTCAGTGTCCTGGCTCAGGGCTCATGGCCTGTGAGCCTGAGCCTGGGCCTGGGGCTAGGATCTGTCCCAGGCCTGTGGCTCATGGCTCAGCATGGGGCCTAGAGCCCAGTGTCAGTCTTTCTCACCTTTATCCTTTCATCTTGGCCAGATTCAGGTCAGGCCTCTCAGGGCCTGTCTTAAAAAAACATTTCAGTGGCCTGTGGCTTGCACTTTAGGGCCCAGTTTGTCCATGCCTCTGTGGTTGGCCAGTGGCCCAGTGGCCTAGGGCCTCAGTCAGTGGTGTGGCCCAGGATCTTTTGGTTTATGGCAAGGTGATTTAGGCCTTTAAATTAAGCAAATGATTTATTTTTATTTAAGTGATTTATTAATTTATGATTTGACAGTTTATTTATTTATTTATTTATTTATGTTTATTTATTTATTATTTTATTTTATTTTGGTTTAGGTTTTATTTATTTTATTTTAGGTTTTATTTAGTTTAGTTAGGTTTTTTTAGGTTTAGTTTAGGGGTGTGGTTCGTGGTTTTTTTTTTTTTAGTTTTACTTAGGGTTAGGATTTAGGTTTTTGGTTTGGGGTTTGTGGTTCACCTCTTGAGATTGACTTGGAGTCAACTGACTGAGATCCCATAGAGAAGTCGTAGGTATGCCCGATGAGAAGGTAGAACTTTCCAAATGCTCATCATTCCAAGATGTCATTGAAGTCAACTTACGCAGTGGAAAAGTTCTACCTCCTAGGGTAACACCTTGGGATAAGGGTAAGAAAGTCATTTTTTTGAGTGAGCAGATAGCCCCTCCATAGGATGCTCCACCCATTGATATGCTTATGGAGGACCAAGCCACAGTTGATTACAATGTCCTAGCTCACCTTAGAAAGTTTCAAGCTAAGTTAAGCATATACGACGCCCTTGTCTTATCTAAAGAGATGGGGGAATCTCTAATCAAGGCCTTACTTGATCTAGAGATATGCTTAGCTCAACCGATCTCTATTAAAAAGGAGGCATGCCACTTGAAGGACATCTTAGGAGTTAAATTCAATGATGAAGACTTACCCTAGGGACAACCGACCACAACCGCCTCTTTACATTATATGTTTTGAGTTGAAATTTAATTAGATTACTAGGGCTTATAATCCACCAGCAGAAGGTTATGGGAATGCCTAAGAGGTAAGTATTTATGCTCGTAGCCTAAAGTAAATAGCTACCTAGAATCCTAAATCTAGGGAGCATTAGTATGAGCTAAAGCATGACCTAAATCTAAGCATCGTGGACATATGGGTTTACCTCCACAAGAGAGAATAAATTGTCCAACTTCTGGACTTATAACTACTTGGAGTGGCAGTCAGCTAACTCTTCCTATGATTTTAAAACCATGTAGTCTGATCTTATGAATTGTAAGATAGCTAGGGTAGTAATTGAATTAGAAAGAGACTAAAGTCCTAAACACACTTCCTAAGAGACTAGAGCATGAGTAGAATGAGCATATGACTTAATCTATTGATGAAAAATCTTTTCAAATTTTATTTCATTTTAGACACATCATTTTGATAGAGGATTTAAGATTTATTATGCCTAAATGCATGATTAAATAGGTTATGGGTAAAATCAACTAGATGAAGGTGTTCCCCACCACAAGGGATGCCCTCACAAGTCAAGCATTCCTTTATCGTGCAAGGATGGAGATCATTCATGTTCAAGGGAGAAAGAATATGCATGCATGATGTAAAACATATAACCATACAGCTAAGGAGTTTCTAAATCTTTTAATTATCTTATTTATGTCTTAGGCTTTATGATGAGGTTATTAGTTGTTTAAAATTTAATTATGAGTGATTAGTTGGGTAGAAGATTTATTTTTATCCTAAGAGCCTAATCGTATCCAAGCCACACATTAAAGCATCAATCATTTAAGACACTATAAAAAGCATGTCATCCTAATGCACAATGTAAACATAACATCAAACAATTATATAAACTATCATAAAAGAATAAAAGTCTGATGGTCTACACTGCATAACCCAAGAGAGAAAATATGGGTAAGCTCTACCCTTATACAACCTAGAATATGAAAGAATAATTATAATTATATTAAATGCTATGGGGGTCTTCTTTCATCATATCTCAATTTTTCTCTTTAATTTGGATGGTGCTTGCTTTAAAGGCATCACAGGCACCCTAGATAAAGCCTAATCTCCTATAGCACTAATCCTAATTCCTATTGCAAAAATTACATTTATGTGAGAAAAGTAAATCTAACTACACCTGCAAAATAGAGGTTAGCTAATATACATATAATCCCAAGCAGTTGTATTTATAGTTTAAACTTTGCACATTACACATGGGTAACTAAGCCCACCTATCCTAACTTGGATTATGCTTAAAGATTTAAGCAACCTGCAAAAAGGGAATTCACATTTTTTTTAAGCATCCCTTAAGCATAATCCCTTACAAAAAATAAGATTAGGCTAATATTGTCCTGTCATCTAGTCGACGAAGCATACACCCTAACATCCAATCTAAAATAATACATCATAAAACAAAACATACATCACATCATACACCATCCTAACTTAGAGCTAGAAGTGGTGACTTAATTCTAATGTGTGTATTAGGATTGTGTGGTAAGCCTTGGTAGGCATTAGTGTTGTATTTTCTAAGTGTAGAAGGATTCAATTTAACATGAAAGGTTGATTTCACTTGAAGTAGTTTTAACCGATTTTAAAATTTTAATGTGTTTTCTTTTGTTTCATTTGATTACACTTAGCAACTAATTTTTTATAAAGAGAGAAAAAGGATTTCCTCTTTCATCCCTACCTTAAGTCACTTTCTAAAGTATATTAATTTTGATTTAGTTCTCTTTAGTGAATGGATTATTAAATGATTTAATTAATCCTAAGTTTAGGTTAACTTTAAATAATCCTATTCAAAATGAAAGGCATCTTAAGATTAATTTAATTGAATTAATACCACATGACATATATTAAATCATTCCTTTTCATCACATGTAACATATGATTTAATCCTAAGTGTATCTATACATGCAACATATTTTAGCACACTTAAATGATGAATGTGTATGTTTATAATTTATATTTTATTTGATTGAATTATTTAAACATATTAATTTAAAACTTTATCCAAATTCTTATACAAAAGGACATAAGAATGAAATTAAATAGGCATGTGTTGTTAAATCGGAACTAAGGTAATCAAATGACCTTTTTGGAGCTAGCTAAAGCCTCATATTCTCGAGATGTCTAGACTATATACCCATTTGCATTCAAATATATGTAAATTCATCTAAATGAACATAGAAAGTAAGCTCCAAATCATATGGCTAATCAATTCAACCACTTAGTCAATTATGAATGCATGCAATTAAAATGGATTTTCATTCACTAATCAATACATATATACATGTGCAAGGATATAGAAAGTATGTGTTGTTAAACCAGAAGTGAGGTAATCAAATGACCTCCTTGGGGCTAACTAAAGATATTTCTGGATGTCTAGACTATATACTTGCTTTTCTTGGACACACATGGATGTATACATAAATGAGGGAAAGAAAAGATTGTATATTTTGTTTGATTTAATCACTTATATATATGAATTAAAGCTCTATCCAAATTCTAATGTTTAAATACATAAGAATGAAACCAAATGGGTATGTGTTATTAAACTTGGGAAGTGTAATCAAATGACCTCCTTGGGGCTAGCTAAATCCTCATGTGGATGTCAGACTATATACTCATTACCATTCAATCTTATATAAATCAACACATGAATAGAGGAAAGAGAACTCAACATTCATACACTTATGCTATAAGCACATGCATTTCCTATGTATTCATAACTAACATCATTATTATTCATTTATAAGCTTTTGAAAAATACATTTGGATTTAATAGTGATAATAGCCACAAATATATTAAAAGATGGATTTTATTTTACTTGATTTTGAAAAGATGGATGCATGAATTCAAATGACATACCAAATTTAACATGATTGGAAAGAGGACTATCAAATATAAGCATGATTCATGCAACCAAACTAGTTCTTAAGGACAATCAAATCAAATAAGATTATTTAAAGTAAACCAAAGCTTCTATTAATTAAGTTTTGGATTTGATTTGATTTAAAGAGGAGAAGAGAAATCATCACTTGTTGTTTTAAACCCATTCCCACATTAGTGATTTGATTTAATTTAATGAAATGTAATTAAGTTGATTTTATGGGTTAATTAAGTTGAACCCTTAATTAGATGAATTAATTACCCTTACCTATGTCACCTTAAAGTAATTAACTAAATAATTATGAGCCAACATGATATGCACAAAAAATAAATTTGCAATGATCCTAGGAAATAAAAGGGGCCTAATGCAATTGGCTCATGACTAATAGTTAATTTGATTAAGGGACTTAAATTAATTATTCTTATGGTTTTCCCACACATGGACTAACCATAATTTCATTAAACACCTTTTGGTTATTAAATACTTAAAGATCTACACCATGATTTAATTAATTAAGGTCTTATGTGATTATGATTTCAATTTGGTTTAGTGATTTAATTAAATCATTAAATCTTAATTTCATATTTATAAAAGGGTGAAATGAACTTAGTGAAAGGGGTCCCAACCTTATTTCTTAGTTCACTTACTATTGAACAATGATTAATAAACTTAATTAACCAATTTATTACATACATGGGATTAATTAATCATTAATTAACTTAAAAGAGTAGTTAAGGTTTAATTAGTCAATATTCCTAATTAAATGAGAAATAAATCCCAAGAAAATCATGGCAGGTAGAGGTCATCCCGTTAAATTAACCCACAAATTTTGGGATTAATTGCTCAAGTAATTAAAGAGTAATTAAGCTAATAAATTTTGTAATTAAACTTTAATTACTATTCAAAATTATTTAAGATCATTTTTAATTAATTCTCCTTTGAAATACCTTTAAAATGAGTATTTATTTGCATTTTTCTTATTTCTCTATGGATTTTTATGATTTTTATAAGTTTTAGCCATTAAAATAATTAATTAAGCCAATTAAAGCCTAATTAAATACCATGGCGCACACGCATGCACTTTCCACATGGCATCATCAGATTGGCTACTTAAAATTTATCCGACTTAACGCCTACATAGCATCGACAGAAGTGCTTTGTTGTCCACCGTCCGATCTAAGATCAGATGACTACGATTAATCCCATAGCTTAATAAGATTAAGTCAAATTGATCTAGTGGATCTAATCACAATCGTCTATTCTGATCACATGGAATGCATGGTGTGTGATCTAACATCATGCGAATGATGGAGAATGAAGTCTGTCCACCATTGCTCGCTTGATCCAAGCTTTCCTAAGCTTGGATCAACTCCAAAAGGATCCCACACCTTCATGACATCGATCAGAGGGGATCCAACGATCATGATCACACGAGATGCAAGTTCTCTTCAAAAAACTCCAACCCATTTTTGACTAAGGATCAATTTTGGAAGCATACCTCATTGGAGCTCTCAAGAGCTTAAATGATTAAGCTTCATCTAGTGGAGACAAGCCCCTGAGAAGTAATTGGATCAACCTCAATGTTCGCTCTAAAGGCCAATGATGATTTTGGTGCTTAGCTTTTATTGAAATTCACTGCTCGTGAAGCTTGGTAGATGATTTGTTCTTGCTCAACGAGGCCTAGGGAAGGTGCATGCTAAATTAATTTGAGTTTGATGGAGAAATGGGAGAGTTAGGTCAGAAATGGGAGTGTCCTATTTCAAGATCGACAGGAATGGCATTTTCTGATTGAGGAATGGATCTAGCGGCTCGTCTTAAGTAGTTAGGGCTCTGAGAAATGATTTTTGTGTATGTGTTTGAGTGGAAACGAGGGGTGTATATCCCCCTTCATCTTGATCGATGGTGGGATTGGATTTGGCTTCTAGTGGTCACCATCTCACCTGAGTGGGTGTGGGAGGAGGTGAGTTAGCTCAGCTTGGTTGGTTGAAGGTGTGGAGGTGGGTGGCAAGGCGAAATCATGGGTGTCCTATGGGTTTCAAATGCTCCAATGGGGAGCGTGAGGTGATTTAACCTCCCATGGGTCATGACTGACCCAACCACCCCTTGGGTCAAGTTGGGCAATGTCCTAGGTGCTTAGGTGGACCATTAGGAGTGCACCAAGTGGCCAAGGAAAGGAAATGACCACTTACATGGGTGATTTGTCTCACATGATGACCCTTAACCTAAGAGTAGAATGATCATTTAGCATTGGATTTGATTTGGGCAAATTTGAAATGAGCTAAAAGTGGGTTAGCCCAAATTTCAAGTCAATTGGAGTTGATTTGGTTAGGCTTGGTTCAATTTGACTCATTTAGGTTAAATTGGGTTAGCTTGGCTCAAGTAGACCAATTGGTCAAATTGGGTCAAACTAAGGGTTGGGTCAAGTTCATATGATCATTTGGGATGTTATGGTTAAATTGGTTTGGTTTAGTTTGGCTAAGATTTTATTTTGCTCATTTGAATTCATTTGGGTCAAATGGGTTGTTGACCAATTTGACTAAATTTGCCAAATTGTCTTTGGTTGAGTGGTTTGGGTTTAGACCAATTGAAGATGATTGTTGGCTTTGGTTTCAATTAATTTGGATTTGGTTTGATTTAGGCCAACTTGAACCTTTAGGTCAATTTGGGCTAAGTAGGTAAATTGGATTCAATTGGGTCTAATCATGGCTTTGGTCAAGTTCAACAATCAATTTGGAATGAACTTGAACCATTGGTTGTAATCAATTTGGTTTATATTTTTTGATTTGACCCAATTTGGTCTTTTAGGTCAATTTGGGTCAACTTGGTCAAGAGGGAATTGGGTTTGGTTTGACTCAATCAAGGTTAAGTCATATTCAAATATTGATTTTGATTTGGTATGAATCATTGATTTCAAAGGATTTGGCTTATTGTAATTTGGCTAGTTTGGGTACATATGGGTGGGATTGACTGGTTTGATCCAATTTTTGACAATTGATCAACCTAGGTTATCAACAATCATGATGGGATTTTGATGCTTAGTTCAATCCAATTTGGGCAAGATTAAAACTTGGCTCAAATAGGTCAAATTGGCCACTATGGGTCAAGTGGACCAATTGGGTTTAGTTGGTTTTATTTTATTTAGTTGAGTTTATATATGGATTTGGGATTGATATATAAATTCAAATTTGGGTTCAAATGGGTTTTGGTTCATTTGAACATTTCAAGTCAAAAGGTTAAGTTGGGTTTGACTTTGATTTTGGTTTGGCTTGATGATTGTAGATTTATATTTATGAATATGATTGAAGGTATGATTGATTCATGAGAAAATTAATTGAATTTGTGTTTTGGAATGAACGAATTTGGCTAAGTCCATGGAGTAGGTTCATGTGGCTTATATTTTGATTTTGATTTGGTTTGATATACTTTTGATGATTTAAACGTATATTTCATTTAAATTTGTGAGGATGATTGAAAATATGATTGATTTGTGAGAAAATAAATTGTGTTTGACTTTATTTGGAGTAAGATTTGGCTAAATACATGTGATACGTCATATGAATTAAGAAGGGTTTTGATTTAATTTGATTTGGTTTTGATTAGTTTTGATCATTTGAGTGTAAATTTAATTTATATTTAAGGAAGATGATTGAAGATACAAATTTATTATATGAAAATCAATTAATTTTGGATTGATTTTTTATTAATATTTGGCTAAGTCCATGGGATAGGTCATATGGCTTAGGAAGGGTTTCAAGTTTGGATTTGATCATGGGCTTCAATCATTTGGTTTTGGAATTTGGGTTTGGATTTGGATTTGAATTTGATGTTTGAATTGAACTTGAGGTATGGTTTGAGAAGGTGAACTAGGATTAGATTTTGTTATAGGGGTGGATTATCCTAATCCCTAGGCATAACCTAATCTTATGATTAACCCTTCTAAGTCTTTAGGCTTAGGTTAAGTGTTTACCTAATTTTTAGAAGTGTCTTATAACTGGGAAGTCTTAGTGTCTAGAAGACTCTAAGTCTAAGATAGGAAGATTGAATCGACTCCAAAAGTGAGGACAAAAGCCTTAGGCTCCAAGTTGCCTTGGAGATAGATGATTTGAAGATCAAAGTAAAGTTTCACATTATAGTTTGATACATCTTTCAACACTTTTCCTGGGAGATAATGGATACATGAGAACAACATAGTTCCATCCTCTCTACACCAGTGTATGAAGTTTGTGAGAGGTGGGATCATCTACTATGTCAAAGGACATCTCAAGCCATTTATTGCTCATGAGGTTATATGAGGATTATACTACCTCCCTCAAAATCAAGAAGTCTATTCTCATGAACTTGGCCAAAGTTTAAACATTAAAAAAATAAAAAGAAAAAGAAAAATAAGAAAAAGGAGGAAATGAAAAGAAAAAAAAGGGAAAATGAAAAAGAAAATAAAAGGGGGCAGAAATAGACTTGGAGGAGGAAGTGGATCATGACATTAGATTCCACCCACAATTTGCTACTCCATTCAAACATAAGGGAGATGACTTGCACCACCAGTGAGAGGAAAAGGCTAGTTTAGAAGTCTAGGAGGAAAACCTCTTATTGGCCACCCAATAGAAGATATCCCTACCGTGAGTACACCTCTATCCATATAGACTTAGAATCTAGTTCATAGGATGAATCTTATATGGTTGCACACTAGCTCTTCTCGAGTAAATTCTCTTGGAGGTGACACTTGAGAGAAGATGAAGCTGCTCCAAAGCAAAGCATAAGTTTATCCAAGTATATATGTGAAATAGTTAGGCATCGCTTGGGAACCTTAGCTCTAACACTTTTCCCTAAAAAGAGGGTTTGGCAAGAAGAAAGTCATCCATAGGTGTGAAGACTCAAAGTTTCTTTCTAGGAACATCATCCTCGAGTCAAGAAGTTGATGTAGAAATTGAGGATGATTTATATAAAGATTTAATAGAATTACCTTTTGATTGGTACTTGCCTTGTGTTCATAATTTAGCAAAGAAAGGGTTAATCCCACATACTTGGTTAAAGCATAGGTTAGACTACTTTGAAAGAATATGGAAGAACAAATGCAAAAGCTCTCAATCAAGACTGACTAGGATTTGACAGTATGTAGTTGATGATGACCATTACGCTAGTCATCACCAATCATTTGGAATCACATTAAATCATGTGAGGAGATGTGCTTAGAGACTTTAGATGATCTAGATGATTTTGAAGTTAAAGATGCACCATTAGAGTTTGAAGAAGAGATCAAGTCAACCATCGACGAGCTCAAGGAAATCAATTTAGGAACTGAAGAAGATCCATGCCCGACATACAACAATTCTTTGTTGAATGAAATTGAAATCAATGACTTAGTTAGGATATTGATTGAGTTTAAGGACTACTTTGCATTGAGTTATGAAGAGATGCCTGGATTGGCTCAATGGGTCCATAAACTAGTAATAGAGCCTTAACCCTATCAAATAAGCTCCTAGATTCATGCAATTGAGCAATAGGTCATTTCAAGTCAAGAAGTGATTGATAGGCTTCATCCGAGAAGTAAAATACCCTACCAGGTTAGCTAGGGTCTTCCTAGTTAAGAAAAAGAATGGACAAATTTACATATGTGTCAATTTTAGGGATATAAATAAGGCATGTCTAAAAGATGAATTTCCATGACCAATCTCAGAGCTTATGGTGGAGATTTTCTCATCTTATGCAGTCTTCTCTTTTATGGATGGCTCATCTAGATAACCAAGTAAAGATGGCTAAGATGAAAGAAACACAACTTTTAGAACCCGATCGAATCTATTGCTATAAGGTCATGCCTTTTGTCTTAAAAATGTTGCTATTCCATGTAACTTGATTCATGAACTTTTTCATCATCAGTCGATGTCAATGATCTCGTGGTCAAAAGTAGAGAAAAGGAAGACCATCTTTTTTACTTGAGAATAGTTTTCAAATAGTTAAGATAATTTAACTTCAAATAAACCCTCTAAAGTGTGCATTTGGATTAGCTTCAGGGAAACTCCTTGGGTTTGTTGTCTGACACAAGGGAATTGAAATTGATCCAGAGAAGATCAAGGTGACATTAGAAATGTCACCCCCTAAAAGTTTAACTCAACTTAGATAATTCCCAAGGTAGTTGGCATATCTAAGATGCTTTATATCTAACCTATCAAAGAATCACCATTCTGCACTTATCAAAAGGATGCCAAGTTCGGATGATAAGTGTGAGAAGACATTATTACATGATTACAGTTCTAGTAGCCTATCCGTGCAAGATGCTCATACTTTACACTACTACATTAGATGACTCCCTTGGTGCTTTGTTAGCCCAAGCCAATAATGAAGGGAAGGAAAATGCACCCTACTACCTCAGTAGTCATCTAATCCCTGCTGAGGCTAATATCCACCCATTGTGAAGCATTGACTTTCTTTAATCTTTGCATCCCAAAATTTACAGCATTACATGCTTCCTTATAAGATGAACTTAATCTCTAGGATCAATCTACTATAATATCTCATGACATGGACGATGCTATCCGGATGATTGGCATAACGATCCATGATCCTCTCACAGTTTAACGTTACCTTCATACCCCTCTGTGTGGTGAAAGAATAAGCACTAGCAGATTTCTCAGTGGCACACCTTCTTGTTAACTCTTCTCTTAGTGATGATCTCCCCGATGAACAAATCATGAACTTAGAAGAAACTACAATTCACCATTGGGAGATGTACTTTCATGGTGTGACTTTCTCTCAAAAAGGAGAAGAACCATAATCTACTATTCTAGGAAAGGTAGGGGTATGAATAATTCTCTTAACTCTTGACCGTGATGTGATGAGATTCTCATATCATCTTTCCAATCCTTGCACCAATAATGAAGCCAAATATGAGGCTCTAATTGCCAGTCTAGAATTATACATTCCTCTAAGCATCCAGAACATCAACATCTTTAGGGATTCTTAGCTAGTTATCAACCAAATCACTGGGTCCTATAATGTTAAAAAGCTCAAGCTCCATCACTATCACATGTACACTATAGAGTTGTTAGCCCAAATCCCAAAGGTTACCATTTATATGATTTCTCAATAAGAGAATGTCATAGCGTATGCTTTATCCAAGCTTGCCAAGGTGTTGGCATCTCTGGAGGATGAGTCCATTTCAATAAAGGTCCAAAATTGATAAGTCTTTTTCCCTTATTGATATTGAATTCTCAAAAAGTCTCTCTTGGGGAGGTTGCCATTGCTAAGAAGGAGGAGGAGTTAGAGGCAACCATTCATGATTACCTAAATAAAGAAACCTCAAGTGAAGTCCCAAGCCTATCGATGAAGTGAGAGTGCTTTCCTATGCTCTTGTGGATGGTGTCATCATGGTTGTTGTTAGATAAGCTATAAGACAAGATTGAAGTACACTGAGGGATTATGTGGAGCCAATCTAAAGATGAAAGCAAAGATCAGAGACTAGGATACTACTAGCCATCGATGATCAAAGATTGCATGGATCTGGCGATGCCACCAATGTCAAATACATGGTGTGGTCCTACACCAACAACCCAAAATTTTAACATTTATGGATTACGAGTGTTGGGGTACCAACATAGTGGGTCCAGTGATCCTCCTTCAAAGAATCATTGTCTCATCTACTAATTACTTTTAAATGGGTGAAGATGATTTCACTTAGAGGTCACTTAGCATGTGCTCCAATTTTTAAGAACCATATTGTAGAGGTTTGGAGTGCCTCACAAATTATATCTCATATAAAGGATTCATAATGAGATCATAGCTTTTCCTGAGACACCATGAAAAGATATTCTACCATCAACTACCAAAAATGGTTTCAGAAGTTCACCTCATCCAAATACTAAAGAAGACACCTAAAAAATAATAAGAGATAATGGCATAGAAGAGCTTATGGGCCTACCACACACATATAGAACTTTAACCTCTACTCCATTCTCTAAATGGGACTAAAACCATTCTATCATTAAGTTCAACTCCCATCAAGGATAATGAGTAAAGATCGTGAAAGCAATGCCAAGTTAAGGTTATAAGAGACTTGAAGTCAAGAAAATTACATGCCAAAAAACCTTGAATTTACAAAGCTAAAATTATTGTGTTTGTTCATCCTAAAGCTTTTCAAGTAGGAGAGCTTATTTTAGTTCTAAGGAGACCGATTATTGCTCACATATCTTTTATCTCGGGCAACTCTGAGTTAAGATAACGCCCCTAGCGACACTCACACAATAGTTGCTCTAGGTCGAGCTAACGTGCTACCCTACTAGTGTGTCACCTTAGTAGTCTTCTTGCTTTGGAGGATGTAAGTCTGCTGTGCTTTCCTTTCTTACATGGCCAATGCATAATATAATATACTAAAACATTTCAAAACATCTTATAACATCAAAAAACATATCACTACATGATAAAATATATGATGCTATATTATAAAATAATATATAATATTATAATATTATTTAGTGCTAGGTTTTAGGGTATTCAAATCTCTAATAGTCAAGGGAAAGTCTCTTGAAGACATTTTCTTTACCATAACTATGTTAGATTAGGTCATTCTTATCTACTAATGACATCTCTATTCAAGATTTAGGGTTTAGGGTTAGTTTGGGATTTAGGTTTAGGGTTTAGGGTTTGGTTTAGGTTTAGGTTTTAGGTTTAGGTAGGGGGTTTTAGGTTTAGGTTAGGGTTGAGTTTAACATTTGGGGTTTAGGATTTTTAGGTTTAGCATTTTTGTAGTTTAGGTTTTAGGTTTAGGGTTTAAGTTTTAGTTTAGGGTTTAAGGTTTTTTTTTAACAGAGAACAAATTCAAATTCAACATTTCTTCTTTTTGATTTCATCAACCAAGTAGCACCCCAGGATTTTGAAGTCAAAAGCGATGACATAGATCAAAGATAAGCACCGATAGAGCAAAATAAAATCCCTAAATAAGTAGAATTATCTCTATTCTAAAGACATAGTTCCATAAACAGCAGATCAGATAAGCCATTCTTCAGTTTCTCTAGTTATAACCACCCCTCTCAGTAGGTCCACCCTCATATCTCTGATCTCTCCCTCTACCACCACCATGGTTGTAACCTCCATCGCTCCTCCCACCTTCATAACCACCACTGCTCAAACACCACCTCCATATCCACCAACACCTCTAGATCCCCCACCACCACTATGATAAGCCTCTACCTTCACCTCCATCATAAATCTAGTTGAGAGATGCTCTTACCATCAAGCTCATTCTTATAATTTGGGTTAGTTTTTTTATGGTTTAGGGTTTAGTTTGGGGTTTGGGGACTGGTTTTAGGGGTTTAGGATTTAGGGATGGTTTGGGTGTTTAGAGTTTAGGGTTTAGTGGGTAGGGTTTAGGTAGTTAGGGTTTAGGGTTTATTTTAGGGTTTAGGGTAGTGGTAGGGTTTAGTTTAGGATTTAGGATGTAGTTTGAGTTTAGGATTTAGGATTTAGGGTTTTTAATTTAAATTAAAACCATGTTTATTTATTTAGTTTAATTAATTATTTATTTATTTGAGTTTATTTTTTTTATTTTTATTTTTTTTTCAATTTAGTTTATTTATTTGATGTTTATTTATTTTAGTTTAGTGTAATTGTATTTTTAATTTATTTTAGGTTTAGGTTTATTTTTTTAGGTTTAGTTTAAGTTTAAATTTATTTTTTATTTTAGGTTTAGGTTTATTTTTGTTTAATTTATTTAGTTTAGGTTTAGGTTTAGGTTTAAGTTTATCCAAGTTTATTTAGGTTTATTTATTTAGTTTAGGTTTATTTTATTTGTTTTACTTTGTTTTTTTATTTTAGGTTTTATTTAGTTTAGGGTTTAGGTTTAATTTTATTTATTTTTATTTTATTTTTAGGTTTATTTCTTTTAGATTAGGTTTTTTTAGTTTTATTATATTTTATTTTAGGTTTATTTTATTTTATGTTTTATTTATTTATGTTTTTTTTATTCTTAGGTTTATTTTATTTTTTAGTTTAATTTCTTTATTTATTTTATTTTAGTTTATTTTATTTTATTTTATTTTATTTTAGGTTTAGGTTTAGTTTGGGTTTTTATTTTTTATTTTAATATTTATAGATTATTTATTTCTTTATTATTTTAGTTATTTTGATTTAGTTTTAAGTTTTAGGTTTAGGGTTTAGGGTTTAGGTTTAGGTTTATATTTGTTTAGGTTTGTGGATTTTTTTTAGTAAGGTTTAGTGGTTTAGTTTTAGTTGGTTTATAGGGATTTAGGTTATAAGGTAGGCAACCCAATTGGGGATAGTTTAAGCCAGGTTACCTAGGGTAGTTTGGAGTTTAGTGTATAGTTTAAGATTTAGAGTTTAAAGGTTAGTGAGTCAGGATCAGTGGTAGAGAGTGGGTGGCTCAGTTTATTGGTGTTTGTTTTTAAATAGGTAGGTTTTATCTTAAATCAACCAAACCCAGTTTAGTTTATTATTATATTTATTTATTTTATTTATTTATTTTATTTTATTATTATTTATTTTTTATTTTTTTAGTTTTTATTTTGGAGTTTTTTATTTATTTAGTTTTAGGTTTATTAGGTTTTTTATTTAGTTTTTTTTGTTTATGTTTAGGTTTTATTTTTATTTATTATTTGGGTTTTAGTTTATTTAGTTTAGTTTAGTTTTATTTAGTTTTTTTTTATGTTTAGTTTTATTTTATTTTATTTATTTTAAGTTTATGATTAGTTTTAGGTTAATTTATTTTAGTTTGGGGTTTATGGTTGATTTAGCTTTTTAGAGTTTAGTTTAGGGTTTTGGTTTTAGTTTGTTGGTTTTATTTTGGGTTTTTGGGTTAATTTTAGGTTTAGTTTAGTTTTTGTTTATAGTTTGGGTTTAGTTATTTTAGGGTTTTAGGGTTTGTGGTTAGGTTTAGGGTTTTTTAGGTTTAGGATTATATTAAGAACCAAGATAGAGACAGGATACTACTAGCCATCAAGATCAAAGGTTTCATGGATTTATATACCATGTCAAA
The DNA here is from genome assembly GCA_021442155.1 of Cymbidium sinense. Classification (NCBI taxonomy): domain Eukaryota; kingdom Viridiplantae; phylum Streptophyta; class Magnoliopsida; order Asparagales; family Orchidaceae; genus Cymbidium; species Cymbidium sinense. The sequence goes on from CM038214.1 coordinate 251,904,553, forward strand.
TACATGGTGTGGTCCTACACCAACCACAACATTCTACATCCTACACCTCATGGCAGAGTGTTTAACATAGTCCGATTGATCCTTTTCTTCCAAGGGTCATTCATCTTATTTACTTTACTTTTCAAAAGGTGAAGGCTTTAGGGTCACAAAGATATGCCTAGTTTTTTAGAACCATATCGTATATAGGTTCAGAGTGCCTTCATGAATTATATCTGATAATGATAATGCATTCAAGAGCATCAAGATCAATAACTTTTCTCAGAGACATAACATAGATTGGAGATATTCTACAATCAAGTACCAGAGGAGAAATGGCTTAGTAGAAGCATTCAATAAAACTCTCATCCAAATACTAAAGAAGACGCTCGATAATAATAAGTGATAGTGTCATGAGCAGCTGGTTGAAGTCTTGTGGGATTACTGCACCACATATAGAGCTCCAACTCAGTCTACTCCTTTCTCTTTAGTGTGTGAGTCTGAAGATGTTCTACCATTAGAAGTCCAACTCCCATCACTAAGGATAGTTGTGGGTAGCAAGATCATAATAGAGCAGAATGCCAAGTTGTGATTCAAAGAGCTTGAATGTTTGGAGGAGATACTCTGGGCAACTGAGAGAAATGCCTGGTACTCACCCAGCTAGGTCGTCATGCTACCTCAAGTGTGTCATCCTAGTGATCTTCTTGCTTTGGAGGATGTAACTCTGCTAGCATTCCTTCTTAACTTGGCCACTACACACCAATGAGCACTTGATTAGTTTGGTAGGGCTTACTACATGGCCAATAAGCTACCTCATGTTGACTTTGTTTAAGAGGATGTGAGTCTGCTATGCTTTCTTCTTGGATCGATCTGTGCATCAACTAAGTCAAGTATATTTGAGGTTTAGGATAAGTCTCTAGTGGGTCCTTCCCTCAGCTCCCACCCAGTCATTTAAGTCTCTTAGGTTATAGCATATGTCCATAATGATAATCTATCCTTTGATCAGTTCCGCTTAGAAAATTGTAAGCCTACATACTTTCTTTCTAGGTTGATTGTTCACACTAAAAGCACTTTAGGTTGGTTCTTATTTTGAAAATCACCCACTGTCTTTACACCTTGGTTGGTTCTAACCTAGGATACACCACTCATGGTAGATATAAGCCTATGCTTTCTCCTTAAGTTGCCACCATACACTTATAGGCCTTCTTTCCAAGGGTTAGATAACTAGCGCCTCGGCACTTTATTTGGATCACATCCTTTGCGACTCAATTTAGACACTATTTGAGTTACTATTGGATTGGACTATTCCCTTTTATAATAACCACCCTTGTGGTTGGAGAATCGGTCTTGTGGATGTGTAGATTTTTCCTTGGTCCAGTCAGATAGGTCAGTCAATATAGCCCCTTCTTTGGTCCCTCAGACACCAATAGGGTCCACAAAACATATAAACAAAATATATATTCACTTGTGGATTAGAGGACACTTGGTACCTTTTCTCAAGCGGTATCTTATCTTTAGGTGTCGAAACTCCATAGAACGCCTACTACTCTTGAGTTGATATAAGTCCCCGATTCACTCAATAGTAAGTCGTTCGATTGTGCTACTAACAGTCACCCTGGTTGTTCTCTACTTTAGAAAATGTAAGTGCTTGCCTTCTTCCTAGCAGTATTGCACACCAAAAGGCAACCCTTAGGTTAGCTTTACCCCACCGAGACTATCTCTTTGGATTTGTAAATCAGATAGGACAAGTCCGATAAAGCCCCTTCTTAGTGGGTCATACACCACATGGTCCATAAATTAAATCTATCAAATTTGATGGGACATCCCCAATTGATGCCTTAATTCAAAATCAAACAAACCAAATAAACCATATCAATCGCATGAAATTAAGATAAAATTAATCACTATTGAGTTCACATAAGTCCTATTCACGTCTAGTCGGTTGATTTATTATGCATCCAACAAGTCATGGTTGTTCCTTACTTTGGAAGATGTACACCTTCTTCTTAGCATAGCCATTGCACATCAAAGGCAACCCCATATTGGCTAGCTCTGCCCCACGTACCATAAACTATCCCTTTGAATTTGTTGGTAGGTCAAGGTTGATATAGCCCTTCTTGGTGTGTCCATTACACATGGGGATCCATACATTGCTGACAAATTAAACTCAATCTAATTTTCCCTAGTGGAGTTAAATCTCACCCATCTCCCTAGTGGATCCCCAAATCATATAGAAATAAGTCAGGCAAATAAATCAAATTCAAAACCAACCTCCCTAGTGGAGCCAAATTAAACTAACTCCCCCAGTAGAGTCTAAATCAAAGAAATCTAACCAAACTCTTATCCCTAGTGGATACTTCCACAAACATGTCTATGAAATCAAACTTAAATCCCAATCCCCAGCGGATAGCCCAAACCTGCTTTTCTTGTGGAAGGTTCATATACCCACCTCACTGAGCCCATCTAAATATACCTCCACCAAAATTAAAGTTGAGATCTTAATCTCCGGTATAGATTCTTATCCCCAAATCTTTATTCCATAAATCATATAGTCAAATTAAATTCAAACTTATCCTAGTTTTCTTCTCTCACAACCTCTCATGTCGATGCATGATCCCTAATAGATCTCCCTCCATGTCTTTGACATGAAACTCTCATCAAATATTATGTCTTCTCTTATGCACACCTTTAATACAACTAAAAGCTTGTATTCATTCAAATTACATCATCTTAACATTGTAATCAACATTTTATGATTTATGATGGTGCAAGCTCAAACTAACTATACAATATCATGCTAATCATATAATAGTTAATTATATTATATTATATAATATATGATGTTATATTATAATTTGCTATAATATAATATATTATCTAACATTACACCTCAATAGAATCACATAAAAAGAACAAATAACAAAAAAATTTTCAATATATGACTAATGTTCATTTTGGAAGTAAAATTGTTATTTTTCTTTTAGAAATGCTACAAAATAGCATATTTTTGGTATTACTTCTTGGTGTGTGCCATGAATTTGGCCAATTTCTTCCATCTCAACCTTCAAATTAATATTTTTGTGAGTTTTGACCCAATGTATTATAACAAAAGCACATAAAAATGTACAATATATTTAATAACCACAACATCATATATAAAATAATATATATATATATATAAATATATGTATATATATATATATATATATATATATATAATATATATATATATATATATATATATATATATATATATATATATATATATATATATATATATATATTGTGTGTGTGTGTGTGTGTGTGTGTGTGTTTTAAGTTATAATTACATAAAATTATATTTTAAAATGCTTTCATATAATATATTATCTTACATTGTCGTTAAAATGAATAATATAAAAATTTATAAAATCTTGAAAAATGAAACATTTATTTTGGATGCAAAATTCTATTCTTGATTAAATGACAAACCATAGCACCCCCAATGATGTTCCTAAAGCTTACCTTAAATTTGCCAAATCTCATCATCTCAACCTATAAATTAGTATTTATATGAATTATACCAAGACAAACTCTACTACATCATATTATAACAAACTAAAATATGCTAAACAACAAGTAGTAATACAATAGTAGATATGATGTTATACTATGTTATGGTATCTATATAATACACTATAACATATTATATTATTTTTTATATTATATTGCATATCACATCACAAGGGATTGCTTAAGATAAAAAATCATAAATTTAGTCTAAATAATAAAAAACTATATATTTTAGTCATATCACTCACATATTTTAAATTGAAAAAAAATATATATTATGATGTTATGCTCTACCTATTATGAATTTGGCCAAATTTCACCATTTTAAGGTCTAAATCAACATATTTATAAATAATGCTAGTGCTTGACCGCATGATAAAATACTAAAAGAAATTAAAATGGGCGAACAATATATATGATATAATGCTATACAACATATAATATTTATTTTGAACATAAAACCTTACTTTTAGACTACAAGTGGTGTAGCACACCTTTGGTACTACAACTTAATTCCAACTTCAAATTTAACAAGTATCATCATCTGATTTATTAAATCTATATTTTTATGATTTATATTAATATAGATATAGGCACAATACCATAATATACTAAAACATTTCAAATTCTTATAACATCCAAAACACATCACTACATGCTCAAATATATGATGCTACATTATACTATTATAATATGATTTAGGGTATTTAAATCTCTAATTCTCAAGGAAAGTCTTGAAGACATTAAATTGTTGTACTGATCTATCTAATGTTTATTCAATTATATTATTTAGTTTTGAGTTTTAGGTTGAGGTTAGGGTTTAAATTAAAGTTTTAGGTTTATGATTTATGGTTTTATGGTTTAGAGTTTAGGAAGGGTGGGTTTAGTTTAGGTGGGTTTAGGTAAATATATATTTTTTTGGGGTTTATATTTAGGTTTATATTTTGTTTAGGTAGTTTAAGTTTAATTAGGCTTGGTTTAAGTTAAGCAAAGTTTTAAAAAGCTTGACATAGATGAAAATGAGCACCTTAAGAAAATGAAAACTAGATAAGTGAACTGTCAACTATAATGACTCTTCTCAGTAGATGATCCACCATCATATCCCACCTCTCCCTCATGATTGCCTCCAAATCCACCACTACTCACCACCACCTCCATATCCACCACCTATCACCACCATATCACATAACCACCACAATCAACTTTTCTCCACTACTACATCTAGATTGAGCAATGGCAATGTTCCTGGTATGTATATTCTTATGTTTTAGGGTTGGTTTAAGGTTGGTTTAGGTTTTTTGGGGTTTAGGATTAGGCTAGTTTAGGTTTTAATTGGGTTTAGGTTTATATTGGGGTTTAGGGTTATTTAGGTTTTAGGATATATTTAGGGTTTATGATTTAGGATTGGGTTTAAATGGTAATTATGGTTATTAGGTTATTTAGGGTTTAGATTTTAAAAAATGATAGGTTTATTATTTATTATTTATTTAATTTAGGTTTTATTTATTTATGTTTATTTTTTTATATTTAGTTTAATTTATTTTAGGTATTTATTTTATTTGAGTTTTATTTTTATTTTATTTTATGTTTAGGTTTTATTTTTTTATTATTAGGTTTTATTTTATTTAGTTTTAGGTTTTATTTAGATTAATTAGGTTTATTTTTTTTAAGGTTTATTTTAAGTTTATTTTATTTTATTATATATAGGTTTTTTATTTAGGTATTTTATTTTTTATTTAGTTTATTTTATTTTAGCTTTTATTTTTATTTACTATTTTTTTGGTTTAGTGTTTAGGTTTTATTTTTTATTTATTTAGGTTTTATTTTAAGTTTAGGTTTTAGTTTTATTTTATTTTATCTTTATTTTAGGTTTAGTTTTATTTTATTTAGGTTTTTTTTACTCTAGTTTAGGTTTTATTTATTTATTTAAGTTTAGTTTTATATTTATATTTTATTTTAGGTTTAGGTTTAGGTTAGGTTTTATGTTTTTATTTTATTTTGGTTTGTTATTTTATTTATTTTATTTTAGGTTTATTTAGTTTAGGTTTAGGTTTTAGCTTTAGGTAGTTTAAAGGGGTTATTTTAATGTAGGTTTAGGGTTTAGGGTTTGGGGTTTTTTAGGGTTTAGGTTAGGTTTTAGGTTTAGGTTTAAGTTTTAGTTTTTAGGTTTTTTTTAAGAATAAATTCATTCAACATTTCTTCTTTTCAATTTTTTATCAGGTAACCTAAGTTTTCTAAGACACAAGGGATGACATAGATAAAAAATGAGCACCCATAGAAAAATAAAAAACCCTATGTAATTAATTAGGACACACTTCCATAAGTAGATCGATCGACTTTAGTTTCTTCAATTCCATCCACCCCTTGAGTAGTGAGATGCCATCATATCCCCTGATCTCCCTCCGCCACCACCACCATAACCTCGACTCTCCTTGCTTAAATCCACCACTTCTCCTCCACCACCTCCATACCCACAAGCACCTCCACATCCCCCACCACCACTACGATAACTGCCGCCTCCACCTTTGCCTCCACCGATAAATCTAGACAGAGCCTAGTTGATGGTGATGTTCTTATCGTCAAGGTTTTGCCCATTATTAGGGTTTAGGGTTACTTTAGGCTTTAGAGTTTATGGTTTGTAGGGTGGGTATGTTTAGGGTTATAGGGTTTAGGTTTAGTTTATGGTTTAGGTTTAGGGTTTAAGGTAGGTTAGTTTAGGGTTTAGGGTTTAGATTTAGTTTAGTGGTGTTTTCAGTAGCAAGGGTTTAAGTTTATTTAGTTCAATTTTATTTATTTGAGTTTATCTTTTTTATTTTTATTTAGGTTAATTTTTTATTTAGTTTATTTATTTATTTTAATTTAGGTTTTATTTTATTTATTTGTTAGTTTATTTTTTAGTTGAGTTATATTTTATTTTTTAAGTTTATTTTATTTTTTATTTTTAGGTTTAGTTTAAATTTTATTTAGTTTAGGTTTTTTTTTTTTTATTTTTAGGTTTTATTTTTAGTTTAGGTTTAGTTTATTTTAGTTTTTATTTTATTTATTTAGTCTATTTATTTATTTAGTTTAGGTTTTATTTATTTAGTATGTTTATTTATAGTTTAGGTTTATTTTATTTTATTTATTTATTTTATTTTAGGTTATGGTTTATTTTAGTTTAGTTTAGGTTTATTTTATTTATTTTAGTTTATTTTTATTTAGTTTATGTTTATTTTTAGGTTTTATTTTAGTTTTATTTTTTTTTTTTTTTTATTTTATTTTATTTATTTTTTTATTTTAGGTTTTATTTAGGTTTTATTTTTATTTTAGTTTAGTTTTATTTTATTTTATTTATTTTATTTTTTAGTTTTAGGTTTTTTTATTTTATTTATGTTTTATTTATTTATTTTATTTATTTTATTTTATTAAGTTTATTTAGTTTAGTAGTTTTGGTTTTATTATTTTTAAGGAGGGTTTAGATTTTGTGGATCGGGTTTAGGCTTTAGTGTTTTTTAGTAGGTTAGGGTTTGAGAGGTTATTTTCCAATTAAAAGGTTGTTTAAGATTTAGGGTTTTTTTAGATTTAGGGTTAAGTCAGGAGTAGTTTAGGTTTGTTTAGGTTTTAGTTTAGTAGTGGTTAGTGTAGATAGGCTTTAGGTTTAGGTTGTTGGGTAGGTTAGGTTTTAGGGTTAAATTTAGGGTTGTGGTTTAGTTTAGGGTTTAGGTTAGTAGGTTAGTTTAGTTTAGGTAATTTAGGTTTAGTTTTAGTTTTATTTTATATTTTTATTTAATTTAATTTAATTTTATTTATTTAGTTTATTTTATTTATTTATTTTTTTTTTTATTTGATTAGTTTATTTTTATTTATTTTAGTTTATTTTATTTTTTTTTTATTTTAGTTTATTTTAGGTTTAAGTTTAGGTTTTATTTTATTTTTAGGTTTATTTTATTTACTTTAGGTTTATTTTAGGTCTATTTTTTTAGTTTAGTTTAGGTTTTTTAGTTTCTTTATTTTTAGCTTAGGTTTTATTTTTGATTTAGTTTACTTTAGGTTTAAGTTTAGGTTTTATTTATTTTAGTTTAGTTTATTTTAGTTTAGGTTTATTTTTTTAATTAAGGTTTAGGTTTTTTTAGTTTAGTTTTATTTTATTTATTTTATTTTTATGTTTATTATTTTAGGTTTAGTTTTATTTAGTTTCTTTTATTTTACTTTAGTTTATTTATTTTAATAGTTTAATTTTTTTATTTTATTTAGTTTTTTTTATTTTTAAATTTAGTTTAGGTTTTTATTTTAGTTTAGTTTTATTTTATTTTATTTTTATTTATTTTAGTTTATGTTTAGGTTTAGGTTTTGTAAATTTTATTTTATTTTATTTTTACTTTATTTTAGATTTGTATTTATTTATTTTAAGTTTATTTACTTTAAGTTTAGGGTTTAGGGTTTAGTATGTGGATTTAGGTTTAGGGTTCATGTTTGTCTTGGTTTAGATTTTTATTTTTTATAAAGAAAAAAACTGAATCAACATTTCTGATTATTTAATTTTATTTTATTTTATTTAGTTTATTTTTTTTTATGTTTTTTAGTTTATAAGTTTAGTTTTTTTATTTTGGTTTATTTATTTTAGTTTTAAGTTTAGGTTTATTTAGTTTATTTTTTAGTTTTTATTTTATTTTTTTAGATTTAGGTTTTATTTTTATTTTAAATTTAGGTTTAGGCTTTTTTTTTTTTTTTAAGTTTATTTTTTAGGATTTTATTTTAGGTTTATTTTAGGTTTTTTTTTTAGTTTAAGTTTAGGAGTATTTTAGTTTATATTAGTTTATTTAGTTTTTTTGTTTAGTTTAGGTTTATGTTTATGTAATTTAGTTTTAGTTTTATTTTAGTTTAGGTTTATTTTATTTATTTATTTAGGTTTTTTTTTATTTGTTTTTTTATTTTATTTTTTTAGTATTTAGTTTATTTATTTTTATTTTAGGTTTAGTTTTTATTTTATTTAGGTTTATTTATTTTTATTTAGTTTAGGTTTTATTTATTTCATTTAGTTTAGTTTTATTTTATTATTTTCTTTTTTAGTTTAGGTTTTAGTTTATGTTTTATTTTATTACTTTATTATTTTATTTTGGTTTTAGTTTAGGTTATTTTAGGGTAGGGTTTAAGGGTTGGTTAGGGTTTAGGTTTAGGGTTTAGAAGATTTTAGGGTTTAGGGTTTTAGGCTAGGTTTAGGGTTTAGGTTTTAGTTCAGGGTTTTAGTTTTTTTTTTAAGTGAATAAATTAGATTCAACATTTTTTTCTATTTTATTTAGTTTATTTATTTATTTTTATTTATTTTTATTTTATTTTTATTTTATTTTTATTTTTTATTTTTAGTTTAGGTTTTATCTAGTTTATTTTATTTTTTATTTTTTATTTAGGTTTATTTTTTATTTTATTTAATTTTACATTATTTAGTTTATTTTTTTTATTTTTTAGATTAGCTTTTATTTTTTTTTTTTTAGGTTTAGGTTTTTAGGTTTATTTTGGGTTTATTTTTAGGTTTTATTTTAAGTTTAGGTTTAGGTTTATTTTAGTTTATTTTATTTTATTTAGTTTAGGGTTGGTTTAGTTAATTTCAGTTTAGGTTTAGATTTTATTTATTTTAGTTTAGTTTAGGTTTATTTTATTTTATTTTATTTTTATTTTAGGTTTAGGTTTTTTTTTAGTTTAGGATTTAGGTTTTTTTTATTAATTTCTAGGTTTTATTTTTAGGTGTATTTTTTATTTAGGTTTTATTTAGTTTTATTTTTATTTTATTTTATGTTTATTGAGGTTTATTTTATTTTATTTTTAATTTAGTTTTTTTATTTTATTTTTTTATTTAGGTTTATTTTATTTTTTTAGTTTAGTTTAGGTTTTATTTATTTTATTTTGTTTACTTTTATTTGTTTATTTTATTTTATTTTTAGGTTTAGTTTTGGTTTATTTTATTTTATTTTTTTTTTATTTTATTTATTAGTTTTTTTTTTATTTATTTTATTTTAGGGTTTAGGGTTTAGGTTTTAGGATTTAGGGTTTTGGTTTTAGGTTTATTTTTTAAGTTTTAGGGTTCAAGTTTTTTTAGGGTTTAGGGTTTATTGTTTTTTAACAGAGAACAAATTCAAATTCAACATTTCTTTTTTTTTTATTTCATCAAACAAGTACACCAAGTTTTGTATGACACAAGAGATGACATAGAAAAAAATGAGCACATCACCAAGATAACTATTTATAGATAGTTCCATTTTATCATTTCTTTATTTTCTTATCGTTACCTCTCAGATAGATCATTTTATCTTCCTATGAATAACCTATTTTACCTCCACCACCACTTTCATATCACCCACCATCAACCATTTTTTTTTTTAGATCTACACTTAGCTTGATGGTGATATTATTTTCAAGATTTATTATTCTATTTTTTTAAGGTTTATTAGGTTTAGGTTTAAGTTTATTTTTTTAATTTATTTAGTTACTTTAGGTTTAGGTTTGGGTTTGGGGTTTAGGGTTTTATTTAGGTTGGTTTAGGTTTAGGGTTTAGGGTTTTAGGTTTTAGTTTATGCTTTTAGGGTTTAGGGTTTAGGGTTTTTAGGTTTATTTAGATTTTAGGTTTGTGAATTTTAGGGTTTTTAATTTAGGGTTTTTTTTTAATTAAGTAAATTGGTAGGTTTAGGTTTATTTAGTTTATTTAGTCTATTTTTTATTTATTTTAGTTTATTTTATTTTTTATTTAGGTTAACTTTTATTTTATTTAGTTTATTTTATTTATTTATTTTTATTTTGGTTTATTTTTAGGTTTTATTTTATTTTAGGTTTTTTTTTAGTTTAGTTTTTTATTTATGTATTTTTTTTTATTTTAGGTTTATTTTATTTTATTTATTTTTAGGTTTAGGTTTTATTTTAGTTTTATTTTGAGTTTATTTTTAGTTTAGGTTTATTTTATTTATTTTAGGATTAGGTTTAGGTTGAATTTATTTTAGTTTAGTTTATTAGTTTAAGTTCAGTTTAATTTATTTTTTTATTTTATTTTATTTTAGGTTTAGGTTTTTTTTTGTTTTAGGGTTTATATTTTATTTTATTTATTTTTAGGTTTTATTTTAAGGTTTATTTTAAAGTTTAGGTTTATTTAGTTTTATTTTATTTTAATTTAGTTTATTTTATTTGTATTTTACATTTTGTTTTTATTTATTTAGGTTTTTATTCTTAGGTTCATTTATTTTAGTTTAGGGTTTATTTATTTTATTTTAATTTATTTTAAGTTTATGTTTAGGTTTAATTTAGGTTTAGCTCTTTATTTATTTTATTTTAGGTTTTATATTTAGTTGGTATGTTGGATCTGTTTTTTTTAGGAGTTAGGGTTTAGGTTTAGTGGAGGCTTGGGCTCAGGTTCTAGGGTCACCAGCTTAGGATCAGTTAGGGAGGGTGGGTTTACCTCAGTTTAGAGTCTTTTAAGGTAGTGAGTTGGTTTATTTACCCAGGGTTAGTCAGTTAGGTTAAGGTTTAGGGTTTAGGGTTTAGGTAGTTTAGTGTGGTTATTTTGGTTTAGGTTTAGGTTTAAGATTTAGGATGGGTTTAGGGTTTTTTTTTTTAAATTGTTACATAGGTTTAGGTTTATTAAGTTTTTAGTTTACTTTTTATTTATGTTAGTGATTTTATTTTATTTAGGTTTTTTTTAATTTAGTTAGGTTATTTATTTTTGCATATTTATTTGGAGTTTTTTAAATTAAAAACCCAGTAGGTTTTTATTTAGTTTATTTAGTCTATTTTTTATTTATTTTAGTTTATTTTATTTTTTTATTTAGGTTTACTTTTTATTTTTATTTAGTTTAGTTTATTTATTTTGGCTTAGGTTTGTTTTATTTTAGTTTATTTTTTAGGTTTAGCTTTAGCTTTAGGTTTATTTTTTTAGTTTAGTTTTTTTTAGGTTTAGGTTATATTTTTTATTTTTAGGTTTAGGTTTAGGTTTTTATTTTATTTATTTATTTTATGTTTTAGGTTTTTATTTTAGTTTTATTTTGAGGTTTTACTTTTTAGTTTAGGTTTAGATTTACATTTAGTTTATTTTAGGATTAGGTTTAGGTTGTATTTATTTTAGTTTAGTTTATTCTAGTTTAAGTTTAGGTTTAATTATTTTTGTTTCTTTTATTTTTATTTTAGGTTTAGTTTTTTTTAGTTTAGGGTTTATGTTTTATTTTATTGATTTTTAGGTTTTATTTTGGTTTATTTTGGGTTTAGGTTTCATTTAGTTTTATTTTATTTTAATTTAGGTTTATTTTATTTGTATTTTACATTAGTTTTATTTTATTTAGGTTTTATTCCAGGTTCATTTTATTTTTTTTTAGTTTTAATTTTATTTATTTTATTTTAATTTATTTTAGGTTTAGGTTTGGTTTTAAGGTTTAGCTTTTTATTTATTTTATTTTTTATTTAGTTTATTTAGTTTTTTAGGTTTTAGGTTTAGGGTTTAGTTTAGGGCTCAGCCTCAGGCTTTAGGCTCAGGGTTTGGGTTTGGGCTCAGTGGTCATTTAGGTTTGGATTTTATTTGCCAGTTTAGGTTTTAGGTTTGGGTTTTAGTCAGGTAGGGTTTAGAGTTTAGGTTTAGGGTTTTAGGTTTTATTTTAGTGCTTAGGGTTTGTGGTTATGGAGGGTCTAGGGTTTTAGGTTTATTATTTTGGTTTAGTTTAGGTTTCCATTTAGGGTTGGGGTTTAGGGTTTAGATTTTTTTTTAAAAAAAACATAAAGTGATAGGTTTAGTTTATTGTTTATTTAGTTACTTTATTTATTTTAGTTTATTTGATTTTCTTATTTTTATTTAGGTTTATTTGTTTTTAGTTAGGTTATTTATTTTTTGTTTATTTTTTTTTAGTTTGGGTTTTTATTTTAGTTTATTTTTTTGATTTTGGTTTATGTTTATGTTTATTTTTTCGTTTAGTTTCATTTTTATTTTAATTTTTAGGTTTAGGTTTTATTTTTTATATTTAGGTTTATGTTTATTTTTTTTTTTCTAGGCTTAGGTTTTAAGTTTTTATTTTAGGTTTTGTTTAGATTTAGGTTTATTTTTAGTTTTTATTTTATTTATTTTTTTAGGTTTAGTTTAGTTTGGGATTAGTTTTGGTTTTATTTATTTTAGTTTAGTTTATTTTAGTTTAGGTTTATGTTTATTTTATTTTATTTATTTTAGGTTTATGTTTTTTTTTAAGTTTAGGGTTTACGTTTTATTTTTATTTATTTTAGGTTTATTTTTTTAGGTTTTGGTTTCTATTTAGATTTTATTTTATTTAGGGTTTTGTGTCACCATCCTTCAAGATCTTTGATGATAGTGAGAACCCATGATAGCACATTACCAACTTTAGAGCTACGTTGCTGGAAGCCACACCTCTTCCTTTTCGCAGTCAAGTGTTGCATTTGGTTGGTATGTCAAACTGCCCAATAGTTCGGTGAAGAGTTTTGCTAAGTTGGAGCACCTCTTCATCAAGAGGTTTGCTGGAGCTCAGCAGAGGGTGACTGTAGGTGACCTCATTATATAGAAATAGAAACTCAATGAGTCCCTTGTTGATTACATTCTCAGGTGGCACAACCTGAGCATGGAATGTAAACCACAACTGTCTAAAAAAACATGCCATTGAGATTCTTCTCAAGAATATCTATAGCCCGATTGCCTTCATGCTTAAGGGCTTTACAATCAAAACATTCGAGAAATTAACAAACAAGGCGGCTAGCCTACAAGAGGAAGCCAAACAGTTGCCCTTTCTCGGCCAATCATCTAGGCCCAAGCCGCAAGGTGTTTGAGAGGAAGCGATGTTGTGTCATTGGATGAGGAAGCGCCGAGTTCAATATGAGAGACTACGAGCTCAGCAGCCTCCTTTTCCACCTCCTCTTCCACCACCTTGGCCATCATATTGACCACTGGAGCCACCATAATGACCATTTCCACCACCTTAGCAGCCTACCCAGTAGAAATATTCGTATCCCTTGCCAGGTAGCTACTTTCCACCTACTCTTGCGGAATAAGCCATATTCATTCAAGAGGGAGGTAGTTAGGAAAATCTTTAAGAATCTCTTAAAGCAACCTAACTTTCGTCACAGAGCTTAAGAGGCCTGAGGAAGTGAGAGCGATGATCCTAGCTGCCCTACCATGCCCTGTTAGCCATGTCTTAGAGGATTATATCACTTTTAATGATTAGCTTGAGCGCAGCTACAAGTTGAGATCCATAGTTATCCCTAAGGAATACTTATTAGAACAATCATCTAGTTCTATTAGAGTGATCCTTGGGGATACTAGCGATCCTCTTAAGACCAAAGAAGATTAGGATATCTCCCTATCTCGAGCATCTATGAAAATCATTTTTAAGATCAAGAAGTTTTCCTTGTAGGTGCCTGAAGTAGCTCAAACCTCCAACACCAAGGAAGGTTTGCTAGTTGCAAAGGACACCCAGTAGCAGCAGCTCACCATACTTTTCTAGCATAGTCTAGTAGCACAGTCACTATTTGAGTTTAGTACTCCCTTCACCATTGCAGCTACCACCTCTTATGCTAGGTCCTCTTCTACCAACAGGAGCATTGTACCTATAGATAAGAGCACTAAATCCTTTACTTTGCTTACTTTACTTGATTTCTATCATGTACCCACCTAAAATAAAGTAATGAAGAAAGTCGATTCTTTTTTATGTTGTTTACTTGATGTTGATTTTATTCCTATTGAAAGTTCTCTGAGTCTAAATAATAGCTCTAGTAGATCCTTTCATTTTTGATTTAGAGTTGGACTATCCTTCTCTAATCAATTGGGTTCACCTTTTGAGATTGACTTGGAGTAAACTATCTCTAAGGATGTCATAAGAGAAGCTGTAGATATGCCCGATGAAAAGGTAGAACTTTCCACAAGCTCATCATTCCAATAAGTCACTTAACTCAACCTACGTAGTGACAAAGTTCTACCTTCTAGGGTAGCACCTCAAGATAAGGGTAAGAAGTCATTAGTTCTAGTGAGTAGATAGCCCTCCATAGATACGCTCCACCCATGGATATTCTTGCAGAGGACCAAGCCAGAATTGATTACAATGTCCTAGCTCACCTTAGAAAGTTTCTAGCTACGTTAAGCATATACAATTCCCTTGTCTTATCCAAAGAGATGAGTGAATCACTAATCAAAGCCTTACTTGATCTAGAGAGATAGCTCACCAACCATTACTAAAAAAGGAGGCATGCCACTCAAAGGACATCTTAGGTATTATATTCAATGATGAAGACTTACTCTAGGGACCAAGCACAACCTCTTTACATTACAATGGATGTTGGAAGATATAGGCTATCCAAAGTTCGATTGACCATCAACATTATGAGTCTAAGAACCCTTGCATACTTGAGGATTAACATCTCTAAACTCCAAAAATAAAGGATGATGTTGAGAGGATTCAATGAACAAGGTAAGAGGGCCTTATGGTGTTTACTTTTAAATGTATGAGGGGTGGTGAGGGAGGGAGGGGGACACCACGAAGATCGTATGGGGGTACCTTTTGAGGTGATCAGGTACGAAATTAGAGGCATCACCCTACAATGGACTTAATCACATAATAAAGACTGCTAAAGCATGATGGGTCTTCAAATGTACTTGAGATTTTCCCCCCACTGTATATGGATGAATAAAGTAGGGTTTATATTAGACTAGGTTCTTAAGTTCCCTATGGAAGCAAGCCTCCATAGTTAAATACATCTTTGGAAATGAAATTCTCTAAGAATACTCTCGATTAAAGTAGAAAATTATCATCTCCAAAGATTTCAAGGTTAGAGTATCAAAGAATTGATTGTATTTGGAAAATCAATTGGGAAAGTTCAAGGAGAAGACTTATTTTGGAATCCAAATGAAAGTAGAGCATTCTAATGCTTATGATAGCAAGCCTAGTGAGCATTCTAATCTATCATATGGTTGGGCTTTATAATTTTGAAGTGGAGATTTATAAATTGAAATTTAATTAGATTACTAGAGCTTATGATCTACCAAAACAAGATTGTGGGAATGCCAAAGAGGTGAGGATTCATGCTTATAGATTGAAGGAAATAGCTACCTCAGATCCTAAATCTAGCGAGCTTTAGCATGAGCTAAAGCACAACCTAAATCTAAGTGTGGGCACATAAGGGTTTACCTCCACAAGAGAGAACAAATTGTCCGACTTCTGGACTTATAACCACCTTGAGTGGCCGCCAGCTAACTCCTCCTACAATTTTAAAACTAAGTACTGCCTTATGAATTGCAAGATAGCTAGGGTAGTTATTTAGTTAGAAATAGACTAAAGTCCTAAACACACTCCCTAAGAGACTAGAGCTTGAGTGGTATGAGCATATGACTTAATCTATAGATGCAAAATCTTTTCAAATTTTATTTCATTTTAGACACATCATTTTGATAGAGGCTTTAGGATTTCTTATGCCTAAATGCATGATGAAATAGGTTATGGACCAAATCAACTAGAAGATGGTGTTCTCCATCATAAGGGATGCCCTCATAGGTTAAGCATTCCTTTATCATGCAAGGATGGAGATCCTTCATATTCAAGAGAGAAAGAATATGCATGCATGATGTGAAACATACAATCATATAACTAAGGGATTGCTAAATATTTAAATTATCTTATTTATGTCTTAGGCTTTAGGATGAGGTTATGACTTGTTTAAAATTTAGTTATGAGTGATTAATTGAGTAGACAAGTTATTTTTGTCTTAAGAGCCTAATTATATCAAAGCCACACATTAAATCATCAATAATTTAAGAAACTATGAAAAGCATGATGTCTTAATGCACAATGTAAACATAACATCAAACAATTATTTAAACTATTACAAAAGAATAAAAGGCTGCATAAGCATCCCAAGAGAGAAAAGATGGGTATGAGCTCTACCCTTATACAACCTAGAATATGAAAGAATAATTATAATTGTATTAAATGCTATGGGGTCTTCTTTCTTCATATCTCCATTTATGATTTGGTTCCTTCTTTAAATTTGGATGGTGCTTCAAAAGCATCACAGGGCACCCCAGGACAAAGCCTTCTGGCCACTGCTCATCC
This sequence comes from Cymbidium sinense, assembly GCA_021442155.1. Classification (NCBI taxonomy): domain Eukaryota; kingdom Viridiplantae; phylum Streptophyta; class Magnoliopsida; order Asparagales; family Orchidaceae; genus Cymbidium; species Cymbidium sinense. The sequence continues at coordinate 251,921,130 of CM038214.1, forward strand.
TAATCCCCATAGCACTAATCCTAATTCCTATTGTAAAAATTACATTTATGTGGGAAAAGTAAATATAACTACACCTACAAAATAGAGGTTAGCTAAATATACATATAATCCCAAGCAATTGTATTTATAATTTGGACTTTGCACCCTACACATGAGTAACTAAGCCAACTTATCCTAACTTTGATTATACTTAAGGATTTTAGCAACCTGCCAAATGAGCATTCACATTTATTTTTAAGCATCTTTTAAGCATAAACCCCTACATAAAATTTGATTAGGCTCATATTGGCATATCATCGAGTCTACGAAGCATACACCCTAACATCCAATCTAAAATAATACATCATAAAATAAAATATACATCACATCATACACCATCCTAACTTAGAGTTAGAAGTGGTGACTTAATTCTAATGTGTGTATTAAGGCATGTGTGGTAAGTCTTTTAAAAAAATTTTTCTTTTGTTTCATTTGATTATACTTACCAACTAAGTGTTATAAGGAGAGGAAAGTGGATTTCCCTCTTTCATCCCTACATTAAGTCACTTTTTAAAGAATATTAAATTTATTTAGTTCTCTTTAGTGAATGGCTAATTAAATGATTTAATTAATCCTAAGTTTAGGTTCACTTTAAATAATTTAATTCAAAATGAAAGTCATCTTAAGATTAATTTAATTGAATTACTACCACATGACATATATTAAATCATTCCTTTCCATCATATGTAACATGCATGATTTAATCCTAAGTGTATCTATACATGCAACATATTTTAGTACACTTAAATGTTGAATGTACGTGCATATTTAGAATTTATATTTTATTTGATTGAATTATTTTAAAATATTAATTTAAAACTTCATCCAAATTCTTATACATAAAGGATAGAAGAATGAAATGAAATTGGCATGTGCCATTGTTAAACTAGGAAAGTGAGGTAATCAAATGACCTCCTTAGAGGTTGCTAAAGCCTTGTATTCTCAAGTTGTCCAAACTATATACCCATTTGCATTCGAACATATGTAAATTCATATACATGAATATAGGAAGTAAGCTCCAAATCATATGGTTAATCAATTCAACCACTTAGTCAATTATGAATGCATGCAATTTTAATGTAAAATGGGATTTTCATTCACTAATCACATACATGTAAAGATAACTAAGTGTAATCAAATGACCTCCTTGGGGCTAACTAAAGCCTCGACTATATGCTTGCTTTTCTTGGACACACACGGATGTATACATAATTGAGGGAAAGAAAACCATGCAAAGATTATATATTTCTTATGATTGAATCATTTATATATATGAATTATAGCATTATCCAAATTCTAATGTTAAAATACATAAGAATAAAAATCAAATGCCATTGTTAAACCGGAAGTGAGGTAATCAAATGACCTCCGGGGCTAATGCCTTGTGTTCCCGTGGATGTCTAGACTATATACCCATTACCATTCAATCATATATAAATCAACACATGAATAGGAAAGAGAACTCAACATTCATATACTTAAGCTATAAGCACATGCATTTCTTATGTATTTATAACTAGCATCATAACACATATTATTATTCATTTATAAGCTTTTAAGAAATACATAAGGATTTAATAGTGATAATAGCCATGCATATATTAAATAAAATCAACACATGCAAGCTTACATAAAGGAAATCCATTTTATTTTACTTGATTTTGAAAAGATGGATGCATGAATTTAAATGACGTACCAAATTTAACATGATTGGAAAGAGGACAATGAAATATAAGCATGTGATTCATTCAACCGAACTAGTTCTTAAAGACAATCAAATCAAATAAGATTATTTAAAGTAAACCAAAGCTTTTTTATTGATTAAGTTTTGGATTTGATTTGATTTAAAGAGGAGAAGAGAAATCATCACTTGCTATTTTAAACCCATTCCCACATTAGTGATTTTATTTAATATAAGGAAATGTAGTTAAGTTGATTTTATGGGCTAATTAAGTTAAACCCTTAATTCGATTAATTAATTAACTGTCACCTTAAAAAAATTAACTAAATAATTATGAGCCAACATGATATGCATTGAAAATAAACTTTCAATGATCTTAGGAAATAAAAGAGCTGGCTCATGATTAATATTAATTAGTTAAGGGACTTAATTAATTACTTAATGGTTTTCCACACATGTGGACTAACCATAATTTCATTAAACTCCTTTAAGTTATTAAACACCTAAAGATCTACCCCATGATTTAATTAATTAAGTTCTGATGCAATTATAATTTCAATTTGATTAAGTGATTTAATTCATTAGTTAAATCTTAATTTAATTTCATTTTAAGAAAGGGTGAAATGAACATAGGGAAAAAGGTCCCAACCCTATTCCTTAGTTCACTTTCTATTGAACAATGATTAATAAACTTAATTAACCAATTTGTTACTACTCATTGAATTAATTAATCTATAATTAACTTAAAATAGTAGTTAAGGTTTAATTAGCCAATCTTTATAATTAAGTGAGCAATAAATGCCAAAAAAATCATGGGAGGTAGAGGTCATCCCATTAAATTAACCAATAAAATTTAGGATTAATTAATCAAGTAATTTAAGATCAATTAAGCTAATAAATTTTGTAATGAAACCTTAATTATACCTTAATTACTATTCAAAATTAGTTAAGATTATTTTTAATTAATTCTGCTCTAAAATACCTTTAAAATGAGTATTTATTTGTATTTTTTATTTATGTATGATTTTTTATGATTTTTAAAAATTTAATTAAGCCTAATTAAAGCCTAATCCTATTTGCGCCAGGTGGTGCGTTCACGCAGTGTGCTTTCCACGAGATTGGCTACTTAAAACTTACTTGACTCAACGCCTACGTGATGGCGGTGGATGCGCTTTCTCATCTACCGTTCGATCTAAGATCAAATGACTATGATTAATCCCACAGTTTAATATGATTAAATCATATTGATCTAGCGAATCTAATCACAATTTTCCATTTTGATCACATAGAAGGGACGGTGTGTGATCTAACATCACACGAGTGAGGGAGAATGGAGTCCATCTGCTATTGCTCACTTGATCCGAGCTTACCCGAGCTTAGATCAACTCCAAAAGGATCCCACAACTTCATGACATCAATCGGAGGGGATCCAAAGTCAAGATCACATGAGATGTAAGTTTTCTTCAAAAAGCTCCAACCCATTTTTGCCTAAGGATCAATTTTGGATGCATACCTTACCAGAGCTCAAGACTGGTGGCTCGAATGATTGAGGAAGCTTCTTGTAGTAGATATGAAGCCCTGTTGAGTAGCAATTAGATCAATTCCTTGATGTTCACTCAGACGACCATGAACCGACAATTTGGAGCTCAACTTTGTTCAAAGTCCCACCACGGGAAGCTTGGTAGATGATTCGTTCTTGCTCGATGAGGCCTAGGGAAGGTGCGTGCAATGTTAATTTGAGTTTGATGGAGAAATGAGGAAGTTAGGTAAAAAATGGGACTGTCCTATTTTAGGACAGACAAGAATGGCATTTTTTGATCGAGGAACAAGCTTGGGAGCTCAGGGAATGGCTCTAGCTGCTCTTGGGTAGCTATGACTTTGAGGAATGATTTTTGTGTGTGTCTGAGTGAAAATGAGGGGGATGTATACCCCCCTTCATCTTGATCAAATGGTGGGATCGGGACTGGCTTCTAGTGGCCATCCATCCATCTCAAGGAGTCGTGGGTGGTAGGGAAGAGGTGAGTTGGCTCAGCTTGGTTAGTTGAAGGTCTGGAGGTGGTTGCCAAAGAGGAATCATGGTGTATTATGAGTTTCAAATGCTAATGGGGAGGGTGAGGTGATTTCACCTCCCATGTGTCATGGCCAACCCAACCACCACTTAGGTTAGGTTTGGCAGTGTCTTAGGTACCTAGGTGGACCATTGGGAGAGTACCAAGTGGCTAAGGAATAGAAATGACCACTGACATGGGTGATTTGTCTAATATGATGCCCTCGACCTAAGGGTAGAATGATCATTTGGCATTTGATATGATTTGGGTAGATTTGAAATAAGCCGAAAGTTGGTTAGCTCAAATTTCAAGTCAATTGGAGTTGATTTGGTTAGGTTTGGCTTAATTTGACTCATTTAGGTCAAAATTGGGTTACATTGGATCAAGTTTACCAATTGGTCAAATTGGGTCAAACCAAGAATTAGATCAAGTTCATATGATCATTTGGGATGTTTTCGTTCAATTGGTTTGGTTTATTTTAGCTTAGATTTGATTTTGGCTCATTTGACTTCATTTGGGTCAAATGGGTTAAGTTGACCAATTTGACCAAATTGGCCAAATTGGCTTTGGTTGGGTGTTGATTTGGGTTTAGTTGACCAATTGAAGATGATTGTAGTCTTTGGATTCAATTAATTTGAATTTGGTTTTGATTTATGCCAACTTTAGCCTTTAGGTCAATTTGGGCTAAGTAGGTCAATTGGGTTTAATTGGGTCCAATCATGGCTTTGGTCAAGTTCAACAATCAATTTGGAATGAACTTAAGCCATTGGTTGCAATAAATTTAGTTTATATTTTAATTTTAACCAATTTGGTCTTTTAGGTCAATTTGGGTCAACTTGGGTCAAGAGGGCCAATTGGGTTTGGTTTGACTCAATTGAAGGTCAAGTCATTTTCAAATATTGATTTTGATTTGGTATGAATCATTTGTTTCAAGGGATTTGGCTTAGGTTGCAATTTGGTTAGTTTGGGTTCATATGGGTTAAGGGGTTGACTTGGTCAAATGACCAAGTTGACTTGGTTTGACCTAATATGTGATAATTGATCAACCTACGATGATCAACAATCATGATGGGAGGTTTTGATGGGCTTGGTTCAATCCAATATTGGTAGAACTAGAACTTGGCTCAAATAGGTCAAACTAAGCACTTTGGGCCAAGTGGACCAATCGGGTTTAGTTGGCTTCATTTTGGTTTGAGTTTGATTTAGTTGAGTTTATATATGGATTTGGGATTGATATATAAATTCAATTACAATTGGTTCAAATGGGTTTTGGCTCATTTGAACAATTCAAGTTAAAAGGGTTAAGTTGTGTTTGACTTGGGTTGATTTTGGTTTGGCTTAATGATTGTAGATTTTATTTATATTTGTGAATATCATTGAAGGTATGATTGATTCATGAGAAAATAAATTTAATTTGGGTTTTGGAATGAAGGAATTTGGCTAAGTCCATGGAGTTGGGTCATGTGGCTTAGATTTGGATTTTTATTTGGTTTGATTTAGTTTTGATGATCTAAATTTATATTTTATTTAAATTTGTGAAGATGATTGAAATAATGATTGACTTATGAGAAAATCAATTGAGTTTGACTTGATTTGGATTAAGATTTGGCTAAGTCCATGGGATAAGTCATATGACTTAGGAAGGATTTTGATTTAATTTGATTTAGTTTTGATCATTTGAATGTAGATTTGATTTATATTTAGGAAGATGATTGAAGATATAAATTTATTATAATATAATCAATTGATTTTTGATTGATTTGGATTAAGATATGGATAAGTCCATGGGATAGGTCATATGGCTTATGAAGGATTTCAAGTTTTGATTTGATCATGGGTTTCAATCATTTGGTTTTAGAATTTGGGTTTGGATTTGGATTTGAATTTGATGTTTGAATTGAACTTGAGGTTTGGTTTGAGAAGGTGAACATGGATTGGATTTGGGTTGTAGGGTAGGTAGATTATTTAAATTCCTAAGGCATAACCTAATCTTATGGTTAACCCTCCTAAGTATTTAGGCTTAGGTTAAGTGTTTACCTAATTATTTGAAGTGCCTTATGATTAGGGAAGTCTTAGTGTCTAGAAGACTCTTAAGTCTAAGATGGGAAGATTGAATCCGCACTCCAAAAGTAAGGTTAACAGGCCTTAGGCTGGCCCTTGGAGATACATGATTGGAAGACTGAAGCCGAGTTTCACATTATAGAGTTGGATAGATCTTTTAGCACTTTGTTTAGGAGACCACTGATACATGAGATCAACATAGTTCCATCCTCTCTAAATTTGTGTATGAAGTTTGTGAGAGATGGGACCATCTACTATGTCAAAGGAGATCTCAACCCATTTACATTTGATGAGGTCAGGATATATGAGGATGCGGCTTACTACCTCCCTCAAAATCAACAAGTCTATTCTCGCAAACTTGGCCAAATTTTAAAAATAAAAACAAAATAAAAATAAAGAAAAAGAAAGAGAAAAAGAAAAAGAAAAGAAAAGAAAAAATGAAAAAGAAAATAAAAGGGAGCAGAAATAGACTTTGAGGACGAAAAGTGGAGCCTGACATTAGATTCCACCCACAGTTCGTTACTCCATTCAACATATTCGATGACTGAGCTCCACCAGTGCAGGAAGAGGCCCAGAGGCCCTGTGGTGGAAAACTTTCTTGGCCACCCAATAAAAGATATGTCACAGCTACTAGGAGTACACCTGCAATCCATATAGACTTAGAATCTAGTTCATAGGATGAGTCTTATATGGTTAGCATACACCAGCCTTCTCGAAGATTCCTTGAGGTGACACTTGAGTAAGATAGCAATGATGAGAGGGCCCCAAATCAAAGCATAAGTGTATCCAAGTCTATATGAGAAATAATTAGGCATCAGTTGTGAGCCTTAGCTCTAACCCCACTTTCCTTTCAAAAAGCTGAGGGTTTGGTAGTTAAGAAAGCCCCTAAGTCATCCACGTGTGAAGACTCAAGGTTCTTTTCATCATCATCCTCAAGTCAAGAATTTGATGTAGAACTTGAGGATGATTCATTTAAAGATTTAATATAATTTTGTTTTATTGGTACTTGCCTTGTGTTTATAATTTAGCAAAGAAAGGGTTAATCACACATACTTGGTCAGAGCATAGGTTAGACTACTTCGAAAGAATATGAAAGAATAAATCCAAAAGCTCTCAATCAAGATCAGGACTAGGATTTGGAACATTGGGTCCAATCGATGATAATGATTACTACTTAGTCATCACCAATCATTTAGAATCTAATAGATTCTTTTCAAATCACATTGGCTAATATGAGGAGCTATGCTTAGAAACTACAGACGATCCAAATGATTTTGAAGTCAAAGATGCACCGTTAGAGTTCAAAGAAAAGATCAAGTCAACCATCGATGAGCTTAAGGAAATCATCTTAGGAACATCAGTTCTTTGTTGAATGAAATTGAAACTAATGACTTAGTTAGGCTATTGACTGAGTTTAAGGACTTTTTTGCATGGAGTTATGAAGAGATGCTTGGATTGGTTCTTAACATAGTGATCCATAAACTAGCAATAGATTCAATTACTAACCTTATCAAGCAAGCTCTTAGATGCATGTGATTATATATATAACAATAAGTCATTTTTGAAGTATAGAAACTGATCAATGCTGGCTTTATCCGGGAAGAAAAATACCCTACCTGGTTAGCCAACGTCATCCTAGTTAAAAAAAGAATGGCCAAATTCACATGTGTCAATTTTAGTGATTTAATAAGGAATGTCCAAAAGATCAATTTCCACTACTAATCCTAGAGCTGATGATGGACATTGCCTCATCTCATTCAGTCTTCTATTTCATGGATGGCTCATTTAGGTATAACTAAATAAAATGGTCTCTGAAGATGAAAGAAACACTACTTTTAAAACCCCTATCAAATTCTATTGCTATAAGGTCATGACTTTCAGCCTTAAAAATGTCGGTGCTACATACCAGTGGGCTATGACTCAAATCTTTGATGAACTCATTCATCATCAAATTGAGTGCTATGTCAATGATATCATGGTCAGAAGTATAGGAAAGGAAGACCATCTCTTTGAATTGAGAGTAATTTTAGAAAAGTTAAGAGAATTTAACCTCAAAATGAACCCCATGAAGTGTGCATTTAGAGTAGTTTCAAGGAATTCCTTGGGTTTTTTGTCCAACATGAAGGAATCAAAATAGATTCAGAGAAGATCAAGGAAATATTATAAATGTCACTGCCTAAAAGTTTAACTCAACTCAGATCATTCTAAGGGCGGTTGACATATCTAAGATGCTTTATATCCAACCTATTTGGAAGATGTCAGCCATTCTCAACACTTGTAAAAAAGGATGCCAAGTTCAAGTGGGATGACAAGTGTGAGCAAGCCTTCGAATACATCAAGCATTACCTGATGATGCCGTAGGTTCTAGCGATGCTTATCCCGGGTAAGATGCTCATTATTTATGCTGTTACATTAGATGACTCCCTTCCTGCTTTCTTGCCCCAAACCAATGATGAAGAGAAGGAAAATGCACTATACTACCGCATTCATCATCTAATCCTTAGCGCAGTCATCAGATGATTTTGGGATGTAAAGTTTAAAGCTAGCATTGCTTATCAAGCTGACCAATTTGACCAAATTGGCCAAATTGTCTTAGTTTGGGTTTTGGTTTAGGTTAAGTTGACCAATTAAAGATGATTGTAGACTTTGGTTTCAATTAATTTGGATTTGGTTTCTATTTAGGTCAACTTGAACCTTCAGGTCAATTTGGGCTAAGTAAGTCAATTGGGTTCAATTGGGTTCAATCAAGGCTTTGGTCAACTTCAACAATCAATTTGGAATGAACTGGAGCCATTAGTTGCAATTAATTTGGTTTATATTTTGATTTGACCCAATTTGGTCTTTTAGGTCAATTTGGATCAACATGGGTCAAGAGGGCCAATTGGGTTTGGTTTGACCAAATTGAAGGTCAAGTCATATTCAAATATTGATTTTGATTTGGCATGAATCATTAGTTTCAAGGGATTTGGCTTAGGTTGCAATTTAGCTAGTTTGGGTTCATATGGGTTAAGGGGTTGACTTAGTTTGACTCAATCTATGACAATTGATCAACCTAGGCTGATCAATAATCAAGATGTGAGGTTTTGATGGACTTGGTTCAATTCAATTTGGGTAGAATTAAAACTTGGCTCAAATAGGTCAAATTGGCCACTTTGGGTCAAGTAGTCCAATTGGGTTTAGTTGGCTTGATTTTAGGTTGAGTTTGATTTAGTTGAGTTTATATATGGATTTGGGATCGATATATAAATTCAACTATAATTGGCTTAGGTTCAAATGGGTTTTTGTTCATTTGGCTTGGGTTCAACAAGTCTATTCTTGTGAACTTGGCCAAAGTTAAAAAAAAAGAAAAGAAAAAAAAAGAGAAAAAGGAAAAGAAAAGAAAAGAAAAGAGAAAATGAAAAGAAAATAAAGGCAAGTGGAAATAGACTTGGAGGAGGAAGTGGAGCCTGATATTAGATTCCACCCACAGTTCGTTACTCCATTTGAACATATGGGTAGGATGACTTGACCTCCACCAAGCAGACGAAGAGTCCAGTTCAAAGGTAGTCCCAGAAGTGGAAAACCTCATTATTGGCCACCCAATAGAAGATATGTCCCAGTTATAAAGGAGTACACCTACTATCTATGTAGACTACAAATCTAGTTCATAGGATATGGTTAGCACACCAACTAGCTCTTCTTAATAGTAGATTCCCTTAGAGGTAACACTTGAGCTAGATAATGATGAAGATCGGGCTCCAAAGCAAAGCATAAGTGTATCCAAGTCTATATGTGAAATAGTTAGGCATCAATTTGGAACCTTAGCTTTAACCCAACTTTTTGCTCAAAAACATGAGGGTTTGGTAGTTAAGGAAGCTCCTAAGTCATCCACAGGTGTGAAGACTTAGAGGTTCTTTCTGGGAGCATCTTCCTCAAGTCAAGAAGTTAATGCAAAAGTTGAGGATGATTCATATAAAGATTTAATAGAATTACCTTTTGATTGGTACTTGCCTTGTGTTCATAATTTAGCAAACAAAGGGTTAATCCCACATACTTGGTCAAAGTACAAGTCAGACTACTTTGAAAGAATATGGAAGAACAAATGTGAAAGCTCTCATTTAAGATCTATACTAGGATTTGGTACTGTGGGTTCAGTTAATGATGATGATTACTGCTTAGTCATCAACACTCATTTGGAACTTGATAGGTTCTTTTCAAATCACATTAACTCATATGAGGAGCTGTTCTTAGAAACTTCAGATGATCCAGATGATTTTGAAGTCATAGATGCACCACCAGAGTTCGAAGAAGAGATCAAGTCAACCATTAACGACCTCAAGAAAATCAACTTTGAAACTAAAGAAGATCCATGACCGACATACATCAATTTTTTTTTTTTTTTTACTAAAATTGAAACCAATGACTTAGTTAGGCTATTGGCTGAGTTTAAAGACTACTTTGCATGGAGTTATGAAGAGATGCCTACATTGGCTCCTGATGTAGTGGTCCATAAAATAGCAATAGAGCCTACAACTAACACTATCAAGCAAGCTCCTAGACATATATGATTAAACATAGAACAACATGTCATTTCTAAAGTCAAGAAACTAATCTATGTTGGTTTCATTCGGGAAGAAAAAACCCTACCTGGTTAGCCAATGTTATCCCCGTTAAGAAAAAGAATGGCAAAATTCACATTTGCATTGATTTTAGGGAGTTTGGCATGTCCGAAATATTAATTTCCACTACCAATCTCGAAGCTGATGGTGGACATTGTCTTTTCCTCATCTCTTGCAGTCTTCTATTTCATGAATGGCTTATCTGGATATAACCAAATAAAGATGGCCCCTAAAGATGAAAGAAACACTACTTTTAGGGTGCAAATCAGAATCTTTTGCTATAAGGTCATGCCTTTCAGCCTTAAAAAAGTTAGTGCTACATACCAGCAGGCTATGACTCGAATCTTTGATGAACTCATTCATCATCAAGTCAAGTGCTATGTCAATGATCTCATCATCAAAAGTAGAGAAAAGGAAGACCATCACTTTAACTTAAGAGTTGTTTTTGAATAGTTAAGATAATTTAACCTTAAAATGAACCCTCTAAAGTGTGCATTCAGAGTAGCTTCAAGGAAATTTCTTGGGTTTGTTGTTCGACACTAGGGAATTGAAATCATCCGAAAAAGATCCAGGCGATATTAGAAATGCCACCTCCTAAAAGATTAACTTAACTTAAATCATTCCAAGGGTGGTTGGCATATCTAAGATGCTTTATATCAAACATATCAGGAAGATGTCAGCCTCTCAGCACTTTTCAAAATGGATGCCAAGTTCAATTGGGATGATAAGTGTGAGCATGCCTTCGAAGACATTAAGAATTACCTGATGACACTGTCAGTTCTAGTAGCCCCTATCCAGGGAAATCCCCTCATACTTTACACTACTGCATTAGATGACTCCCTTGGTGCTTTGTTGTCCCAAGTCAACAACAAAGGGAAGGAAAACACACTCTACTACCTCAGTCATCGTCTAATCCCTGCTGAGGCTAATTATCCACCTGAGATGTATTGTCTAGCTTTAATCTTTGCATCCTAAAAGCTACACCACTACATACTTCCTCATATGGTGAACTTAATCTCTAGGATCAATCCTCTATAGTATCTCATGATATGATTGATGCTATTCGGACAATTAGCATGGCAGTTCATGACCCTCTCATTGTTTGACATTAATTTCATACCCTCCTCAAAGGAAAGGATAAGTGCTGGATTTCTTAGAAGACACCCACTTCCTACCTAATTTCCTTAGTGATGATCTTTCTGATGAACATGTCATAAACTTAGGGGATACTAGCATTCACCTCTGGGAGATGCACTTTGATGGCATAGTTTCCTTTCAAAGAGGATAAGAACCACAATCTATTATTCTAAGAAAGATAGGGGTAGGAATAGTTCTCTTAACTCTCGACTGCGATGTGATGAGATTCTCATATCATCTATCTAATCTTTGCACTAACAATGAAATTGAATATGAGGCTCTTATTATCGATCTAGAGTTAACCGTTACTCTGAGCATCTAGAACATCAATATCTTGAAGGGGAGGTCTAAAATAGACAAGTCTTATCCCTTATTGATATTGAACTCATCGAAAAGTACTCTCCTGAAGGGGAGGTTTCCATTGCCAAGAAGGAGAAGGAGTTAGATTGGAGGCAACCATTCATGGATTACCTAAATAAAGGAAAACTACCTTAAGAGAAGTCCTAAGCCCATCAAATGAAGCAGAGAGCACTTTCTTATGCTCTTATAGATGGTGTCTTGTACTGGTGGTCTGTCGATCATATGTGATTATATTATTTAGACAAGCATGAAGCCCAAAAGATCATGACTGAGGTACACTCAGGATTATGTGGAGCCAACCAATCTGGTCTAAAGATGAAAGCTTAGATCAAGAGATTAGGATACTGCTAGTCATCGATGATTAAGGATTGCATAGATACGATTAGGCGATGCCATCAATGTAAAATATACGGTGTGGTCCTACACCAATCACCCAACTTTCTACATACTACATTAGCCTCATGGCCATTTGAGTGTAGGGGTACTGACATAGTGGGTCCGATTGATCCTCCTTCTTTTAAGGGTCATCAGTTCATCTTAGCTGCTACTGATTACTTTTCTAAATGGGCAAAGGTGATTTAGCTTAGAGAAGTAACAACTCAACTTTTGCTCCATTATTTTAGGAACCATATCGTATATAGGTTTGGAGTGCCTCAATAAATTATATCTGATAATGGAACTACATTCAAGAGCACCAAGATCAACAACTTTTCCTAGAGTCATTAAATAATTTAAAGATATTCTACCATTAACTACCCAAGGGCAAACATCTTAGCATAAGCCTTCAACAAAACTCTCATCCAAATACTAAAGAAGGCACTCGACAATAACATACAAGCAATGAGGCTAGTTGAAGCCTTGTGGGCCTACCACACCACATATAGAGCTCCAACTTAGTCTACTCCTTTCTCCTTAGTGTATGGGTCCAAAGACATTATACCATTAGAAGACCAACTCCCATCACTAAGAATAGCTGTGGGTATCAAGATCATAATAGAACAGAACACCAAGTTGTGGTTAGAAGAGCTTGAAGGTTTGGAGGAGAGACGCCTATAGGCATGCCAAAACCTCAAGTTGTACAAAGCTAAAATGATTCAAGATCACAACAAGTTGGTCCATCCTAAAGCTTTTCAAGTAAGAGAGCTTATTTTAGTTCTAAGGAGACTGATTATTATCTGTTGGAAGATAGGAGGCAAGCTTGAACCCACATGAGAAGGCCCTTTCTTTCATAGAGAAGGTCTACCAAAGAGGATCTTATCAGCTTATTATTCATAAAGGAGAGAACCAAATGCTTCTAATCAATGGGCTATACTTAACGAAATATTATAAATCATGTTTGAAAATAATTATCAACAATGAAAATTCCATTTCAAATTCATCTCTTCCATGTTGAAAGTATTCTTGTTTGTGAATCCGCCATGATGTGTTTAAGATATGTGTAAAAAACTCGAGCGACATCCTATTCTTCATCGACACAACATAAACACAAAACAAACATATAAAACAGACACATATCTTTTGTCTTAGGCTACTATGAGTTGAGATAATGCCCCAGCGACACTCAATCAATAGTTGCTCTAGGTCAGACTGACGTGCTACCTTGCTAGTGTGTCAACCCAGTGGTCTTCTTGCTTTCGAGGATGTTAGTCTGCTATGCTTTCCTTCCTTGCTTGGCCACTGCACACCGATGAGGGCCTTGTTAGTTTGGTAGGCCATACATGGCCGGTTAGCTACCTCATGTTAGATTCATTTAAGAGGATGTGAGTTTTCTACACTTTCTTCTTGGATTAGCCTTCATGCACTAACTGGGTCAAGTATATTTGAGGTTTAGGATAAGTCTACTAGTGGCTCCTTCCCTCCTGATTACTTCAAGTCTAGGTACAATCCTTCCTAGGTCTCCCCACTTAGTAGTCACTCTAGATCAATTAGCATCTATCCCGCTAATGATAGACTATTTTGATGATCAGTTCTGCTTGGAAAGTTGTAAGCCTACACATTTTCTTTTCTAATTGATCATTGCACATCGATGGGCACCTTAGGTTGGTTGGTTCTCACTATGCTGACGGATACATCACTCATAATGATGGATA